>JABTTQ020002669.1:0-50000 GCA_016081115.2 Rehmannia glutinosa | reverse complement strand
AGAAAAGCTATACAGAAAAATCCAGCAAAAATGATCAGTAGCAGAAGCAACAAGCAAGGTGAGGATTTTCATGCTTTGTCAACTTGAGCTGGAGCAGAATGTTTATAATTATAAGTTGATGATAAAGTTAAGTGAAAATATATAGTGGTAATAGTTTTTGCAGGTACGTTATGTGATATAAGCAGCCATTTTTCCACGTGGGATCTTCTGTTCCAAAATGATGTTCATCTCCTACTTCACCACACGGATGATTGTCACATGTATAAAAAATACTATATTCAAATCCCACAGTTTAGGTAGGGGTGGCAATTCCGGATATCGAGTCATGTGCATGTTTAGCTTCGGGTCAATTTCGGGTTATGTTCAAAATATATTAAAAATTAAATAAAATTCAAGATATTATGTTTCTTGACAGATTGATAACTTCGTGTCAGATTCGTATAAGTCGTGTTCGGGTTCGAGTTTCTCATGTTCGTGTTCGGGTTTATCTCAGTAACTTCACGTCGGGTTCGTGTCATGTCAGGGATTGCCACACCTAAGTTTAGGCTTGATTTATGCTTGAAAATTAATATGATAGTTTTACACACTGACAATCATCTGTGCGATGGATATGAGATGAAATAGCATTTTGGAACTGAAGATCTCATCCGCTATTTTTCCGATACATGCAGATTAATGGATCGAGCCACTACAAGAAAAATGCACATCAACAACACCAAAATTACAACGGATTTTTGTAATTTTTGTTGTCTTTTACCATATTACAACAATTTTTTTGGAAACCGTTGTCTTTTAGCGTATTTTTGTGCTCATCAACAACACTAATTCCACAGTTTACAACACTTTTCTCATAATGTTGTCTATGATCGTATTTTTCCGATAATTAACAACGATCCTTACAACAGTTTCTTGAATCGTTGTAAATAATACCATAATGGACAACAATATTTACAACGGTGTATACAATTGTTGTCTTATGAATAAAATAAAAAATTACAAATAAAACCTCATCCTTAATTATAATCCTTCTGAAAATAAGCCATTCCCCTTTCACTACAATAAAATCAAAATTTTTATTAATAAAAAAGAAAAAAATTATTTTTATTTCATAAAAACTTTTAAATGATGAGTCTTTGTATAAGCTCTAAGCAAGTGCTTATACAATTCAATTATGTTAAGACGAGTCTGTTTATTACAATGGTTACAGAAATGGGAAAAGCCTTCAAGATGACTTACAAAACAGAAACATAAAATTACAATTGAAGAAAAATCACTATTACAAGTCTTGAATGGCCTCCAACTCCAGAATCATGAATCTGACCAAACTTGAAAGCTGAGTTGAGGAAGACCTATGTCTGCAAGACAAATATGTCCTGGCTAGTGCTTACGGTTTGACATAACGTCCCCAAAGATAAAATGATTTATCTTTTGTGTAGTAGCACTACTAACACAAAAGCCCCATCGAACTATAAATGGTGAGAAAACTGGTTTGCTTGACTCAAAAATTGCAGAAAGAAAGTGTTGGCACAAGATGTTGTATAACACCGGGTGGTAACACCTACCGAAGATTATGAACATCTAAATTTTCTCACAAATCTGGTTCATCTCTTCTCCATAACTTCCTCACAATGCAACAATTCACTTTAGACTTATAAAGGCCATCATTTCCAACACTTGTAGGGAATTAAAGATAGAGAGTGAGCATTAAAGTCATATATAACTTCCAGGAGTTACAAGCCTCTTCTTTTGACCACTACCTGAGGAGTTACAAACTCCAGCAGACACACGAACCTGGACACATCCAATGTCCTGATTCATCAGGCCCTATAGTCACTAGAATATCGGTCAAGCTCATTTTTGAGTGACAAAACAATAGTGGACCTAGACCTGGGTCCAAAAGGCCAGGTCGGCCCAAGCACCAAGCCCAAGCCCAGGCCGGGCCGGGTGGGTGGGCGCTCGCTTGTGGCCCACTTGTGATCAAATCTAACCAAATTTTCAATCATCTCCAAGTTCATGTGCCCTAGCTTCTGATGCCACAGTTCAGTTTCACTGAATTGCATTTTATGACATATTAGTTTTTCACCAAATTGATAGCAATTGTCGATGCATCTAGTGCCAAGAATACACACATTTTACTCATCAAATACTTCACACGTATTTTTATCAAACTTCACAAGTAAATTGTCATCACATAATTGACTTATACTAATCAAGTTAGCAGTAAGCCATTCAACATGCAACACATTTCGAAGTTTGGAAGACCCTTGACATTTAGGGTTCCCTTACCAATGATCTTACCTTGTGCACCACCACCATATGTCACATTACCTTCATCAAATATCTCATAGTCCATAAGACACTTCATGTTTCCAGTCATATGACAGGAACATCCACTGTCGAAATACCAATGAGGACCCAAACATGTTTTGTAATAGGAAAAGTGTTTTGTAGTATAAACAACGTTGCACTTGACTTCAGATTTATGGACCCAGACATGTTTTGTAATAGGAAAAGTGTTGGTATATGTGTTAGTACGTGTGGTGTGTGACATCTGTAATGACATCTGACCAGACAACTTTTTACTCAAAGAATCAACTTTCAGTTGTCTACAATAAGGTCTAATATGGGCATGCACAAAATAATAATGACATAAATATTGACGCTTTCTAGGCTTTGGCTTTTGAATATATGTGAACTTTTGGTCGTAGAATTTGATGTTTCACCATTAGCTTTAACTAAAATAGGAGTTCCCCAAAACCAACTTTGTTCTCATTATCCTAGGACAAAATTTCATCAAGTTTAGCTTTTCTAGAATTTATCCTTTTTAAAGTTTGAAGAGAAGATTCAAGTTCATATTTAACTTTACCAAGTTCTTCTTCTCTGTTAGTAGGTAATACTTCCAATCGAGAGGTAGTACTTTTTTGGTCATTATTCTCCTTGTTGACACAACCATTCTCCTTGGTGAGAACTTCAATCTTTTAGATTCGTTTAAGCCAATCGTCGTACAATTCCTTATAACCTTCAACGATATCACATTCTTCTTCATCTGAGTTTTCTATCATGCTTTGATTATGTGCCAATACCAGAAGAAGAGTTGAAATACAAATGGTTAGAATCATTTGACGAAGCTAACCTCTAAGGTGTTGTAACACTTTAAGTGACCCATAGCGACACCCTTTGGATCAATCTGTCCCGCCCATTTTCTCGAATTATAGTCATGAGGGCAGTTGGTTCAGCTTTTTGGACAACATTTTCATTGTCAGATTCATCATCACTCAGAGTCACGCTTAGATTCATTCCTCTTCTTCGTAAAGTGTTAGCATTCATTCGCATAATAGCCATAACCAGAGCAAGCCCTCAACTGAACTTTGTCAAGGTTCTTGGAGCCAAATTGATTTTATCATCAGGTTCCGATCGATCTTGACCCTTATTAGATGAAAATCTTTTAGTAGGATCAGGATTGAATGGCCTTCTTCCTTTGTTAGTATTATTCATGTTATTCATATATTTTGAGAAATTTGCTTAATTTTCTCGTAATAAAAGCCACATCGTCTTGTCATAGTTAGGAGTTTTCCATCTCCTGAGACACCTGCACAAGTTTTTCATTAGCTTTGGGAACAACTTGAAAAGCAATACGTTTCCCTTTTTAGTTGTTCCAATGAAATTAATTCAATTCGTATGTCTGTAAAGATCCAACAAGTTCTTCTATGCTCAGCATGGTGATGCCACGAGCTTCATCTATAGCAGTGATTTTCATATAAATCGCTCGGGAGAGATCACATCATCTCACTAACAAGTTTCTTATTGGAAATAGGATCTCCTAGAGCTTGAGACTCGTTTGCAAGTCACATAATCGAGCATTCTATGACATGATTGTCTCGTTTTCATCCATCCTCATATTCTCATACTTTGTAGTAAGCATCATTAACTTCGTTTGACGCACACTCTTAGTTCATTCGCAATGTTTTTGTAGAGCTTCCCATGCATCTTTGGATACCACATGATTAGTGATTAGTTTAAACATATTCGTGTCAACAACTCCAAAGATTGCATTGGGAGCCTTGTAATTCATGTTCGCCAATTGGGTTTCATCATTCGTCCATTCTATCTCGGATCAATTCAGGTAGTCACCATTAGCATCAATCACCTTTGGTGGAGTCCATCTAACACGTATACTACGCCAAGCCATTTTGTCAATAGATTTGATGTATGCATGCATCTTCACTTTCAATATGGAACAATTGGATCCATCAAGAGTTGGTGGTCGAAAAACAGCAGCGCCTTGAACATCCATGTTTCACAATAAGGAAAAACACAGGATCACACTTAGTATCTTCAAGTGAAGGCTCTAGATACCAATCGTAAGTTTTGCACGGCACGGATGTTCAGAACTAACCCACGAATAGTGTGCAGAGAAAAAGTGTTAATATAAATGTCAGTAACACTTGTAATAATAACATGCAACTGAAATAGAAAATAACACAGAAGATAAAAATTGTCTATGAGATAAATAACTCGTAGAAAGTGGCAACAAGCCATAAATAGTTCACTAGTAAAATAATATTTACAACTCGATAATGAATGTCACGAAACAACTAGTGAAACCTATCAAAACTATTAAATACGAGTAGATCTATGAATATCAACTTCAACTCGCTCAAAACTATAAAGTGTATAACTCTCACGCTCTATAAAAATACTATAGACGAAAAATCACAAGACAAAGTACTCAAACATCATATGTTGTTATATGTAATCCAAGCACCACCTATATTAACATTCGAATCTGGGAATTCTTCAATACTCGAACTCTCTCTCTCTTTTGCATTCGAATTTCTCTCAAATATTGTGTTTTGGAATAATGAACGTCCAGGTCCTTTATATAGGCCCTCAAGCCGTCCTTGAGTCCTACAAGAACGAGAAAAGAGAAGTACCTACAAACAAGGAGTTAGAATTTCACTCAAGGTAAGAATCTAGAAGAATCCATACCTTATCAAGAGTGAATCATATAAACTAGGAAATAAAGATAAAAGAAATTATTGAGTTTGCCATCAATATGAGTTGGTTTGGAGGAAAAGTTACCTAGTGACAATGTAGGTGGAGCTTATGATGCACTTTTTTTAGTTAACTTAGCATTTAATTAGGGCATAGGTGTCAATAATGGCACCAATTCCCTGTTGTATGTTCCTATTCCACTTCATATTATTGGATGGTTGACACACGCACAGTTATAAAATTATTGTGTACACGTGGCAAATCATCCAACACAGTGGAATAGGAAGTGGAATAGGATTTTAGAACATGAAATCTCATTCCGTCAATAATGGCGTAGTCAGGCCGCAAGAGTGAGGTGGCCAAGACACGAAAATGGGGTGGATCGAATGAAATACGAAAAAAAAAATCATGTAAACTATAACTTAAATTTTTTCTAAAAACAATTTTTCATGGAATTAGAAAAAATATATAAAAGGAGGCTAGGGCTCGAAATGACCTCTCTAGCTCCGCCGCCATTGTGTGTCAACCCATCCTCAAGTTTTCCCCTTAGTTTCTTCTTTGAGAAATTATCGAAATAACTCAACTTTTGAAAAAGACATCATTTGTTTATGCTCCTATCACTTTTGTACTTTTTTCCCTTTTTTACACTCTGCATATTTTTTGGTTATTTTACTTTTTTGTCGATTTTTTTTGTTTTTGTACTGCTTTATATGTTATATATGTTGTCTCGAAGTTGTTTAAATTTATTTCTTGGTTGTTTCGATGTTTCAAAACAACTTTTACCTATTTTTATGCTATTTTTTGTTTATGTATTGTTTTGTACATTGTTTCTATTGTTTCGGTGTTGTTCTATAATATTTTTAATGTTGTTCTGATATATTTTTTTTGTTTACATGTGGTTTTCAATGTGTAAATACAGTTTTTACCTATTTCTAGATATTTTTATTCATGTGGTGTTTTCAATATTATTTACGTTATTTTTGGGTTGTTTCTATATTGTTTTAAATGTTGTTCTGATGATTTTTTTATTGTTTCCACATAGTTTTTGATGTTTCAGTACAATTTTTTACCTATTTTTAAGCTCTTTTTGTTCATATGGTGTTTTCTATATTGTTTTTTGGTTGGTTCCATGTTTTTTATGTTTTCATGCATTGGATCAAAAATTAAATTGTGTTTTTTATTCATGTTGTTTCTATATTATTTTCAATTTGCTTGGTTTTAATATATGTGTTGTTTTATGTGTATATTTCTTGATTTTTTTTATAAGATTTCGAGTATAAAATTGATTATTTAACAGGAGCAAATTTTATTTTTTCGCTGAAATTTTCTTAGATGAAACATGTTTGAAACATGTTCGAAACAATCTTGAAACAACAATATAATGTAAAAAAGTCCTAAAATTTGGCGAGATCGCTATTTGTCCAAAAAAGAGCGGGAGCATAATTTTCCAAAAATGTATGGGAGCGTAAAGGTTGTCTTTCTTTTTTGAATGTGGGGCAATAGCATCCTTAACCCTTCTTATGTCTTCACCCATTGACCCGTGGGCCGACTTTTAGCCCGCCTCGATAGTGCTTGTGTACAGAATACACACGAGCCGGGCTGGAATATTCATTTTCGTGGCCCGACTAAAATTGGCCCCGCCCAACCCAATCCGAGTTTTTCTCAAAAGCCCGTTGGGCTCGGGCCGATCTGACCTGGCCCATTACCAGCCCTAGCTGTAGCAGATGTAACAGAAGCATTTAGTTCAAATATAATGCCAAACGGCAAAATCCCTCGATCTCACTCTCACATATAAATTACTTGCAGAAATACAAATAGTTCACACACACACACTAACTTTCAATTCCACCCTGGAAATCTGCAAATCCATTTCCCACTGCAGCAGGTTCGAACAAGCAAATAAAAATAAGTTTTAAGGGATAATTTCAAAAAAGTAGACATGACGTTTAATCCAATTATAAAAAAATCTAGTTATCTTTCAAAATTACAAATGCCACTTTCGCATTTGTTTCTACTTTACAAATTACACCCACAAGAGAATTATTTGCAGTTAGGTAAATACAAACCCCAAGAGGTGATTATAACACCTTATGGGGATATTTGTAATTTTGAAAATAATTGTGTTTTTTAATTAGACTAAACCTCATGGATAATTTTACAATTATCCCTAAGTTTAATTGTATACTAAATTGATGCCAGTCCTTTTCCATGGAGTTTGGTAGGGAAACAAACTGATGACTCTGCATATTCATATTTTCCAAACAATGGGGCCCTTACAAGTTGGCATCAGACATCCCTCAGCACCCCTACCCCCCAGCCCCACCCCCTTCCTTCCAATTACAGGCCAACAACTGTCAATCAACCCCAAATCCTGCCTCAACCACAAATATAACCAGGCCTGTATATATACAACATGCAAAGTCTTCACTAGCCAGCATATTCATACAGCATTGTCACACTGATCATATCTTTATACCATTAAGAACTAAATCATAGTCTTTTTATTAATTTTTTATTTTTAATTTTAAAACCAATGACATGTTGATCAATTCTTGCAAACAAAGAATCTAAGTGCATGATTATTAGGTAGCCAGACTGGTTTTTCCCTTCAGCACTGTCATACTGATGGCATTTTTAGCTGCCAAAAAAAAGAGTGAATATTTAAGCTTATGCATTTTCAAAATCACAACTGATCAATTTTTGCAACTAAAGATTGAAAGTGCACATATATATATATATATATATATATATATATGATCATGGGTTCGATTCGACTGCAGAAAAAGCTGCAGTCATGGCAGAAGTGTTGGCATTACATTCAAGAGCAACGGACGCGTCTGTATATCATATGGAGGTGCTCAGTGATTCTTATAAGATGGAAATTGGAAGGCATGCGATTTGATGATTGAGATGGAAAGAGGGACATCAGATTCTTGTGCAAAGTTTAAGGTGTGGAGATGACAACTTTGGGAAATGAAAACTGGAAAAGAAAACATGTGTTGTGTAAGATGAGAAACTTGGATATGAAGAAGAACAGTAGAGCCAGCAGTACAAACTGTAAATTGTAAATGATCATTTTTTTTCAATTTATGCATGCAAAGTTATGGAAATCTAGAGAAAAATAATATTTTAGATTGATCCTACATTTAAGTAAATGTAGTTCATGTGAACTATATTTGTTATTTCTGTTCTGAATGATAGATTACTCCTTGGACCAGAAAATAAGATATTAAAGAAAGATATGATCCACACATGAAATCCAAAATAGTAATACTAATTTGGTTAAGCTAATTACATAATGGTTGTTGCTACCTGTCTGATTATGAGTAGAAGGATTGGGCTAAGAGTTTGGATCAATCTCAAGCAAAAGTTGACCTCATTTCACTTTAACTCTCCGTAGACACCTAAAATCTTCAATCTTGGCAATGAAGAAGAGAGGTCGTGCAAATAAAGAAGTGATTTACCAATGTTTTGGTACATAAATCAAGCTAGATCAAATCAAATCACAATCTTTTGATTATAACAAGATATGCACGACAAACCATAATTAGCATCAAATCACCCCATTCGTCCGGCAATTATGGCAAGAATCCTCATCCTACGCATAAATAAAAGTCCTCTTCATAATTCATAGATACAACAAATCCTAGAGGAGTCTAAACAAGAGGCGAAATTATCACAACTCAAGAAGTCCAAATTCAAGAAGATTCACGGCGTATAAGACGACATTCAAGGCTTCCATCGCGGATTCGCTCAAACAATAGCGTTTAATTCGGGATTAAGTTGTCAAATCCTCAAATTACCGCTATTGAAGTCCAAATCTACATTGGAGATCGAATGTTGAATTCCATTCAAATCCACAAGTCGAAGAAATAACGTCTAATTCGAGATCAAGTTATTTAACCATCTAATTAATGTTATTGAAAACCAAATTCAACCTCGAAGGAGATCCAACTGGAGAAATTTCGAAGTCCCAAATCAAGCAAATATCATTCTTGAAGAGAAGAATCAGAAGAAGTCATAGAAATTGTAACACGTGTTATTTCTTTTGATTCAACAAAAATTCAATTTGTATTAGTTTTTTCTTGTTTCAAAAATAGGTTTGCCCCCATTCCCCTCCCCCCCGCCAAGTCTCAATTCATGCGTCCGCCACTCATTTTTCCACCACGTTTGAAGTGAATGAGTAACTTGATGTTGAACGACTTATATCTCCTCATCGTTGTTTTGCGTTGGCAAGTGATTTTTTCTCAATTTCGAGCAATAGAGTCATCTCAGAGGATGTTTGCAACTTCTTGGACATGTTTCTTGTTATGACACCAAGGCTTCCACTTGCAATATTTGAAGAATTTGATGTAGCAACTTTGACTACCGTGACCTTGCAACTAGCCATCGTGATACTTCAAGAACTTTGATGAAGGAAAAAATGAGAGGTAGAAATTGTCCCATCGGGCATTGTCAAAAAATTTTATCACAAATTTCTTGTCTGTAAATTAACACAGTTACAAGGTCTTTTCCTCAAAACTTTTGGGGGCCAAATGTATTTTTCCCCATAGCATATACATAAATATAGACAAATAGAAAATAAACTAAAGAAAAAAATTCCGGACAAATTTTGTGGGGGAAGCGACCCCGGATCCGTTGTCCGTCATTGTGACAAATGCAATAACTCCAGAAGAGCAAATTGCAAGCTTGACAATGGCTATAGAGGGACTCATAAAGCATGTTCAAGAGAGAGACTCCCAACTCATGAAGTTAATAGACAAAGTAGACCAAGTTGATTCAAGTTGACAGTGAAATAAGTCGAAGCTGAAGATGATGTTGAAACATCCACAAAGCAGCAACCAAGTGAAAATGAGAAGTCTCCAGCTGAGGAGCTGCAAGTATCATCTAACAGGCTGATCCAAATTGATCAACTGAAGGAGTTCATCATGGGGACTATCAAAGATAAATATGACGGAAGCTCCAAGTCGTCTTTGACCTACACCAAGTCGTACACACAGAGAATCAGCAACTTGAAGATGCATTTTCATGATCAACCCTCGAAGTTTCAACAATTTGATGGCAATGGCGATCTAAAGCAACATGTGACACACTTCATTGAGACGTGCAATGATATTGGAACTTATGGGGATCACCTAGTGAAATAATCCGTCCGATCTTTGAAGGACAACGCATTTGATTGGTACACCGACTTGGGGATAAATTCAATTGTCAGTTCGAAAAAGTTGGAATGAGAGCTTCTCAAGTGATTTATACCACACGAAGGGACCATTAGCATGATTGAACTCACAAATTCACGTCAATTGAATGAAGAATCTGTCATCGACTACATCAATTGTTGGAGATACCCAAGCCTCAACTGCAAATATCAAATGTTAGAAGCTTCTGCAGTTGAGATATGCATCCCATAAATGAACAAGAGTCTGTGCTACATTCTTCAAGAAATCAGACCGAAAACTTTTGAAGAATTAGCACTCGTGCATATGCCATCGAGATAAGTATGAACGCCGATGAACAAGAATACCCAAGTGATATCGATGAAGATGAAGAAGTTGAGCATGGGGGCAAAGAAAGTTGACCCTTAAAAAATGTGGCAAATAAAGCTCCTTGACAAGAGATAAAACAGTCTATATTGCTCGCGGATATGAGCATAAACTATCTGAAATCCCATGCCAAAGTTTATTCCAATGCTCCTTGGTACGAGCAAAAAACTGTAATAAGACTCTTTGGTACAAGTATAAACTATCAATAAAATTCCTTGATACAGGCATAAACTATCAAAAAACCCATTGATAAGAGCTAAACTGTTTGTATAGCTACTAGATATGAGCATCGACTATCTACGTCTCCAAATTAAAGTGTCTACAATACTCATTGACACGAGTATGAAATATGTATAAATTCAAGTTCAACTCAAGACTCATTGATAAAATTATAAATTATCTACAAATCAAACTTCAAATGAAGAATTCCTTGATAAGAGTATAAGTTTTCTACAAATTCAATTCAAATGAAGAACTCCTTGATAAGAGTATAAACTATCTACAAACCTAAATTCAAGTGAAGAGCTCATTGATATGAACATAAACCATTTATGTGCTTCAATTTGATTCCAAGTTAAATGCTTTCGGATTCATTCACTCCAAGACATGTTCGTGAACAAATCGCGAGGGGCATTTGTAGATACCTAAATTTACTACCACATATTGTCAAGTGTCAAAATCTTCAATCTTAGCAATCAAGAAGAGATCGTGCAAATAAAGATGTGATTTAACAATATTTTGGTAAATAAATCAAATTTGATCAAATCAAATCACAATCTTTTGATTATAGCAAGACATGCAAGCAAATCATGATCGGTCAATCAAGTCCCTCGTTTCATCCGGCAATTATGGCAAGAATCTCCATCATACACATAAATAAAAGTCCTCTTCATAATTTATAGATACACAAATCCTATAGGAGTCTAAGCAATTTGCGAAATTCTCTCAACTTAAGATTTCCATATTCAAGAAGATCAACAACATTCAAGGTTTTCATCGCGTATTCTGCTCATATGACAGCGTTTAATTCGGGATTAGGTTGTCAGACCCTCAAGCTAACGTTATTGAAGTCCAAATCTACATTGTATGAGATCGAAGGGTCAAATCCATTCAAATCCACAAGTTTACAAATTTCCTTTCAACAACTGAAAACTGGCAGCTGACCATAACCTTGGGCTTTTATCTCCACCAAAGAGTTTTAACCATTTCTTGATTTCAGAAGTAAATTGTACTTTTATCTCTTCATTAACTTGCATGTTCATTACTGAAATTGAGTAAATATCAGAATTTGAAAACTAAGTAACACAGCCGCTTGATTCTTGTTCGTATTTTACTGATGTAAAGACGCAAATTAGGTGCCTAACCAAACTAAATTTAGCCAATCAATAGGCTGAATCTTATGGAAGTACATTCGGCTTCTAACTTAAAATACCATAAAATAATACTTGAAATTGTATATTTCTTCTGCTTCAACAATCTATGGTGATTTAATTTCTGCAGTGAATACTAAGAAATAATGAAATATACAAGCATAATGCTAGAACCTCAACAAATCAAAGTTATAATGCACTTAGCTAGGACCTCAATTTTCTTATATTGCAAAAGTCTTCTTTCCTTCACCAAATTTACAATACCTCTTCGGGAGTATGAGGTTCATACGAAAATTGAAGGATTTCATGTCTTGTTTCCATGAAAGAGGCTCGTCAATAATTACCCTGCTAACTTGCTGAAGTGGAGTTTTAGGGTTTAGGGTTGTCCTCGCCAGGTTTTTTGGTGGCTGTCCTTGATTTTGTTGGCCTCCCTGTTTAGGATTTGAGAAGAATGATGCAAAAATTTAGAAGCACCAATATCAGGAAAATTATATAAACAGGGATAATTACAAATACTACCCCTGAGGTTTAGCCTGATTACAAAAAACTTCAATTATCTTTTAAAATTACAAATACCTCCTTAAGATGTTACAACACCCCTGAAGGGGGGTACTTGTAGTTTTGAAAGATATTAAGAGATTTTTTTTTTTTGGTAATTAAGCTAAACCAGAGGTAGCTTTTGTAATTATCCCATATAAATATGCTCAGTCGTGCTCCTAAAATTTCAAAATGCACTAGTGTTCTTTCCACATCTTCAGCACAAAAGATTCTGAAAGAGGAAACTTAGAGATACTTAACAATCAGGGAGCTTAACATTACGGTGAAAATGTATTGTGAGGAAATATAATAAAGGCATCTCTCAAGAAGATTTCTTCAATAAAAGACATTTTTAGCAGCATAGACTTTACTGGTCTAGTTGTGAGAAGATATTTGAACAGAAAGACATAAGCACCTATCACAGACCAGCTTTCTAACCCTTCATATCCAACAATATTTTATGCAGGTCATGTTAAACAGTTTACTTACAGCTCCTTTCTGGCCAGTTAACTTCCGAATGGATGGGGCACGCGCGACTGATGAAGCAGCTGCAGCTGCTGCCACGCGTATCCTGCAGCATGAAAGAAGGTTAAAAAACTTTAATCTGTGATCACCATGCAAATTAACAAGTTTTAAGTACCTTTTGTGTACATCAACAAACTCATCCGTCTCATCAACAATTTCCTCCTACATCAACGAAATGAAAAATGTTTTTAAAAAATATTTCAGAAAAGAGAGAGAAATGGATAATTAGAAAAACTACCCTTGAGGTTTAATCTAATTTAAAAAAACAGTTATCCTTTAAAATTACAAATACCCCAATATTTGGAGTCAAATAAAAAAAAACAAATACCCAATATTTGTTTCTATTTTACAAATTGTGCCATAAGGGGGGGAATTTGGTAGGTATATACAAATCTCAAGAGGTGTTTGTTTGTAACACCTCAAGGAGGTATTTGTAATTTTTCGTAATTAGGTTAAACCTCAGGGATAGGTCCTGAAAATAGGAAAATAACTTCTACTATGAAGTGACTTACAACGAAAAGCAATATGCATAATAGGGGGTGAGGAGCTAATTTACAGTTAAATTTTACCTGCAAAAGTTCTTCAAAGACATCTTCCAAGGTGATAATGCCAATAACTTCACCATCTTCAGAGTCATCTGAAAGAGGAGCCAATACATCACTATATGTCAGGCTATTTTTGGAGGGTGGCCTTGGAACCCTCTCAATGTCAACAACACTTTTTGACTTCTCATCTTTATTTGATAGCAATCGGGTAGTTAAGTCTGAGTTCCCATTTGTGATGTCATTCTCTTCAGAATTTTCCATAATAGACGGAGGTCTTTTGTTTTCGCCGTTTGGTTTCACAACAGCTGCCATATGACTGCTACCTTTTTGAAATTCATTAAGTATGTCATATAGGGGCATATCTGCAGGAACACTGAGAAGCAACAGCGTAAATGAATTTTTCAATTTTGGAGTAGAATTTTTAATCTATAGCGTGTCAAGAATTCAATGTGATACCGCGGAATTCTCCGAATAGAAACAGCACTAACCGGGGTCTCTGTTTCTGGTCTCACCGTGAGGAGACTCTTTACCTAATAATAATCGTGTATCTAAGAGTTATGCGTTTACGGTAAAGAATAAGAAAATGTTCTGTTTTCAGAAGTTTACCAGTAAAAGTCCAATAATGTTCTTTGGATTCCCAGAATAGACGGGAACTCGACTATGACCACGAGCCAGAATCTTACCCATTGCTTCCCTGAGATGAGGTGAAAATTTGGAAAATGTCTCTTAAAAATCAATAATTATGCACTCGACTATAACAGAAGTCACCATAAAGAATAGCTCTATGATTGCATATAACTTATTATAAAACAAAAGAAAAAAAGGAGAGAGAAAAACATCTGACAACTTCATATTTTTATTATCTAAGGAATCATTTTATGCTCAAAGTATCATATCAATGAACAATTATACAATATTACACTTGATTCACGCGTGCCACAAAAATAATTTAAGGTCCAGCTTTTCAAAATTTCCATCTATATCCAGAATAAGTAGAACGTCGTGTGGTCATCTTCAACATAAATACAGACAGACATGCAAGTTTTTTCGAATATTCAACCACACATTCACATGTATGGTAGTACTTCATTACTGTACATCCAGCCACCAAGTCAAATCCACGAGCTAATTTGTTTTGGCTCTTATTTCGCGTGACTGGATGCATGGTATAGTAATACTTGTGAATTAGCCACATTATACAAGTGTAAGAACATGACCATTACACACAAGTTCAAAGTGAAATTAGCACGGATTTGAAAAACCAATTGACACAGTCACTTTTCAGGCGAATTCGGCATCCATATCAATTTTTAGATTACTTGTAAAGCTAGCAGACCAGAAAAAGAGAAAAAGGATAAGAAAATATTGTTACTAATAAAGAACAGCAGAGTAATTCTTTCTACCTGGCATGCAATACTTACCAGTCTAGCTTTGAATTCACATCCAGTGAAAATGTAGACTCAATTGGTGTCATTGCCTCCTCAGCAGTCTGTTCACAGTTGCAGGCAAATAAGTGCGATAAGGGAAAAGTAGAGGAAAGATGCTGTTATAACATTACAACATTAAGATCATTATGATCTAGAAGGTGTAGCCATGGACTTCAAAATATTCTACTCACAGTTGCAGTGCAAATTTATGGATTTTGGGTTTCTTTTCTTCCACTTGCATAAGCACTTTTTGAAAAAACCCATATTAAAAAGTCCATCCCATAAATGCACTTTCATTTCAGAAGTGCTTCCGAACATGCACGAAAAAAACTCTACTAAAAAGAACATGGATAAAAACTCATCCAATACGCTAATGAAGATTCCAATACTAGGGTCAAAGATGTTGGAATCAGTCCTCTGATAGTCTCTATTACTTTTAACCCAAAGTAAACTGGAAGTTTGGCGAGAGAAAATAAAAAAGATGTAAATCCAATTTCCCACATTGAAACTGTTTACATCAAAGAGAAAGTAAACAATTATTTTCTTTTATTTTATATTTTTATCTTTAATACGAAAATAGAAAAGGACTATCAAAGTCAAAGTGTTAAACCTGCTAACTTTATTACATACCTTCTCCGTCAAATCTAGTGCTCCACTAATAATTGTTGTCTCATCATGAGTGAGTTCCCCGCCTTTGCCAGCCTAAATACAAAAAATGACAGCTCAATGCCATTGAAAATACAATTCCACCAGCAGATGAAACTTTCAGTTTTAGCATACATATAAAGGATTGTAAAGTACAATCTAAAAATATGAGGAGCCGATTGCAAAAGAAAGCCAAAAAATAGAAAAAAGAAAATGAAAAATGTTTGGAGGTATTATTACCTCCTGGCTGTGGATAGAAACAAGAGCCTTCAGCTGAGCTCGTCTAAATAGTGCCTCATTATGTCCCAGAACACAATCCAGTATCTGAATTCATAAATTAACTAAATTACTTAACTAAAGTTGAAACTAGTGGAGCTCCCAAGTAGATGGATTACATTCAAACTTTTGAAGAGGTTGGACAAATTATTTACAGAAGCATGGTTGAAGGTAAATTTTTCTCTTAGAACCCATAAAGAAATGCTAAAACTTATATATCCTGATATACTGAAAAGCAGAAGTTACTACTTGATCTAGACTTGAAAATAAAAGGGCCATAAGATACACAAGAATCTTAATGGGCATAAACTGATAATTCTAATTACTTACATTTGACAATAAACAGTAGAACACTTGAATCCTAATACCATATTTCCTCAAATTTGTCTCCCAAGATAAATTCCAGCCACGTATAAATTAAATATATTATTGAACATACATATATGTGTATTATGTTGTTCCTTGAGGAAAAATTACAATTCATTGAATTCAGATTGCCGCTTTAGGTTCTTAGGGTCTATGCTCAAACATGCAATTAGTTTTCGGGATATTGGCAAGACTATAGCCAATCGAATCTACAGTAATATGTAAGAACTTTTCCGCATTGGTTATGACAAATTACCTTGCCAATAGGGTAAGCAATTGGATAGCAAATGATCATCAGAATACGAACAAGCCACACAAAATTAGCACCTCTGACAAGTCCATATCGGGTGCATATTGCTTGTGGGATTACCTGACAACATAGAATCATAAGAGAATGAACTACTTGAATGAAAGGAAACACAAAAAGAAAAAATTATGTCTTAAGTTATACCTCTCCAAATGCTAAAACAAAAGTCACTGATAGTATAATCGCAACATATTGATTGAAAAGCTTATCTAGGTAAATCGGAAGTGCCTGCAAGATGCAAAATGATTGGAAACTAGAACTTCAGCATGGTTGTTCGATAAAATATGCAATATAAATTTAATGATGAGTATCCAAAAGAATGTTTAACCATGTACAAGGTATGCAACTCTGCTCATTTTTTTGGCTTCCTCCATAACTCACAAACATATTTATTCAAACCAATTAACATAAAAATATTTTACCTCCATTGCCGCAGCGTTACATAAAAGTAATGTCACAAGAAGCTGGTGCTGCTTCTGAACCACTGGAAGTATCGCAGCTGAAAACAATTGACTTACAATCAAATTGAAGGACAAATGAGGAAGCGAACCACTTCTCACAAACCACAAGCTCAAAGAGAAAATAATTAACTCCTGGCAAAAGCAAATTAGTTTATTGAAAATCAACCTCAATATTAACCCACCCACTACAACCAAGCTCGTATGGAATTATAAATCCACATCAGCTCAGATGAATATTCCACGGCTATAATCTAACCCATTTGTCATTCTGCCAATGTTAGTACCAATTATAGCAAAAAATGGCGATGCTAAAAGTCAAGTGTAATTTCTGCAGTTGATGACATTGACATTCAGTGTTTACTTTTGATTGAAAATTTCATCTCTACCCTATTATCATGACAATCAAAACTGTTGGCGCCACTACCAATAACAATAATGGTAACGGCAATAACAGCGATGATGACAATTGCAACTCCGGAAAAACGACAATAATAACATTTACAATTACATCCAAAGCGTCTTAAAAAAAAATGAAACTTCACAACAGTCTAGTATACATTGTATAACCAAAGACTCTACACTAGAGTATGTATGTATCACTATATCCAATAAATAAATTGTATATTTTCCAAAACTACAAAAAATACTATTTGATTTAAATATAATGAACTTCCACTTCTTAATTTCATCCATTTATCTCTTTAGTTTTTCTTGAACTTGGAAAATATCTTTTCAATTTTAGTTTTAAGTTCAATTCAGTTACCTTATTCATTTAAAAGTGGGCCAACTAGATATTGCATATACAGAAATAGGAACAATACATAAAGTCATGTGGTTAAAACACTAACCCAAATTAACTATCACACTAGTACCAACAGGTGCACACAATTTGGATTATTATATTACTGTTTTCCCCCAAATATGAGAGGCTTTAGCAACAATTTGAAAAGATAATACACAGACAGGTATGGGGACAGTGATTACATAAACTATAATTCAAGAAAACTGGAGTGACTTTATCTTATTATTTATTCCATATTTATCTGATGAACCTTAACTCTAATCCAAGCCACCGAGTATAAAGCACCAAAACATAAACAAAATCAGCACCACTTTCATATTAATATCACCATTCAACCAAAACCAATAAAATTTGTAGTCTCTAAAACGTATAGCTGATAAAACGAATTTACTTAATCAGCCTCTCAAATTACGAAACGAACAACTTAAATCTAATCAATTTACCGTGCAATCTATCTATTCGCAGTACTAACAAGAAAAGAAACAGTAACATAAATAAAAATGAGATGAAAGAAATATAAATTATGAACAACAGCAATTCAAGATTACTTATTTAATATTTGCTCCTAATTGAGAAAAATTCATTGTTATCTAGTTTCACCAGAAAACAAACGAAAACTACATCTTTTCCAATTCAAACCACAAAACTACAACAGCTGATGCATAACTAGAAGTACAAATTCACATCATCTCAGATTAATAAGCGGCAATCCTAACCCAAAGCATTCTTTGCACAACCTATAAATTCCAATTTTTTTTTCAAATCAATCACATCCTATAATCATCAATCTAAAGCGAACCCCAGCTATCTCAGCATCACTAATCACTAAGCAAACAAAACAACATCAAATTTCCCGTATCACGTTAACATAAAATTCAAACCAGAGGCAATAACAAAAATTGAACTTTCTGCTATGATGGGGATAGTGTGCCGACAAGCCTGTTTTTTTTCGGTCGGAGTGCCGCTCCGCTCGAGGATCTCAAGGTCGACGAGGCCCAAAGACATGAGGCCCAATGTCAGACCCGACATTATCCCCGCGAATAGAACCAACACGCACGATATACCCGCGTAAACGAACCACCACACAGTTCCGAACTCTATCTCCGCGCCCAGCAATCCGCCGCCTCCGCCTCCGCTGTTCCAGATCGCAGTCGACAACAGCGCGGCCGCATTTATCAGGTGCATGATTGTTCCTTCGCCACAGTCCTCAAATTTCTCCTCCACTTTCAAGCTTTGCTAGTTTGCTCTCTGTATTATGATAGTGTGTGAGCTGCAGATGTGTGACTGTTGGTTTTTGATTTAGAAAAATGTAACATTTCGGGAGTGTTCTCAATTATATTTCAAAATCAGGGGGCCAATGTTGGAGTAGTAGTTAATTTGGTGAAATAATAATTGTGTCGGCGTAAACAAATTGAATAGAATCAAATATACTAGTTTGCTATTTTGTTGACCGAATGAAATTCAAACGAATTTTAGTTGAATTAAAAAAAAATATTAATCGAGCTTTAATGAATTAACATTTTAACACATAATTATTATTTTTTGATATTCGAGTCAAGTTTGATCTGAACATTACATCTTATCGATGATATATTGATTTAACCAAGCAAATCAGTATACCTGAAGGCTCTCTTTGGAGTCAGCGTACGGGGTCACTTCGGACATTTTAAGTGGGTGACCTGAAACAGGAACACATGTTAGACTAGTTGGGATGACCTCTAGCTAAGGCCCTCCGATGCTTAAGTCTATTCGGGTCGTGTGGTCATAAGTATGAACAATAAAGCAATTAATGTGAACAATAAAAAATTACCCTTTGGAATGTGTGTCTGACTATTTATAACACTACAAGAAATTATTTTTTTACCAACAAAAAATACCGACGGAATTAATGTGTCGCTATTCACCGACGGATTACCGACAGATTACCAACGGATACACATTTACAAAAATACCGACGAAACACCGACGGATCACCGACGGAATATAACGATGGACAATAGTCTCTCGTTAATCTGAAGGTAAAATTCCCAGAAAATTCTCTTTGCCAAATTTCCCCGACAGACTGGTGGACGGAATACCGACCAAATATTTACAAGCGAAAATATCCATCGTTATTTACCGACGACATTTTCTATCGGCAATTGCTGATGGATATATCCGTCGTTATCAACGACGGAATTTTCTGTTGGTAATTACCGACGGATTGCCGAGAGATTAGCGACGGACTTTGATAAAAAAATAAAAAAATAAAATATTAAACTAATAATAGTAAGACCAAACTAAAATGTGAATTTCAGTTCTAGATTATAATGAATTGAGTAGAATCAAATACAACTGTGCCAAATGATCTGACTTTAAGAGGTTGCCATCTATCTCGTGCCATAATCATAATTCACTTTGGCAAATTTGCTTGTGGGCTTTGTTCATACAAATTGCTCTTTTGTCTAGTATGCTGTGTGTGTTTTTAGCAATTGCTTTCTTTGGGTAGTTGTGATATTTCTGAGTGTAGTGCTTGGGTGCATATGTGTCTTTGATGATAGCTCTTTTGCCTTTGGAATGACCTTTCTTTGAGTTAAGTCTTTGCCATTTAAAGCTTATATTCCATAGTATTTGCCGATATTTCACATTATTCCAATCGACTTAGCTTGGGTAATTTCTACCATTCCCATCATGTGTGTTCCTTTGAAAGAGCTTCCGGGGATTCTCGGTAGCTCTGTTTCTTCTTCACAGAAGTCTTCTGTTTAGAGCTTGGCGAGGAACTCACGATGGATTCTTCTCGCTTGTCCTCTCAAAGATACTCAATCATTGTTTTCCTTTTCCTTTATATCCAAGGCCGGTTTGTTTATGATTGTGCTTTGGAGTGAATGTGGGTGCAACATTTGGTGTCTTGGGTTTTTGAGATGTTTCATTACTTGAAGATCCTTTTTCCAAGATCACTCTAGGAGTTTGACTGTGCACAAAGGAATTGAATCATATGCCTGCCTTGTCTCCACACTCCTTTTGGCTCATAATAAGGTCATCCAATGATTTAGATGCCATAGTGAATGAAGCAATCACATTTTTGAGATCATTTTCCCTCTTTTCTATAGCAGCTATCTCTGCTATTAGTTTGGCATTCTCATCCTTCAGCTCTTTATTCTCATCAGCTATGTGACTTAGGGTACTCAGCTCCTTAGTCAGCAGTGAGTTTTGGCATTTGAGCTTGTGTGTGTGAGGATTTAATGTGCTCAAAGTCTTTCATCATTTTGCCTAATGAATCATGAAGATCAGTGGGTGATGAAGTGTGTGTCACAATCACTATCACTGAAATCGAGTGAGATGAGTTAAAATGTACCTCATCTTCTTGGTTAGGTTGATCTTGTTCTTTAGCCATTAGACAGAGCAATGCTTCTTCAGAAGAAGTCACTCGAGTAGTCAGCTTCACTACTCTCGAGTAGTCCTTTATACCCAAATCTTATGGATGAGACAACAGCTGGGAGACTTTGAAATTGAAGAAAAAGAGATTCCAATTATGTGTGATAACACAAGTGCTATTGCAATCACTCAGAATCTTGTGCTAAATTCACGAACAAAGCACATTGATGTCGATATCATTTCATAAGAGATCATGTTGAACAGAAAAGACATCACTTTGAGTACATCTCAACCGATAAACAGTTAGCTGACATATTCACAAAGCCATTATGTGAATCAAAATTTGAAGAACTCAAGCATGAGCTAGGGTTAATTGAGCTGAGTTGACACTCAGAAGACTCAATGAGGAGAGATGAAACACGATAAGATGAAAACAGAGCAGATCTTATAAATCAGCCAAGTGAATCAGCCGTATCGGAAAGACAGCTGTATCGAGTTAGCAGACAGTTGAGTCACTATATGAATAAAGGGAAGAAGAGCTGAGTAAGTTAAGGAGTAAGCTGAGTCATTTATGAGCTAAGTGACAAAAGTTGTCTACTCGAGTGACTCTGAAGAAGGGGGGTTGAATAAACCTTACCAACTTTTCGATTTTAGTCCTTTTAAAATAACGGAGTTAATTTCACAGCTATGTCCTACAGGGACAGCTAAGTTAATTAACCGGCAGAGTTAGCCACTCAACAGACTCGATTGAGCTGTTGATAGAATAACTCATCTGTTTAGTCTAAATCTTAACTTAGCTGTGATGAGATTTTCAGCGGAAAACTTAACACCCTTGAATTTGGTTTAAGTTTGTTTTAACACTTGATTTTAGCACTTTGTAAATTATCAGTTGGATAGCAAATTATCAGCAGATATAAAATGATATGCAGAAATAAAATGCAGAAATGTAAATGACACAATAATTTTTATAGAGGTTCGAGGATGGGGTAATTCTTCTACTCCTCTCTTCTCCAACTCCTAGAGGAATCCACTAAGTATTGATCAGAGTACAAAGTGGTTATCAGTCCAGATACAAGTCTTGATCACACAAAAATGACTTGATCCTTTGGGACTCGATCCGAGATGTCTTGATCACACAAATGCTTCTCGTCCTCGACTCTTCTTCTTCAGGGCAATCGCTTTTACTTGACTCACTTGCTCAAGCTTCTTGGATTTGATCAAGAAGCCCTCCAATAACTTGAGAGTGGTTCGACCTTGAACCTTTCTACAATCCTCCTTGGAATGTAGACCCCTTTTGATTCTTCAAAATTTTCGTCTTCAACAGTTTGAAGTTGTCTTTTCTTCACAGCTTGGTGTTGGATTGATTTCCTTCGAAATTTAGGCTTGAGGATTTTGCTTGAATAACTTGAGGATATTTTGCACGTTAAAGTTTGAATGATTGCTTGAATGCTCAGGTATGCAAGGTAACATTTTCTCAAAGTGATTCCTCAGTCTTTTATAGTGAACTTTCAAAAATCTGCCCGTTGAAGAGATATGTTGATTATTCAAAAGTCATTTGTGTTCGTTGGCTTGTCTTGTTGCAGTCCTTGATGTTGACATTTCCTCGTATTAAATGAATGTTCGACTTTTTCGTAGTCGACACACAGGTGCGGTGCATCCCATTGGTTTATTCCTTTTGCACGCTTCGGGGTGAGCACTTTAAGACATGGCAAAGATGGAAGTATTACTTGTTTAGGTAATATTCTTGACTTCTGTGCAACGGATTCTTTTCAGTTGTCTTGACTTGACTGCAATTCTCTAACTTCCCCAGGTGATTTCGAGTTAGCTTCCAATCAATGGATGACTCATCTGTCACTTCAACTTGAGACTTGGCGTATTGAGTTGACTTGACTGACCCTTCACACAGTTGTACCCTAGCTGATACTCCTTCAGTCGAGTTCTTGACTTCTCCTCCTCGCCATACTCAGCTGTTTCACAGCGGAGTCTTCATTTCAGTCTTCAGTTGCTTCTTGTATATACAGGCATAGCTGACTTGACTCAGCTCGTACAACCCAATCTATTTCAATACAGAATACAAGGAAAATGGGGTGCCAACTTTCTAGTCTAAGTTTTACATGGCATTCATCAAAATCTAAACAATAAATTTCCCAACATTCCGTCCTTTCATTTATTGAAAGTTCTTCACAACTTCATCAATGTACTCATGAAGTTTGGCATTGGAGAAGAATTCATCGTCCAGTGAAGATGAAGGGTCTGCTTCTTTGATCTGCATTTCCAGACGCAATCGTTCCATGTGGAAATGGGTTATAACTTCCATGTCCCTTTTGAGCAACAAGTATACTTTATCGACACCCTGCAAGAAAAAAATGACAGTTTTTCGATCACTTGCTGCAATATAAAAAGTGATACTTTTTTGCTAAAAAGTGATACTTTTTAACTAAAAAAGGACACTTTTATGCTAAAAAATGATACTTTTTAGCATAGAAAATAATAATATCTAACAATGAAACATATTACTTTTTCAAAAATAAATAATATTTTTTCAAATAAAAATGATACTTTTTAATAGTAAACTGATACTTGAACATACTTACATCTTTTGCCTGACTTTCAACCTCGACATTGGTTGGGTAGCCCGAGGGTATTTCAAACTGGATCAACCTTGAAGATTGATCATCTTTCCCTGCTTTCTCAATCCCAGATCTCTCCCCTTTTTTTTCTTGCCTCTAGTCGACCTTTTCCCAACATCAAGGTTCTCTCCAACGTTCTTTCCATCCCCACCTTTCTCCAGATCACCTTTCTCAGCATTTTTCAAATTAACGCTACCAGAAATAGGATAGATGTTTTCAACATCACCCTGACCAAAATCACCAGCCTTTTTCTCATCTTTCACTCTTTTTCATATATTCTCCGTCATCCAATGTTGAACAAGCGGCAGCTCCGAAGGTTCAGATTTACCTTGCCATTTAATACGATGAAAGTATATGATTTGCAAGGCGAAAAGGTAGCCACTTATGTGTGTTTTGTACTTCTTGTTAAACTTGTCCACTGATCTACACAACCTATTCAACACTAACGGACACCAGTCGAGATGTTGGATTGCATCTACATCAATTATAGATTTAAAACATGAAACATCCACAAAGGCGATTCGCACTTGGTGTCAAAAGTGTTGATAGGCTATATAACACAAAAAGCCTTTTGAAATAATCCCCCCTTCCTTATAGACATTCATCAATTTTTGTTTCAAAAACCCAACTGTCGAACTCCCATCAATACCCACCCTATTCTTAAACTCGATAACTTCATCCATACTTTCACCCATCCTATAAACTACTACGTCCTTATTGTTCCTTGACAACAAAAAGTCATCACATATGTCATCGGCAATTATGACAAACCTTCTCATATCATCAACGCTGAGCATCTGGCTCGCCCCGTAGAATCTCTTGACCAGCCACAGCAACATTTGAGCAGGTAGTTGTTTCACTTGCAATTTCAACAATTTCCCAAAGCTGATGCTCTCGATATCCTCCCTCTGTCTATCAGTCAAATCCTTAACTATATCAAAAAGACCTTGAGGTCTGCATTGCGTAGAGAAACTACTGCAAGAAATATAATGCCATATTAGTACTGATATAAAAACATGATATAAAAACCGATACTTTTAAGGCCATTTCTGATACTTAAAAACATAAAAATGATACTTTTAAGGCAATTCCAAATGGACTAATACAAGGCAATGGTTCAGATACTAAAAAGAAACAGGACAAAAGTGCACAAACCTCTTATTATCTTCCTCTGATAGCTTGATTTTCTTTTGGGGACTTTTAGAATCCTGCTTTCCAATTTTCTCCCCCAAAGATTTACGCTTTGCAGCAACCTTTCGAGGTTTAACTACATCAAGCTTTCTAGGTTTGTCTTCAGCAATTTCCTTCGCTGCAATATCTTCCTCTACATCAACATTATCCTTAGCCTCTTGAGTCTCTTCGACAACATTTCCTTCTTCCGAAGGTTTTTCGACAACATCCCCTTGACCATCAACAACCTTATCTTCATCCTTTTCAATCTCTTCTGCAACGTTTCCGGATTTTGCAACGTTTCTGGATTCTGCAACCAAATCACGACAACTAACATCTCCTTTCATCGGGCTTTCTCCTATCATGCCTTCTTCCGGGCTCCTTATACCCCTTCCCCTCCCCCTTCGCCTTCCTCTCCCTCTCCGTATCAACAATTTCTCCCGACCCACCTACAAATATGCAAAATGCTGATACTTTATATCAACAAAAACACACATAATTTAAAGAAAAAATCAAAAACTCAATTACTGATACTTTTCAAGAAATTTCAAATACTTTTAGTTCCATTTAACAATAAACAAACAAAAAACAATACAATAGGTTAAAAAAAACACTTATACTTTTGGATACATTTTTGATACTTTTATACAAATTTATGATACTTTTAAACATCATTGTTCCCCAGAAATTTACAAATAACACCAGAATTTTAACATGAACATAGAAAATCAATATACTATTTTAAAAAACATATTAACATAAACAACAAGAAATGAAGACTAACATCTTTATCCTCATTTTTTTCAATGTCTTCAGCAGCGTTTCCTTCGTCTGCCAAATGCTTGTCCACAGCATCCTCTTGACTAACATCTTCTTTCTTTGGGCTTTCTCCTATCATGCCTTCTCTCACGCTGCTTCTTCCCCTTCCCCTTGCCCTTCCTCTACCACGGATCAACACTTTCTGCCGAACCATCTACAAATATACGAAACACTGACACTTTTAAAACACAATTTCAAGCAACATAAACACATATATTTCTGATACTTGGAATAAGACATAAATACTTAAACAAACAACTATAATAGTGTACGTTTGCACGTGTGCAAGATATAAACCCACACTTATTATATATTAAACAAAACAAAATTCAAGCAACATAAACACATATATCAACAAAAACACGCACAATTTAAAGAAAAAATAAAAACTTCATAAATCACATATATCAATATACAGGCAGAGAGGGCATATGCATGGTACTTTTAAGTCATTTACTAATACTTTTCAAGCAATTTCAGATACTTTTAGTTCCATTTAACAACAAATGAACAAAAATCCATACACTAGATTAAAAAAACACTGATACTTTGGAACCAATATATGATACTTTTATGCGAATTTCTGTTACTTTTAAATATCATTGTACCCCAGAAATTTACAAATAACACCAATGTATCTACTAACAAAACTAAGAGAACAAGAAGAAGATGAAAAGAAGAGGAGAAACTCAAAAATACCTTTGCAACTTGAGAGAACTCGAACTACAGTTGAGAAATCCACCTACGAACGCTGAGAAATCGTTGCAGTTCGATGAAAAACTTGAGAGAACTCGAACCTGATAGAACGTGAATGCCAGAACCAGAGAGCACTCGAATTTAGCTCACAATTGCAGAAATTGTTAATTTAACTCCAAAATCAAAAACCCTAGGATCGAACGTGAGAGAACGTGACAGAATCAGCCGAACCGACCTCGAACGTGAGAAAACGTTACTGTGAGAACGTGATAAAACTGAAATTGAACGGAAATTGAAGGAAAACTAAACCCTAGGTTCAGTGAAAGTGAGAGAGAGAACGTGAGACGGGAAAGGAAAGTGACGTGTGAGAGAGAGCCTCCAACGTGTGACAGAAAAGAAAAAAGAAAATAAAAATAAAAAAAACTGACAGGTTACAGGTAAGGGTGCGTGTCGGGCGGGTAAAGGAGATCCGTCTTACAGAATGAGACCCATAATACGGTCTTATACAAGTTTTTGCGTAAGGTTTACAACTAGTAACACGCAAATTTGTCATCTTTTGTGAAATTCCTTAAATCATTGGTCTAATTAAGTTTTACAACTTATAACAAGTATTTGTCATCTTTTGAGACATTACGAAGATACAATTATAGTACTCAAGATTTTAAGATTTTAGAATTGGATTACAAATAATTAGATCTTATTAATTGAAACCACATTCCTTACTATAAATTATTCGTTATGTTATTATATTAAGGGGCTTCCTATAATAATTTTTTGAATATAGTGAATTTATTCTAAGTTTCTAAGAATCATGAGTTGATTAGAAGATTCATCAAATCTTGATCCTAAACAAATAATAATAATAAATATAAATACACTCTCTTACACTACTAAATAGAATAGATTTCGTAAGTATTATTATATTCAAAGTTACAAAAATCTCTGGATTTTTAAAAATAATTCAAATAAAACATACACTATCCTCCGTTGCGTACTTGAGTTCTCATATATTGTCCATAAATAGTAATGTGACAAGATTTATTTTTTATTTCATTATTAAAGCATTTTTTAATTTTTAATAAAATTGTAACTTTATAATTTTTTTATTTTAATATAATCTAATTATAGAATAGAAATTTCAAGAATATATAATTGAATGAAAATATTTCCAAAAAATGTATTATGTTCTATAGAATAATTATATATTTTTATCGACATATATTATCAAACTATTCTGGTACCATCATTTCTCTCCTACAATTTATTTATAATTGTTTGAATTTGCACTAAGAAAAATTATCAAATTATTCACTAAATTAAGATCGATCTTGAATAATACACAACATGTGAATTTCAAGGGCTAGTGAATTATCCCCAACTCTAAATTTGTTACTATAATCTTATTAGCTATGTGATTTATTATCACGTATGGTAAAAATTATAGAAAACTAAAATAAATAAAGAGCAAGTCTCTTGTGAGACGGTCTTACGGATCTAAATCCGTGAGACGGACCTCCTAAGGGCTCCGTCTTGAGAACATGAACCATGAAAATAAATTTAAAAATAATAATGAACCATGAAGAAACAAAAATAAACCCTAAAAACATGAACCATGAAGAATAAACCCGAAAAACAAAAATAAACCCAAAAAATGAAAAATAAACCCTAAAAAAACAAATATAAACCCTAAGAAAAATAAAATCTGAAAAAAAAAACCTTTAAAACTTTGTGTAAGGGCTCCATCTCACGCAAGTTTTTGCCATAAATAAATTATTTGAGTGGTAGCTATATAATATTTGTTGTAAGCTGAGAGATGTTCACCATTATAGGGTTCTTTCCGTATGGTAAGAAAAAATTATGTATATCATATTTTATAGTAAGAGATTTATGGATAAGTATGGAGATTTTCATGGCTTCCCCTTCTTGCCTCCATCTATAAATATCTACCAGCCTTAGCCACTGTTCGTATAAAAGCTTTCACCAGGGGAAGATTTTTAACCATCCACCACAGGTATTATATTATTCACAATTACTTCTCTCTAAGACCCAAAAAAGTTTGATATCTTCTTCTTCCCCAAATACTCTTTTAAATAAAAGAAAATATATATAAAGGTAAAATTAGTCTCAATGATTTTTTCCTGTTTACAATACACAGCAGTTCGAATCTCCTATTTCCCCTACAGTGTTTCATATTTTTTTTCTTTTCCGAAACGTTTTGGATTCTTTTGTTTGTTTGAGTTTTTGAGAATTTAATTTATATTTCTGTATGGTGCATGAAATTAAAAGGTACAAAAAGGAGTAAAGCAATTAGCAAGATGACATTTACCGCCTACAAACAAGACCAGCCCATGGGCAACAAGGTGGTGGTGGTAATGGGCGCCACGGGGACCGGCAAGTCGCGGTTGGCGGTAGACTTAGCCACCCGTTTCAACGCTGAGATTATCAACTCCGACAAAATACAAGTATACAAAGGACTAGATATAATCACTAACAAGGTCACCGATGGAGAACGTCGCGGCGTGCGCCACCAATTGATAGGAATCATTGATCCCAGTGGAGATTTTACGGCGGAGGACTTTGTCCTCCATGCATCGCTGGCAGCGGATGAAATCATAAAAAGGAGCCAGTTGCCCATCATTGCTGGTGGTTCCAACTCTTTCATACAAGCACTTGTTGACGATGCAGAATTCCGATCAAAATACGAGTGTTGTTTTCTTTGGGTGGATGTATCAATGCCCGTTTTGCATTCTTTTGTGGTGAATAGGGTTGATCAGATGGTGAAAGGCGGGTTGGTGACTACAGTCGTGGAATCCGGCGAGCCATTGGGGTGCCCGAGATGGATGAGTTTTTCAGGAAGGAGCATTTTGTTGATGATGAAGCTAGGGCTAAGCTCCTAAAGGCAGCTATTGATGAGATTAAGGAAAATACTTGTAAATTAAGTTGTCGTTAGCTTGAAAAGATTTTGATAATGGCAGAGCAATTGAAGTGGCGGATCCACAGCCTAGATGCCACCCAAGCGTTTCTGAGATGCGGAGGAGATGCGACGGATGCATGGCAGAGTTCAGTGGTGGAGCCAAGTACAATGATGTTGAGTAACTTCCTTGGTGGAAATGATCAAATAGATTCAAACTCAGCTCTTGGTGTGACACCTCAGTTTTCATCCAATGCCATTTCATTGGCCATAACAAATAATTACTAGGTGGAATTTCATTGTCCACTTATACTTTTTTTTTTTTAATTTTTGTCTTACATTTTTTTCCTTTCGGATTCATGATATGTGAGATAAAGATGTTTTGGTTAATAGAGAAATAAGCGTTGCTCAAAATTTATTAATTGAACATATATATGTTGAGTATTTGGACATGTGAGTCGCGCTTCTCCAACCACACGTTTGCCAATTATGTGCAGCTAATGAAATTTGAAACAATGTATGTTCCTCTATTAGTGAAGAAATTTCGTATCCCATGTGTCTTGCGAGAAATAATAAAATCAATTTGTTTAAGTTATGCACAATTCAATTAGGTGCATGAATATTTTGTTTGCAAATTTCTTCTTTAAGTCCTATGTGGCATTATATATGTACTAGTGCCACATTGCACTTAAAAAGGTCGTCGTAAGATCTTCAAGTATAAAAATAGTTCTCAGTTATGTAAATATTACTAAATTATGGAAATGAGTATTAAAAAACCATTTTCCATGTACATACTGGCTTATAAATTATAATATAATTCATTATAGGGAGACCTATAATCCACTATTGAATGACGAGTATCTATATAATATTGAGTTTCTATAAATCTTTTATATATATACTTTTTTTTTTTTGATCGGTAATTTTTTTTTTTATATACACTTGTTACTATGTTAGATTGATCTGGATGAGTTTTCTTTACCATATTCTTCGAAAATCCAGTTTTACACTTTTACTCTAGTTAAATATGGAAAAATGCATGCAAATTGCTGAAGTTCAATTCTTGCTTCGCACATCAACAACAACTTTAAGTTATTTATTGCAGAATCGTGGCCTTAAAACTTATGGAATATAAGTATCTGACAAAAAATTAATTCCGATCAATGTACCACATTATGTTTCAACTTTGTTAATATACGATTTTTGCCTATCTATCTATATATAATAACAAACCTATTTTTAAAAATATTTTTCCGTCTAAAACACTTTGATAAAAATAATAAAATCTATTTAAGGCCTAATATCTAGGTTGTTGATTCAAATTTAGTAAATTTTAGTGCATAAATTTAATATTTAATGTTGATTTTTTTAAATTTGTAGATTCAGTATAATTCTAGCAATTTTTTACCATAAATATTGTTTCTACATTTTGGAAAATTAAACATTAATAACAAATCAAACTTTGTCCGCTTCTTCAACTCATAAAATCGGTTTCTAAAAATTTATAAGATTTGTATAGTTTAGTCTTTTTTTTTTTAATTCCAACCCATAAAATTGGTTATTAAATTATGATTTTTTCTATAATTTATATTATTTTTTTTTCAATATTTTGGAAAATAATTAGTAACAAATACAATTATAGCCACATTACCATCCACTGTATATAATGTTTTTTGGGTTTGTTTAATATGCACATGGTAAATTTGGAGTTGTAAAAATTATGTAAAATTAATATAATAATAAAAGACCAATCTAATCTAATTAATTTAAAAAACTAAATTCAATTTTTTCTATAATTCAAAGTAACTATTCTTTTTTAATATTTTGGAAAATAATTAATAGCAAACCAAATGGAAGCCATAAAGGATTTATTTTATACTTGAAAATATGTGTGTTTTATGTTTTTAAACCTGGAAAATAATGAAATATTATTAAAATTTTTATAAGAAATAATAATTTAATTATGTGGAAAACATGTGTATTTTCTACACCTAAATTATACTTCTTAATTTAAAAATTATTATAATTTTTCCAGTAAATCCAATTTTCATAATTTGGGTAAATTTTGTTGAATAAGTTAAAAACATGAAAAAAGGATATAATTATTTTCAGTAATTTGATTATCACATCATTTGATTGTTGTATGAAAGGTAAAGTTTTGAGCATAAAATTAGGATATGAATGCTTATAGATTTGTAACTGATAAGTTATTTTTACATATTCTCAATCATAATTTGATAATTACCATTTTAATTGTTTTCTATCAAAACCATTATTTATTTTGTGTATTCTCTTACCAAAAAAGGAATATTGTTGGACAATCATATATTCAGTTTGTCTTTTCTTATTAAATATCCATCCATGATAATAAACGATTCTCTTTTCATCGTATCATTGCGCAAACAATGTTTCACATTCATACGGCAACAAAAATATCTTGGAGAGGAGATTACCATGTTAGCAAGTGTTTGGGAATTCCAGTTCTTCCTATAATTTTGCCTACGAGAAACATTATTTAGGTTATTTGGAGCAAACTTGACTTCGGCTGGGTTAAAGTGAACACAAATGGCGCTTCTACAGGCTGAATTGATGTCCATTCGCTTTGGATTGGAGTTATCTATGGAACTTGATCTTCCTATCTGATTCATTAGTTTCAATCCAACTTCTTCAAGCAAAGCTCCCATTTTATTGGCAATATCAAGACACAATCCTCCTTATTCAGGACCTAATGAAGCAGAGGGAAGTTAGAATCTCACATATTTATAGGGACGGGGCTGATTTCCTTGCCAACTTGTCTATTGATTCGGGTTGTTTTCCAGTTTTCAATAGGTCCAATTTTCCTTCCCAGGCTTGCCGATTGGCGAAGTTGGACTTTATGCCAACTTTTCGTGGTTTGTAACTATGGAACATGGATGTAACTCAAATTTTTGTTTATGAAATTCCCACCTAAGTTTGTAGGTGGTTAAAAAAAATTAAATATCTAGAAAAATCAATGTATGAAATGACAATTTAAAAAAATCTAAACAATACACTACACAATATGTAAAAATAATCAATTCTCTGGAAATTTTAACATGGAACACAAATTTGGACAACAAAATTAGAAATTAAACTATCTTATAAAAATATGAATAAATATATAAGTTATATATATATATAATTGTACGTATCTATGTTATATTTGAAAAAATCATCCACCATAAATATTATCAAATGCCTAAAATATTGAAATATTAGATACATATAAATGCATTTGTGGATTATATTTGAAAAAATCATATAATATATAAATATTTGCAATAAATGCCTGAAAAATTGAAATCCTGTACATATGTATGACATTTGTAAAATATATGTGCATTCAGAGTCTTCTTTTGATATATATACATATTTGATAAATTAGGATGAATATTTAGTGTATTTTGGTTGGTTTCCTTTGTTGGGCGTGATATGGCATATTCTGTGTATTTTTGTAGAAAATAGAGCTAAATTGGACAAAAAGCGATAGCACGTTCCAAAGGATATTGTTCGACCACTAAACACCTAAAATAAATCTAGCGACACTCGCAAGAGCACGAGATCAATCGTAGGGTAGCAAGTTGACCAAAGTCGTCCCTCACGGAAGACTTAGCCGGCAATTAATTATTATTCAACACAAATAACATAAAATAAATCCTAAACACTCTAACCAAATATATGATTTTTATTAACTAAAGAAAAAAAGACAAGTAAAAAGACAAATTAAATCTTGAACACAATTGAACCCAGAAAAACCGATATGGATGAAAGTCTAGGATTTCGGAATCATCTCATCAATTTTGCAAGCAGAATATCAGTACTAATTGATCATGCGATTAACAAATATATATATATATATATATATATAACAAATTGGTAAAACTAGGCCTAGATATGATAACTCACGTATTCACAGACTAGTGTTATCTCTACATAATTTGCTATATTCATTAAGCTATGTTAGATAATACATCTCTGATTCATATCTAACCCTCTAGTTGAGTTTAATCCGAAAATAATATCTTATCTCGATCTTAATTATTTTCTCAAAATAATCATAAGTTGGCCAAACAATCAATTATAAGAAAAAACAATTCAATTAGGAAAAGCATAATTAATTAATCAATACTCATGCTTGTTTATTTGATTCAACTCATCCTAACCTTAGAACAAAGAAATTAGCTCACACATAGATTCATCAAATTAAACAAGAGATAATAATCACGAACATCATCATGATGATACAAAATAAAAATCAAATAGACAAATAAAGGTGGAGAATAATTACACTTTTTCAAGTTTTAGAGAGATCTCTCAAGAAAAACCCTAAATTAACGTGAAAAAGAGAGAGAAAGAGAAGAGAAGAATTCCAAATCTTGTTTCTAGCTTGAAACAATGAAAATCTAAAGTCTAGACTCCACTTTATAGCCCAAAGATCTTAACAACTTGGAAGAGTCCAAATTCTAAAAGAAATCTGATAAAAATTGATTATGTTGCATTAATCTGCATTTTGAACGGCAAGCCTGCAGAAGCTTGTTTTTGGGAACGGCCAATGAATGACATGCCTACAGAGGCTTGATTTTGGGAACGGTCAGCGAACGACATGCCTACAGAGGCTTATTTTTGGGAACAACCAGCGAACGACATGTGGGAATGGCCATGGAACAGTCGTTCCTTTGCTTTCTCCCACGTGATCGGCTATTCAACGTTTGTTCGCGATCATTTACCTAGTTTTCTTCTTTTTTCGTTCACTCCATGGTCCAAATTTGTTCTCGCAGCCCACTTTTCGTTCATTCCTCGTCCTACCTTCATTTTCCACTAAAAACAAGCATAACACTCTCAAATCGACTCAACGGCAAAACATACAAATAAAAACACAAAATATACTATGAAAAACATGCAAAACAACTCAAAATAACCACACAAAATACTAACAAAAATGCACAAAAAATATATGTCAAGGGCCAAGGTACGAGCAAAGATGTGAAAGAAAGAAGCATAGACGGTCGAACAAAAGGAAATTTCTTTCAAAAATGTCCAAACGCGCCAATAGTTTTGAGCACTAGCAGGGTTTAATACTTGTGCAATAACTTTCTCTACAAAATTGATATTGAGCCAATTCAAGTGTATATGGAAAACTAAGAGAAATGTCTACAACTTTCAAGAATAACCTAGAAGAAATTCACACGTTTACAAGTCACATGGACCATGTGAATACACACGACCTGATTGTGTGAATGGTTTCATGTGATTTTACATGTCCGTGCGGCTTCCTTTTTAGAGACGGGTTACACGACCCACCCATGTGAATTTACATGGCCGTGTGAATGGTCCTACGATTGATTTTAGTCCTAATCCTGTCGGAACTCTATCAGTGATCTTTCAAAGTACCTATATAAACGGGACCAAGCCTTGGACGAATTTATCACTTCAGAGAACATCTTACAACATAAAACACATCAAAATACACTAGGGTTATACAAATCAACAGTCTTCAGAGAGAGGAGGGCAAATTTACGAAGAACACCATGCGATTAACAAATATATATATAATTGAACACAATTGAACCCAGAAAAACCGATATGGATGAAAGTCCAGGATTTCGGAATCATCTCATCAATTTTGCAAGCAGAATATCAGTACTAATTGATCATGCGATTAACAAATATATATATAACAAATTGGTAAAACTAGGCCTAGATATGATAACTCACGTATTCACAGACTAGTGTTATCTCTACATAATTTGCTATATTCATTAAGCTATGTTAGATAATACATCTCTGATTCATATCTAACCTCTAGTTGAGTTTAATCCGAAAATAATATCTTATCTCGATCTTAATTATTTTCTCAAAATAATCATAAGTTGGCCAAACAATCAATTATAAGAAAAAGCAATTCAATTAGGAAAAGCATAATTAATTACTCAATACTCATGCTTGTTTATTTGATTCAACTCATCCTAACCTTAGAACAAAGAAATTAGCTCACACATAGATTCATCAAATTAAACAAGAGATAATAATCACGAACATCATCATGATGATACAAAATAAAAATCAAATAGACAAATAAAGGTAGAGAATAATTACACTTTTTCAAGTTTTAGAGAGATCTCTCAAGAAAAACCCTAAATTAACGTGAAAGAGAGAGAGAAAGAGAAGAGAAGAATTCCAAATCTTGTTTCTAGCTTGAAACAATGAAAATCTAAAGTCTAGACTCCACTTTATAGCCCAAAGATCTTAACAACTTGGAAGAGTCCAAATTCTAAAAGAAATCGATAAAAATTGATTATGTTGCATTAATCGCATTTTGAACAGCAAGCTGCGAGCTTGTTTTTGGGAACGGCCAATGAATGACATGCCTACGGAGGCTTGATTTTGGGAACGGTCGTGATGCGACATGCCTACAGAGGCTTATTTTTGGGAACGACCCACAATCGACATGTGGGAATGGCCATGGAACATCGTTCCTTTGCTTTCTCCCACGTGATCGGCTATTCAACGTTTGTTCGCAGTCTGTTACCTAGTTTTCTTCTTTTTCGTTCACTCCATGGTCCAAATTTGTTCTCGCAGCCCACTTTTCGTTCATTCCTCGTCCTACCTTCATTTTCCACTAAAAACAAGCATAACACTCTCAAATCGACTCAACGGCAAAACATACAAATAAAAACACAAAATATACTATGAAAAACATGCAAAACAACTCAAAATAACCACACAAAATACTAACAAAATGCACAAAAATATATGTCAAGGGCCAAGGTACGAGCAAAGATGTGAAAGAAAGAAGCATAGACGATTCGAACAAAAGGAAATTTCTTTCAAAAATGTCCAAGCGCCCAATAGTTTTGAGCACTAGCGAGGTTTAATACTTGTGCAATAACTTTCTCTACAAAATTGATATTGAGCCAATTCAAGTGTATATGGAAAACTAAGAGAAATGTCTACAACTTTCAAGAATAACCTAGAAGGAAATTCACACGTTTACAAGTCACATGGACCATGTGAATACACACGACCTGATTGTGTGAATGGTTTCATGTGATTTTACATGTCCGTCGGCTTCCTTTTTAGAGACGGGTTACCACGACCCACCCATGTGAATTTACATGGCCGTGTGAATGGTCCTACGATTGATTTTAGTCCTAATCCCGTCGGAACTCTATCATGTGATCTTTCAAAGTACCTATATAAACGGACCAAGCCTTGACGAATTTATCACTTGAGAGAACATCTTACAACATAAAACACATCAAAATACACTAGGGTTATACAAATCAACAATGATCTTGAGAGAGAGAGGAGGGCAAATTTACGAAGAACACCATGCGATTAACAAATATATATATAATTGAACACAATTGAACCCAGAAAAACCGATATGGATGAAAGTCCAGGATTTCGGAATCATCTCATCAATTTTGCAAGCAGAATATCGGTACTAATTGATCATGCGATTAACAAATATATATATAACAAATTGGTAAAACTAGGCCTAGATATGATAACTCACGTATTCACAGACTAGTGTTATCTCTACATAATTTGCTATATTCATTAAGCTATGTTAGATAATACATCTCTGATTCATATCTAACCCTCTAGTTGAGTTTAATCCGAAAATAATATCTTATCTCGATCTTAATTATTTTCTCAAAATAATCATAAGTTGGCCAAACAATCAATTATAAGAAAAAGCAATTCAATTAGGAAAAGCATAATTAATTACTCAATACTCATGCTTGTTTATTTGATTCAACTCATCCTAACCTTAGAACAAAGAAATTAGCTCACACATAGATTCATCAAATTAAACAAGAGATAATAATCACGAACATCATCATGATGATACAAAATAAAAATCAAATAGACAAATAAAGGTAGAGAATAATTACACTTTTTCAAGTTTTAGAGAGATCTCTCAAGAAAAACCCTAAATTAACGTGAAAGAGAGAGAAAAGAGAAGAGAAGAATTCCAAATCTTGTTTCTAGCTTGAAACAATGAAAATCTAAAGTCTAGACTCCACTTTATAGCCCAAAGATCTTAACAACTTGGAAGAGTCCAAATTCTAAAAGAAATCGATAAAAATTGATTATGTTGCATTAATCAAGATTTTGAACTAAGCAAGCTGCGGAAGCTTGTTTTTGGGAACGGCCAATGAATGACATGCCTACTGAGAGGCTTGATTTTGGGAACAATCGTGAACGACATGCCTACAGAGGCTTATTTTTGGGAACAACCAAATGAATCGACATGTGGGAATGGCCATGGAGCGATCGTTCCTTTGCTTTCTCCCACGTGATCGGCTATTCAACGTTTGTTCGCGATCCATTTACCTAGTTTTCTTCTTTTTCGTTCACTCCATGGTCCAAATTTGTTCTCGCAGCCCACTTTTCGTTCATTCCTCGTCCTACCTTCATTTTCCACTAAAAACAAGCATAACACTCTCAAATCGACTCAACGGCAAAACATACAAATAAAAACACAAAATATACTATGAAAAACATGCAAAACAACTCAAAATAACCACACAAAATACTAACAAAAATGCACAAAAAATATATGTCAAGGGCCAAGGTACGAGCAAAGATGTGAAAGAAAGAAGCATAGACGGTCGAACAAAAGGAAATTTCTTTCAAAAATGTCCAAACGCGCCAATAGTTTTGAGCACTAGCAGGGTTTAATACTTGTGCAATAACTTTCTCTACAAAATTGATATTGAGCCAATTCAAGTGTATATGGAAAACTAAGAGAAATGTCTACAACTTTCAAGAATAACCTAGAAGGAAATTCACACGTTTACAAGTCACATGGACCATGTGAATACACACGACCTGATTGTGTGAATGGTTTCATGTGATTTTACATGTCCGTGCGGCTTCCTTTTTAGAGACGGGTTACACGACCCACCCATGTGAATTTACATGGCCGTGTGAATGGTCCTACGATTGATTTTAGTCCTAATCCTGTCGGAACTCTATCAGTGATCTTTCAAAGTACCTATATAAACGGGACCAAGCCTTGGACGAATTTATCACTTCAGAGAACATCTTACAACATAAAACACATCAAAATACACTAGGGTTATACAAATCAACAGTCTTCAGAGAGAGGAGGGCAAATTTACGAAGAACACCATGCGATTAACAAATATATATATAATTGAACACAATTGAACCCAGAAAAACCGATATGGATGAAAGTCCAGGATTTTGGAATCATCTCATCAATTTTGCAAGCAGAATATCAGTACTAATTGATCATGCGATTAACAAATATATATATAACAAATTGGTAAAACTAGGCCTAGATATGATAACTCACGTATTCACGCACTGACTAGTGTTATCTATTACATAATTTGCTATATTCATTAAGCTATGTTAGATAATACATCTCTGATTCATATCTAACCCTCTAGTTGAGTTTAATCCGAAAATAATATCTTATCTCGATCTTAATTATTTTCTCAAAATAATCATAAGTTGGCCAAACAATCAATTATAAGAAAAAGCAATTCAATTAGGAAAAGCATAATTAATTACTCAATACTCATGCTTGTTTATTTGATTCAACTCATCCTAACCTTAGAACAAAGAAATTAGCTCACACATAGATTCATCAAATTAAACAAGAGATAATAATCACGAACATCATCATGATGATACAAAATAAAAATCAAATAGACAAATAAAGGTAGAGAATAATTACACTTTTTCAAGTTTTAGAGAGATCTCTCAAGAAAAACCCTAAATTAACGTGAAAGAGAGAGAGAAAGAGAAGAGAAGAATTCCAAATCTTGTTTCTAGCTTGAAACAATGAAAATCTAAAGTCTAGACTCCACTTTATAGCCCAAAGATCTTAACAACTTGGAAGAGTCCAAATTCTAAAAGAAATCTGATAAAAATTGATTATGTTGCATTAATCTTCATTTTGAACGGCAAAGCCTCGAAGGCTTGTTTTTGGGAACGGCCAATGAATGACATGCCTACTGAGGCTTGATTTTGGGAACGGTCAATGAATCGACATGCCTCTGAGGCTTATTTTTGGGAACGACCAATGAATGACGACATGTGGGAATGGCCATGGAACAATCGTTCCTTTGCTTTCTCCCACGCGATCGGCTATTCAACGTTTGTTCGCGATCCTTACCTAGTTTTCTTCTTTTTCGTTCACTCCATTGTCCAAATTTGTTCTCGCAGCCCACTTTTCGTTCATTCCTCGTCCTACCTTCATTTTCCACTAAAAACAAGCATAACACTCTCAAATCGACTCAACGGCAAAACATACAAATAAAAACACAAAATATCTTTTGAAAAACATGCAAAACAACTCAAAATAACCACACAAAATACTAACAAAAATGCACAAAAATATATGTCAAGGGCCAAGGTACGAGCAAAGATGTGAAAGAAAGAAGCATAGACGGTCGAACAAAAGGAAATTTCTTTCAAAAATGTCCAAACGCGCCAATAGTTTTGAGCACTAGCAGGGTTTAATACTTGTGCAATAACTTTCTCTACAAAATTGATATTGAGCCAATTCAAGTGTATATGGAAAACTAAGAGAAAGGTCTACAACTTTCAAGAATAACCTAGAAGGAAATTCACACGTTTACAAGTCACATGGACCATGTGAATACACACGACCTGATTGTGTGAATGGTTTCATGTGATTTTACATGTCCGTGCGGCTTCCTTTTTAGAGACGGGTTACACGACCCACCCATGTGAATTTACATGGCCGTGTGAATGGTCCTACGATTGATTTTAGTCCTAATCCTGTCGGAACTCTATCAGTGATCTTTCAAAGTACCTATATAAACGGGACCAAGCCTTGGACGAATTTATCACTTCAGAGAACATCTTACAACATAAAACACATCAAAATACACTAGGGTTATACAAATCAACAGTCTTCAGAGAGAGGAGGGCAAATTTACGAAGAACACCATGCGATTAACAAATATATATATAATTGAACACAATTGAACCCAGAAAAACCGATATGGATGAAAGTCCAGGATTTCGGAATCATCTCATCAATTTTGCAAGCAGAATATCAGTACTAATTGATCATGCGATTAACAAATATATATATAACAAATTGGTAAAACTAGGCCTAGATATGATAACTCACGTATTCACAGACTAGTGTTATCTCTACATAATTTGCTATATTCATTAAGCTATGTTAGATAATACATCTCTGATTCATATCTAACCCTCTAGTTGAGTTTAATCCGAAAATAATATCTTATCTCGATCTTAATTATTTTCTCAAAATAATCATAAGTTGGCCAAACAATCAATTATAAGAAAAAGCAATTCAATTAGGAAAAGCATAATTAATTACTCAATACTCATGCTTGTTTATTTGATTCAACTCATCCTAACCTTAGAACAAAGAAATTAGCTCACACATAGATTCATCAAATTAAACAAGAGATAATAATCACGAACATCATCATGATGATACAAAATAAAAATCAAATAGACAAATAAAGGTAGAGAATAATTACACTTTTTCAAGTTTTAGAGAGATCTCTCAAGAAAAACCCTAAATTAACGTGAAAGAGAGAGAGAAAGAGAAGAGAAGAATTCCAAATCTTGTTTCTAGCTTGAAACAATGAAAATCTAAAGTCTAGACTCCACTTTATAGCCCAAAGATCTTAACAACTTGGAAGAGTCCAAATTCTAAAAGAAATCTGATAAAAATTGATTATGTTGCATTAATCTGCATTTTGAACGGCAAGCCTGCAGAAGCTTGTTTTTGGGAACGGCCAATGAATGACATGCCTACAGAGGCTTGATTTTGGGTACGGTCAGCGAACGACATGCCTACAGAGGCTTATTTTTGGGAACAGCCAGCGAACGACATGTGGGAATGGCCATGGAACAGTCGTTCCTTTGCTTTCTCCCACGCGATCGGCTATTCAACGTTTGTTCGCAGTCTGTTACCTAGTTTTCTTCTTTTTCGTTCACTCCATGGTCCAAATTTGTTCTCGCAGCCCACTTTTCGTTCATTCCTCGTCCTACCTTCATTTTCCACTAAAAACAAGCATAACACTCTCAAATCGACTCAACGGCAAAACATACAAATAAAAACACAAAATATACTATGAAAAACATGCAAAACAACTCAAAATAACCACACAAAATACTAACAAAAATGCACAAAAAATATATGTTAAGGGCCAAGGTACGAGCAAAGATGTGAAAGAAAGAAGCATAGACGGTCGAACAAAAGGAAATTTCTTTCAAAAATGTCCAAACGCGCCAATAGTTTTGAGCACTAGCAGGGTTTAATACTTGTGCAATAACTTTCTCTACAAAATTGATATTGAGCCAATTCAAGTGTATATGGAAAACTAAGTGAAAGGTCTACAACTTTCAAGAATAACCTAGAAGGAAATTCACACGTTTACAAGTCACATGGACCATGTGAATACACATGACCTGATTGTGTGAATGGTTTTGTGTGATTTTACATGTCCGTGCGGCTTCCTTTTTAGAGACGGGTTACACGACCCACCCATGTGAATTTACATGGCCGTGTGAATGGTCCTACGATTGATTTTAGTCCTAATCCTGTCGGAACTCTATCAGTGATCTTTCAAAGTACCTATATAAACGGGACCAAGCCTTGGACGAATTTATCACTTCAGAGAACATCTTACAACATAAAACACATCAAAATACACTAGGGTTATACAAATCAACAGTCTTCAGAGAGAGGAGGGCAAATTTACGAAGAACACCACAAGGACTTTCACATCTACGGAAGTATAAGGATTCAAAGGATGGAAATGAGGATCCATCCTAACAAGAAAAGTTCTATCTTTCTTAGTTTGGATCTCTTGTTTGTACTTAAACAATGTCAAACTATTTGATTTTAACTTTGTCTATGAATTCATTATCAAATTTGTTGGGTTAATCTTTCTGATCCTATGGCAAAATCAAAACTGTGGATTCATGTTAAATTTATATTGATTGTTTTCTTGCTTGGTTTATGTGTTCCATTATATGAATTAGATGCTTATTTCTTGTAGATTATTTGATCAATAATTTGCATGTCATTTTTGTTAGTTCATAATTCAGTGGATGAGTTCTAACAAATGAAAATCGTGTTTAGACATAAACAGGTGTAACATGTCGAGATATGTACAATTGATTGTGGGGAGTACTTCAATTCAAAGATCTTTTGGGAGTTAATAGTAATTGTAACTGTTAAGTTGGTTTTATACCAATAAATTGAGTATTCTAGACTATGATTTGGTATTGTTTTTGGGTGTTTTAGGGTTGTTTGAGCCTATTTTATTTCATTAGGTGTTGTTAAGCAGTCAATACATGTTATGGTAGCCGAAGGATGATGAAAAATGATGAAAAACGTGTTTAGGAGGAATAAGTTGCACTTGAAGAAGAGCAAACACAATAAAACGCTGAAAGTGCAGAAAGGCTGCAGCACTCCTGCCAAAATTAGGGTAAGTGGGCACAGTTTTGTGCACTGCAGCGCCCGTTTAGGAGACCTGCAGTGCGCGACGTCCGGCCATACTTGGAAAGTTGTTATTTTTAGGGTTTTGGATGGATTTCGGTATAAATACACCAAAGGGACATACGAAAAAAAGGTCGAACATTATTTTTAAGCACAACGCAAGACAAAAAACATGGTGCAAGGGTTCAGGATGACGATTGATTGCATCTCTGATCTGGACACAAAGAGAATTTCTTCTCTTCTCTTTTCAATTTCTTTTTTGTTTTCTTTGTCTATCTTTGAGATGTATAATTACTTTTTCAGGATTTTTTGTACATCAATCATGAGCTAAACCTATTATTCTACGGGATTGATGTAACTTATGTATGAACCTATGTTTTGATTTTTAGTTTATTTGATTCGCATGTTATTAAATCTATTTATGCTATTTGGATTGATTGCGTCTGAATTATCTAATCAATAGTTTAGATTGTTTGGCGTGTTTGATTTGACACTCGAGAGAGGTAATTGAATGCTTAGCCATAGAATAGCATAACCCAGGGTTTCATAGAACTGAGAAGTTTATGAATCTTTTGAAGCCTGTGGTAGAATATTCATTGAGCGCATTAGGGTTCAATTTGTGATTTTTATAGCGATATCGAAATCAGGATTGAAACCTAGAGTCACTTGGCACTCGAGAGAGAAAGTGAGAAACGGTAGGAATATTGGCCATATAAATTAATAACGTATGATGAATAAATTGGATAACATAGGGGATAACTAGGTGAATCAAGCCTCTAGAATTCATATCTATTATGTGTTTGATAAATTGTCTAAACGAATTTGTTAGTATAAGTTTAGTTTTATTTTTAGTTTAATCAAAGTCCATCTCTTTTCGATTATCTAGATAGAATTAAGCTATTATAATTACAATAATTAGTTTAAAATTTGATGCCAATCCCCGTGGAGATGATCCCTATTTTTTAATATATACTAAAACTTGACATCATACGCTTGCGATAAGATTTTCTCGAAAAAAAATTTAGCCCGTTGCCGGGGATTGTTTTATGTTATTTTGCACTAATACTATTACTAAGTAGTCTTAATACTAATTTAGATTAGTTTAGGTATTATTGGTTTGTTTTTCTCATTGAGTTGTCTGTTTATGCGAAAATCTAAAGATACTAAGTTGCTTCCTTTGGATCCAGAGATTGAAAGGAAACTTCGAGCAATTAGAGCAACAAAGTGAGCAATGGCAGGCAACGTAGAAAATGAGAATAACGAGAACTTGGTTCCACTTGTACCACGCAACCAGAGGGACACAAAAGGGCAATCCGGGGTTATTTCCGACCTACTATGAACTAGAACTATTCTGGAATTGTGCCCCAGCATATAAATGCAAACAATTTTGAACTGAAGCTGTCCTTCATAAGCATGGTTCAACAGAATCAGCTTGGGGGGAGTCCCGTGGATGATCCAAATTATTAGAAACATAATATAATAACTATCTCAAATAAATTTCTAGGTTTATTTAATATGGGGTATCACAATGTGCCTATGATTGCTTTCGTAATTGTTGAAAACTTTTTAGACTCCGGGTTTGTCAAATTATAAATATTATACTTGTTAATTTAGGATTTAGATTAGATAATAAAGAATTTTGTGATTTTCGACCGCTTCAATAAAATTGGAATACGATATTTACTATAGCCTAAGTTCATTCCTTGAGGAACACGACCTTGCTCGTCATTATACTATTAGCTACGATGTACACTTGTAGTATAGTAAAAATAATTTCACGACCATCTGTCTTGGAGACATCAAGACCCTATGATTAGGGAAATTTGGAGGCGAAGAAAGACCGGAATGCAGATGGAGACAATGTTCGGGTTGTAAGTTTTTTATAAATTATGTTTTTTTAAATGTTTTTTCTTTGTCATTAATACAATAAAATATAATATTTGTGATTTGTTTTGCTTGTAATAGGAAACTTCTAAGGTTGTTGTCCCTAAGGTGGACGATGAAACTGTTGTTCATGGTGTGGTAGGAGATGAAATTGGTGGTGAAGTTCAGGCCGTTAGTTTTTATTTTATTTTTTGGTTGTTGTGTGTTGATTTTTTTATACCTTATGGAATTATAATTTGTTTTTGGGGATTTTATGTGATGGCAGGAGGAAACAAGTAACATTGTAGATGATGATGTTGGTGAGAAGGTTAGTGTTGAATTTGGTGTTTGTGTTGAGGTTCGTCAGGTTGTTAGTCGTGCTAAAGCTCTAACTTGGAGGGGGCGATCCAAGATGTGTGCAAGGAAGAGTGTGAGGAATATGAGGAAAACAGAGATTCTGTCATAGCTATTTTGTGCAAGACAAGTTGACGTGACGGAGAAGCTCAACAAGAACCACTGTATGATTTCAAAATGGATTTTTGAGAATCCACAGGGAAAAAAGTATGTAATATTTTATTTGAATTTTTGGTTGTCTATTATATTTTAATTGCCCGTTTCTTTATTTGTGGTGCTTTAATTTTTTTTATATGTAGGAACAAGGCCATTTTAAGTTTGGGGATAGAATGTTGAAAAGGGAAGAGTTTGAGTCTATGATGCCGAGATCTTATATAAGTGTCGCAGTTATTGACACATGGTCCATCATTTTGAATGCAAAGGAATAGTTAAGGGCCGCATCATCTCCGCAAGCCCGAATTTGATGGTAGGCTCAGTAGGCCATTGCCTAGGGCCCCAATTTTTTAGGGGCCCAATTTTTTTTTGTTCCGAATGAAAAACAATTTTGGGCCCAAAATGTTTTCATTCTCAGACCAAAATACCCAAGAAAAAACTTTCAACTTCAACCTACAACACCCAAATTTCAAGAAAAGCCCAAACTCTTCAAAACTTTTATGCAATTCACATTAATATTCAATTGTCTCTACCATTCTTATCTCAAAAAACAAAAAACATTGTCTCTACCATTTTTTGGCCAAGACTCAAATATTCTAATATTTTATTTGAAGACCAAAATACCAATATTCCTTTGGAGGAATGCATTTCTTTTTGAACACTATAAGTTTTTTCCGAAAAAAATAATGCCAGATATGTATCAAATTTTATTGTTGAAGTTCTTTTCAATAGTATATAGAGTAAAGATTAATTTTAACATAAAATATGTACATACTTTTTTTAAAGTAAGTGGTTCATAGCTATTCAAATGCACAGTTCTCATGATGAAACGAGGGACTTAAATTTAATTTCAACTTTTAAGAACCAATCCTCTTCTCTTCTCCATTGCGAGTCGTCACTATCATCTTCCTCACTTGGTCACTCCTCAGCGGTAGCTAGCAGTCAAAGGCGACGGAGGTGGTCAAAGGGCCAATTTTCAGAATCGCGCCTTGGGCCCTATGAAGCACATGTCCGACCCTGGATCTCCGTTCAGATTTTTTGCAATGATATATTGTACGGTATAATTTTATTGCAATGTTTTTTTGTCTTTATTGTTATGTTTTCGTATTTTTGTAGTGATTGTTTTCAGTTGAACTCACTTTTTTGTTTTATAGTTGCAGATGGTTCTATATGTCTAATTTATATAATTAATTAATCTATAGAACATAACACATTTTTTGGAAAGATTCTCATTAAATTATATATTCTAGAAATTTCTATTCTGTAATTAGATTATATAATAATAAAAAAATATAAAATAATAATTTTATTAAAAATTAAAAAAAAAAGAATAAATGCTTTAATAATGAAACTTTCAATAAATTAACCTCGTCACATTATTATTTATGGATGATATATATGAGAACTCACGTACGTACACAACGTAGGATATCTGTGTTTTCTTTGAATTATCTTTAAAAATCCAGAGATTTTTGTTACTTTGAATATAAAAATACTTACCAAATATATGATATTTAGTAGTGTAAGCAAGTGTATTTTTTTGTTAGTATTATTTGTTTAGGATCAAGATTCGACGAATCTTGTAATCAACTGATTCGTAGAAACTTGAATAGTTTCACTATATTCAAAAAAATATTATAGGAAGCCCTTTAATATAATTAAGAACATAATGAATAATTACATATATATAGTAGGGAATGTGGTTTTAATTAATATGATTTAATTATTTCTAATCCATTTCTAAAATCTTAAAATCTTGACTACTATAATTGTATCTTCACAATGTCTCGAAAGATGACAAATACTTGTTATCTAATTGTAAAACTTAGATCAAATTAGATATAAGGAATTTCACAAAATATGACAAATTTATGTGTTACCAGTTGTAAAACTTATCTGGTATAATGAATAATAATAGAGCAATCTTTCAAACTTACCCCTAGTTTATTTTTCCTCTTACTACTAAGAAGAAGGTTTACAATTGGAGTAATAATAAAATATCGGTCGAGATAGATAAATATATTAACTGTACATTCGAAGATAACAAGAACATAAGGACTGTGTTATTACATTAGTTAAACGTTATGTATACTTATAGGATTATGGTTCCCTGTAGCCATAGTGCAAATCGTTGGAATAGTAACTCATCAAATGACGACAACTAAGCTAACACAGGAAATCAAGCTAACACTGAAAATCAAGCCAACGTTGGGAACCAAGCCAATGTTTTTTTTTGGTGATGAGCTCGCCGAATTCCTCAGGATGGTGCACATCAACAACAATAACAACAACAACAACCTAGGGATAGTAGAACAATTTTGCCATTATCATCCACCTATACGTTCAATGGGCGTGATGATCCAGCTGATGTAGAAGAATGGTTTTGATCTTTAGAAAGAATTTTTCGACTCATTGGATGTATTGACGAGCAAAAAGTCACATGCGACACATTTTAACTAATTGAAGACGCCGATCATTAGTGGGACTGGTACTGGAGAATTAGGACTGAAGATGAACGAGATGCATCGATTTGGGATGAGTTTAGGGAGGTTGTTATGGGCAAATATATCCCATGATCGTATCATGATCAGAAAGAGATGGAATTTTTAAACTTCAAACGAAGAAACAATGCAAGGCCCCAGATTTTTGTACTATAGACGACACGATTGCGGATATTTTCCTAATATAATATTTTAGTTTTTCGATAATTTATTCTTAAATTCACTATTTATTTTTCATAACAAGTTATGTTATCGAATTTTGCGCTACTTAATTTTCCATCTAACGATATGATAGCGATATTTGATTTATGTTTATTACTTAATACTTTAATTTTGATGAGTATTATCCTTTTGCAACTTGATTCAATAAAAAGCGCTGTTTAAAAGCCATTCGTTAGTTCTGAAAAATAAAACCCGTGTCACCATCTTTCGATGACGATAATTATATTTAGTCATTTTTCATCGAGCTACTACTTTATAATACATCAAACGATTCTGTTTTGATGAACCTAGTACTATACATATTATACAAAAGCTACTATTTTTTATTTAAACCAACTACTTTCAATTTTTAAGATTTTGAAATAAGAATATATTTTGGAAGCATACATTATGATAAACTCAATAATTTTACTAAAAATCTATTATATTTGGTTCCGAAGAAATGCGATTTTATGCTTTACGAGTAAACTATTTAATTTTATGATATATGAAAACTATCTAGTACTAATTTAATATTTTAATAAAGACAATGCCTCATGTTTTGAAAGCTCATTTAATAAAATTTTAATTTTTGAAAGATTAGTACTTGCATCACTACAACATGAATGGCATTAGGTAACACAAAATTGTAGTACTTTTTACATAAAGCACATTATGTAACACATGTTCGTAAAACTTTTATATTATAATATTTACGTAGCACTTTATAAATATGTAACACTTATTTGTAACAATTTCAAATAAGTAACATTTTTAAGTATCATTTGTTTTTGTTATTGTTTTTGGTAACAAAAATATGTATCACTTTAATTAAATAACACTCCAGGTAATACTATATTTAATTAATTCTAATATTTTTTTGGCTATATTTGGTTACACATAATTACATCGCTTTAATTAAATAACGAGAATGATTTATTTGGTTAATTGATACCCCAAAATTAGGTAAAAACAAAACAATATGCGTTTCTTAATTTTTATTTCTTTATAATGTTCTAGTAATATCAATCTATAATTATTAATAAATGCTAATTTTCATATATTTTTATCCCTTTTTTGCCTCTTTATTGTATATGAGATTTTAGTTAGTTTAATTGTAGCATTAACTTAATTGCATAAATAAAATATATTGATTATTTATTTGTAAATATTTAAATTTTTGCTATTAATTCTATTATATGGAGTATATATATATATATATATATATGTGTGTGTGTGTGTGTGTGTGTGTGTGTGTGTGTGATACATAACTAATTGCTAAGTGTTATATGAGAATACAAGAAACTTATAGAACACCCATGGATTTTATCGATGGGATTCATAGGCATTACTGAAGGTTTATTATTTCTCTTTTGGTTTTTATTTTTAAAAAATTATAAATATAATTAATTCCATCGTAATATCCACAAAAAAATCCATATGTATAATTCTTATTTAATATTTTTTTAATTTTACCGATGGAAACTAATTTCGTTGGCAATCTTTCATTTTTTACCAATGGAAAATCAATTCATTAATATTTTTATTTATTATTTTTATTATGTTATTTAATATATAATATAATTTCTAATATTAAATTTAATTTCTAAATATGTATTATATGATATAAATTTATATTTATAGTGTATAATATAATTTTAATATATATAAGCATATATATATATATATATATATGTGTGTGTGTGTGTGTGTGTGTGTGTTATAGCTTCTATCTCGTTCGTGCTAGCCCCGCCTCTCTTCCCCTACTCCAATTCCCTTTTAAGGAAAAGAGCAGTAGAGATGTTTGGGAGAGCGCCAAAAAAAAGCGATAACACCAAGTACTATGAGATCTTGGAGGTATCGAAGAATACTTCGCAAGATGACCTGAAGAAGGCTTATCGTAAATCGGCCATTAAAAATCACCCTAATAAAGGTGGAGATCCAGAAAAGTTTAAAGATTGCTCAAGTATATGAAGTCTTGAGTGACCCAGAGAAGCGTGAGATCTACGATCAGTTTGGTGAGGATGCTC
>JABTTQ020002668.1:0-362230 GCA_016081115.2 Rehmannia glutinosa | reverse complement strand
GTTACGTATTGCTTTAGATTATATTATTGCTCATCATTTATGGACACGACTTTCATAATAAGGGCCAATGTGATGCAGAACAAATTTTTATTGTTCACAGAAAATGACTCTTGTCTTTCTTGTTGTGGAGAAACTCTAGTTAATATGATGAGCTTTTTTTTTTATAATGAAACGAGAAAATTTATTAATCAACACGGATCTCAAGTTACAATAGTTAATCCGGGACGGACCCCAAAATGGTAGGCTAGCATAAAAATAAGAAGTCTTTGCTAGTGCATAGGCGCTCTCATATGATGAGTTTTCCAAATAATAATGTTGCATATTTTTAACATTTATTCACAATGGCATGAACCATGGGACTGTTTTATATCGTATGCGATATGCATGGATCGACAGTTTACCATTCCGAATTGTTAAAAATTAGAAGAAATATTTATTTTCGTTATTGGTGTAGAAGAAGAAAATATATGTATTTAAATAGATTCAGCTACACTTATCTCCCATTTTGACAAGCATGTTAATTCATCTGGATTTTCAACTGACTCATGTTTTTCGATCGAGAGGCTAATAAAACCTGTGGATATATGCTTAAACTTGGAAGCTCATTACAAGTCCCTCCCATGTTTAATGAACTCCTCTCCTCCTGATAGAGGTGACAATCCCGACACAACAAGATAATACGACACAAACCCGACTAGAATTTCGATGAAATAAATACAAACACGACATGAATATGGACTTTACTAACACTTAATCTGAACAATGTTACTGTTTGTCTTAAAACATAGTTATCTTATTATAATTATTATATTTATTTGTTTAATTATTTGGCTACTTTCATCAAGAAAAATAACAAAACAAACTGAAACCAAGAAACATGAAATATGGATGGAGGTGGTGGTCATTTCTTCGTACAAATCCTTGAAAGCTCCTCAGCTACTTCATAAAATGCATCTTCGTCCTCCATTTTCATCTTCTTGCTGAATTCTCTAGCTTTCCACCTAAGCTTTCCCCCACTCTCCCCGAAAATCACCTCATTTATAGCTTTTTGCCACCCCATTACCATCAAACCGTCCATTTTCATCCCTCATCACCTCCACACCTACACCAGTCTCCACCGCCATCCTACAATTCACCGGCTGATCAAACTTTAATGGCACCGCCAGCACAGGAACACCAAAATACAAACTCTCCGTGATAGAACTCCAACCACAATGGCTCATAAACCACCCACACTTGAATATGCCAAGATTTCAGCCTGTGGGGCCCATTTCCGCACAATTATCCCTTTTCTGCTTTATCTTGTCCAGTAGCTCCTCGGAAAGTGTCTCTTCTATTGAAATCTCACTCCCAATAGGTGATCTAACAACCCATATGAAATTAACACCACTTAGCTCCAACCCTTTTCCCGCCATTTCTTGCATTTGCTCCTTAGACAAGTAGTTTTCACTCCCAAATGAAATGTAAAGAGTTGAAAATTTGCTTTTCTGACTTAGCCAATCCATGATCTCTGAATACTCACCACTTTCTTGATAGTTAGCATGTGTAATAAGTGGACCAGTGGGTACAATTTTCCTGTGGCACAATGTGGAAAGATAATCCATGTACTTTCCCTCAATCCCTCTACAGCTTTTAATCAGGACAATTTCATTAGATAGTTGTAAGGACCCAAAAAGAAAACTTTTTCTTCTTCCATGTCTTTAACCTTGACGGATTCACCTTGAGTAATTAAGTCCCTTTTTTTCATACTCTCTAAGAGAAATTGCAGGATAATAAGGAAAGTGTCCTGATTCTTGTGTGTGGAGAGAGATGATGAGAGAACGAATAGGCCGTCGAACCAGAAGTAGAAAAATGAACACAAGGGATGCCTTGTGATGAAGCAATTTTTGCAGACCAGGGCTGAGAATATCATATATAAGCAAATCAGGCTTTAAATTGGTGATTATATCAGAAAAATTGGAGCTTGACATCTGAAAAGCCTCCATTAGAGTTGGCATAAGATGGGGTGGTGTATTTTTGGTTGTGTGGTAATGTGGGGAGTTGAGGTAAAGATGGCAAATGGAGTTCAACTAATTCTATTGAGATGTCAATATTATTATCATCAGATGAGTCTTTGTTCAGATTTTTTCTGACAGAATCAAGGTTGATAGCTGTGGAACAAAAGTATATGTGGAAGTGTAGTTTGGAGAGTTTCTTGATAGTTCAAGAAAGGGAATACATGTCCATGAGCTAACCATGGAACATTAAAACTCTCAAACTAGTTTGTTTTCTTGCAGCCATAATTGAAAAAAGCAAGAAAACCTGATGATTTTTGTTTTTGTTTTTGTTTTTGGATTATGTTAAAAGCAATTAAAGTTCCAAGAACCAGGGGATCGATGGTGGTGTTAATGCCAAGTGATTTCTCTATTTAAGCTTGCTGATGATGCTGATACATCAATCAAGTATCCCAAAATAAGTTTTTTCCCGACAAAATTCCAAAATAGGTTTTAGTTACACAGGAATAAAATTTCATGAAAAGTCATGGAAGACAGATAATTATAATGAATTGGTCATGATGATAATTATTTAAGGCAAAAATGAGACTTCACGTGAGACGGAGTTCTTACACAAAGTTTTTAAAAGGTTTTTTTTTCAAATTTTATTTTTCTTAGGGTTTATATTTGTTTTTTTAGGGTTTATTTTGTTTTCTTGTTTATTTTTAATTGATTTGGGTTTTTAGGATTTTAGTTTTTTTTAGGGTTTATTTTTTATTTTTGGATTTATTTTTGTTTTTCGGGTTTATTCTTCATGGTTCATGTTTTTAGGGTTTATTTTTGTTTCTTCATGGTTCATTATTATTTTTAAATTTATTTTTCATGGTTCATGTTTCAAGATTTTGTTCTTAGAGGTCCCTGGCCTCACTGATTAGATCCGCGAGACTGCCTCACAAGAGACTTGCTTCATTATTTAATAATGAATTGGTCAATTAAGTATGCCACGTATAGTTTTTCCCCACAAAATGCCAAAAACAATTTAGTTGCAACGTATTAATATTTCATGAAAAGTCATGGCGACAGTTAAAAAAATGAATTGGTAAAAAAAATGGTATGAACTGAAAAAAAAAAACTGACTTTGGCCATGCAGATGCAAAATCAGTTTTTATTGTTCACAGAAAATGACATTTTTATAGTTGACATGTTGCCTAGAAACTCTAACTAATATGATGAATTGATATTCCTACATGTTGTCTAGAAACTCTAACTAATATGATGAATTGATATTCCTACTTGTCTGTCTAGAAACTCTAACTATTATGATGATATTGATATTCATACATGTTGTATGAAAACTCTAACTAATATGATGAATTGATATTCATACATGTTTGAAAACTCTAACTAATATGATGAATTCTTTTAAATATTCATATATCATTTAAATGAAAAATATAATGTTGCATATATTAACATTAATTGACAATGGTAGAGAAAATTGTAATATTGGTCCCACGAGATTTCAATGATTGCAATTTTGGTCTCATTGATTCAAAATAGCTCCACTGGAATGGTTTCGTTATAAAATTAGACCCACCATTAATTTTTTTGTTAATTTCTTTTGCAATTTTGATCCCTTCGTTATTTTCTTCATTTGGACTAAAATTGCGACTATTCCTATCCTATGTGACCGTATGTAACTATTCCAAATGAAACATTAAAATAGACAAATCTAAACCAATTTCTCTCTTTTGTTGTCATTTGAATTTATTTAATTTCAAAATCATCATTTAGTCAATAATCTTAAAGAATTTAGATAAAAATTCTAATATCAACACGTTTAGTTGAACTTTACATAATATTAAAATTTAAAGCTGACGTGATTTTTTTTAAGTTTTATATCTTTGTGTAGTTTAGTAGTATAACACAATTACTATTTGAGAAAATAATTGTTGCAACCTTAACTTTGACCATCTTATTTTTTTTAACCTAAACTATTTGTTCTTTCAACTAACAATCCAAATTTCATGTGTTTTTTTTTATATATATTTTGCAATCTTAAAGTTGTTTTGCTGAAAGAGTGCAAGAGGTTAGGAACCAATGGAAAGTTCGCACGCCGCAATTGAGCCAAGCAAAATCGCAGGCATTAAATTACGGTTGGTCGACATCATTTGCTCGCACAACAAGAAATGCCAACAATCAAGAAATGAAGTTTGAAAAGTGTTTATCTCTTCAACGGACAAATTTTTCAAATTGGTACAATAAAAGGTTGAGGAACTTATGTGAGAGAGTATGAATGACACAAGCGAAAATCTGAGCAAAGTAAGCAAGCAAAAATACTCTCAAGCAATACATTGTAAATCCTCAAGCCTACATTCAAATCAATCTATCCAACACACTCAAAGAAGGAAGAAAAGTTTCAAACCATTGAAACGGAAATTTATTTTAAAGAACAAAGAGGTTTGCACATCCAAGGATCAAGGAGGTGCGGTGAGGTCTCTTGTGAGTAGGTCTCTTATGAGACTGTCTCACGGATCTAAATCGTGATACGGATATACCCAAATTTCAAACCCAGGTTCATACCCAACCCCATTCCCAAATACCAAAAAAAAAACCCGCTCAGTGTACTCACGACAACCCCAATTGTTCCATTGTTTAGATATTATGAAATACAAGTCGCCGCAGTAACCACGTAAAGCAAAACAACGATAACTCAAAAATAATTTCTTATAGATAAAAGGCACAACATGATGGTCTTTTATCCCCATCATCATCATCCATTAATATGCGAAAAAAAAAAAAAAAAATATTCTCGGTTCCATGGTAAGTTTTTATACTAATCCTCGATAAAACCTTTATCGATTCAAATCGAATAATACTAAATAATATCTCTTTTTAAAATTATTAGTTATAAATTATAAAAAATATTAGAATATATTATATGGAAAAGTGTGGCTAATGAGAGTAAGCATCTAGAAGATCTAGGAGGAAGACCGACATTGCCATGGATACCGTATAAGCTTAGAAGCAGAATGGTTGAACTTTTTGTAGCTTTGGTGGTTAAAATTTTACAGTTTCTCCTCTCAACAAAATATTTAGGAGGATTTATGAGTTTGTTTTAATGGATGAAGCTAAAGTCCTTTGTTAGTTTGATGGTGTGAAATTTATTTGTGTAATTCAATGACTAATTTAATCATTAATATATTCACTTAATCTAAAAATACTTTTCATCTAGAAACTACTAATACTTTTCAAAATCTGTTTTGTTATTTTCATATATTTTTTAGAGTAAAAGTAATACTTTTTGTAATAAAAAGTGATACTTAAACAAGGTTGTGTATTACATATAGATAATATCAATTTTGTTAGTTTGAAAACGATACTTTTTAGTGTTAAAGTGATACTTTTTTCAATAAAAGGTGATACTTTTCAAGCATAAAGAATACTACGTCATCGCCAATATTACAATGATGTTGACCGCTTAACATTACTTTGAAAACGTATACTTTTCGTAAAAGTGATACTTTTCGAGAAAAAACTAATACTTTTTAATTCTCATCCATCCCTCTCTAGCCTAAATATTTACAAACTACCACCAGCTTTTTTCGGGTTATGTCATGGGTTGTGGAGGATCCGTCTCTCAAGATATGACCCGTTAGATGGTTCTATATGAATTTTTGTCGTTACCTTTTTATTAGTAAGTTAAGTTCTAATATTTCTTTATTTTTTATATTATATTGGATCTATTTAAGAAAATTCTAATATTTCTAATTTTGTTTCCAAAAATAGTAATATGGATCTCATTTTAACATTTTGTCATTAGGATTAATAGAATATCAAAAAGAAAAAAATGATGCTAAACTAAAGAAATTACGGAATTTTTTGTCCAGGGCTTGTGTATGTACATGGGCCTCGTAAAAAGGTTCTTTAAGACTATTTTTTAATGCTTCACAAACCCACAAAGGACAACAAAAAAAAGAAAGGAGGATAGTTTGTTAAAGGTGTAACCGCATAGAACTACTTAAAGTGCTTTTAGGAGCTTTTTTGAGAGTTTTTGCAATCACTAAAACGAAGGTGTTTTAAAGTTTTGGTGAAAATGAAACTAATTTTTAGTATTTGTAAATGTTAGTTTCTACTTTTAATTCTACTTTATATAATCGTAGTCTAAAATAGGGAGATTAGTGCTTAGCTTGTGCCTGGCTATCAAAAATAATTTATTTCATCCCGCTAGAGAATTTTTTTAAACTCAAAACGTTATTGTTTATCAAAATTTTGGTCACTCCCACGTTTTCTCTTACTTTTTCTCACATTTATCACATCTACCCACTTTTCCAAAAAATAAATCATTATTACACAATTTTTCATAAATTTTACTATTCACCAACTCACATATTTTCAACTATCAATCATTATTTACTTTTCCAACATCATATCATATTTCATCATTACATTTTCATTCCATATTCATTCACATCTCCAAAAAAAAATTATTCTCCATGATAAATTTTTCATACTATTCTCTAACAAAATGAAATTTTTCAAAATGAAAATATATCTAATCGCAGCCTTAGATTTTTTATTATTCTTTTGATTTGACGTTTATAAACAAATAAGCATTTTTACAATATTTTCACCGAGTTCTAAATTTTGATTGTATTTGCAAACACTTTTAAATTCTGATTATCAACTACTTTTACTTCTGCTATAATGAATTACTTCTTTTAAATGCGTAAGTTTTTGCATACACTCCATTAAATGGCATTGAAGAGTACATCAAAGAGTAATTTGAGGTTTGTATTTACCTTACAAATATCCATTCATATGGTGCATTTTTTAAAATAAAACAAATATTAATGGAGTATTTATAATTTTGAAAGATAACTATTTATATATAGGATTTAGATCCGGTGAGTCCACATAATTTAAATAAGTATGTGAGACCAAATCTTGTGTAATTTAAGATGTAGGTTTTAATTAATGGTGTAAAAATACACAAGATGAATACACAAAGTGTACATGTACAAGAGTCGAGATATTTCTACACCAAAAATACACCAATGTCGTTCCCCTAAGGGTACTTTGGTAATTCCACATATTTTGTTTTTGTCCCAAAATTGATGATAATAGATGAATAAATATCAATCTCCAAAATAATTAGTGATTTCCTTGATCACTTATATGTCTCATGATCCCTTAATCTAAATCGAATTCTTAATTCTATAAATTATAAATCCCTAAAATAAATAGTCTCTTAAAATTCTAAGGTGACTAATAAATACACCAATAATAATAATGATGATCAACCAAGTGATCATAAATGCGAACTAAAATTAATAAATGATTATGATCACAAATAGAATTTAAAAGAATTAAATGCAAAATATATTTATCATTAATATTTACCCGTCAAAGCGATGCGGTAGAATAGTCAAATTGTACAAAAGACGATATGTGAGACAAGTACATGATCGAATAAAAATCGGGCTTCACACACATTCTGGATATTATGGGATTTATTTGAAATCGTATCTTTGCCTTTCCCATCGTTAGAAATACGTTGCTTATCAAGACCTATATGTTGTTTTTGGATATGTTTGAAACCGTATCTCCGATATTTTCTCTTTTTTTTCACAACAAACTTGCAATCAATATTAGCGCATTCCCCCCTCACATTTAAATATGTTGCTTATTGAGGACAAATATATTGTTTATTTAGGCAATCAATGTTGTAACCACCAACTATTCCCTTTAATTTATCTTTTATATATATGTAATTTTGTTGTTTTTTATGACAACTATGTTGCTTATCATGATATATAGGTTATTTATTTGGGCGATAATGTTGCTAAGATGGTGCAAATATGTTGATATAAATAGATTATCTATCTTTGTATATATGTGTAAGTATGTTGTTTTTTTATGTGGATTGTGTTATTTATTGAAGATAAATATGTTACTTATTTATGTAGACAATGTTGCTATTATGGGTGCAATTGTGTTGATTTAAATAGTTCATATGTCTTGTATATATATGTAATTTTGTTGCTTTATTAAGTTAACCGTGTTGGTTATTGAGGACAAATATGTTGCTTAGACAATGTATATTTATTGCTTATGTAGTTCAAGTGTTTCGTATCCATATTTATAGACAAGATGTTTCATTTTATTTTATTTTTTTACTGTTTTTCTTGGAATAAGATTAAAGAATCAGAGACAAATATTACGTGATTTTTTGTATGGTTTTAAATAATGGTAAGATAACATCTATATTATTGTGTGTAACGCCCCTTATTTCATGGGGTATGATTGATTGGTTTGGGCTAATATAACTTAATCAATTTAATTAGTTTTTTATATATTTTAAACATATTTAATATTAACCATTGAAATTTGTTGATTTGTGGTTTAGATTGGTTCAAATGAGACCAAGCCCTTTAGGTAAGAAAATAAGACCACATCTACACCATCCAATTTAATAATCAATGGTCCATTTTACTCCTAATTTCAAGTCTTGCTCCTCTCTCAAGGACAATAGGGTAATTTCGATTTAAAATTTTAGGAATATTTTTTTAATTATACCTATTTTTATTCCTGTAACAAAAATCCGCCTTGCCTTGTCAAGCCCGCGATTTTGATTCGATTTTTTTTCAAAATCAAACCGATTTTCCCACCTTTTCCTTCACAAAATTTCTTCAATAGTTTGCGAAACCATGTCCTCGAGAACTTCACTAGATTCGGTTGTAAATTTTCGTAAGTTTGATTTAATTTTCATGGGTAATTTATTGATTTTATAAGGTTTTAATTGTCGTTTTTTATGGTTAAAATGTATTCATATGTTGTGTGTTATCTCTTTTGCACCCCTTGTTTTCATATAGTTCATCTTCTTTCAATTTTTTTTTTTTGAATTAATCTCCAACGCTTCGAACTTTTTTTTTTACATATGTGTTTTATGCACCCGTGATTATGAGATTCCCGGAATAGGTTTTGAGGTCTTAGATTTCATAAATTAAGTTATTCAGTACATACGATTATATAGTTTTAGAGTATATATTGTGTATATTTAGGGTTGATATTTTGTATACAATGTGCCCTGGTTGTTATTCTTTGTATATTTAGTGTTGTTATCTCAAACTCCTATTTAAGGTATTGATTCCACCGTGAAATTCATTCCGCCTAGATGTCACTATTTGGCCCCGCCAAAGACGGAAGTGATAATAAAAGCGTCTTCATGTGTGTTTATTGAACTTTCTTCACTTCAAATACGCATGCGCTTTGCTTCGCTTTATAGAAGAGAGAGACCCTTTTGAGAGTGAAAAGAAAAAGGGCAAGCAATAGAAAGATAGCCCCGCGTTCGCGCGAACTACAACTCTAGAAAATGGTGAGATCCGCATAGGCATCTAAACCAAGGAGACATGTCTAAATCACTTTGATGAAGAGTCCGCGGACTCTCTTCTTTTGACAAAGACAGGATAGTTGGGATACGCTCCGCCTTAGTTCGCCTGAATCCGAAGTAATTTGATTGCGGGCGTGTTAGCACTTGACTAATAAGATAGAAAGGTCTTTTTTGCTTGTTTAGTAAAGTCTCGCTTTTTATATTTATAGAAGTAGGTGCTTGCTAGGGCACTAAAATCGTAGAGAAGACAGAGTCGGGAAAGTTGTCTTATGTAGTTACTTGCTCTTTCAATCGGAATCAAGAGGATGGGTCGGGGAAATGATTTACCATTTCGATCTTAGTATCTCTTTGAATATTGAATCTAATTTCTCGCTCCCGCCGAGAGTGCCAGGTTGCGACCCATCTTTGCAAAGCAAGAGCGAGGCCAAGAAGCAGTAAAGCAACACTCGTACACTAGAAGGATGGGGCCTCACCAGTACTTACTAGTTGGGGTGGGGCAACTGGTTCAAACCAAATATCCAACAGACGGTTTCCCTAATGGCAGGATGGAACTAAGTATAGGATAGAGCAAAATCGCCATCACTTGGAATTTACTAAATAGTGGGGCATGGAGAGATATATTTTTAGATTTCGCATTGAAAAACCCCCTTTTTTTATTTATTGTAATACATAAAGATAATGCATATATGATCAGGTATGTATTTAAGATCCACTTAGAGTTGTACACGGAATCCCTAATTCAAATTGAAATATTATTGCCTTTTCCCAGAAAACTAGGGGGAAAAGGGGATTTGCGCTTTCCACGGGTTGGACTCGGATAGCTTTTAAAAGATTACAAACCGAAAGAGCTTAACTGCCGCAATTAGCTTCCATGGCTTGCTTTGATAGATGCGAGGGGCTTCGCTTTCACGCCGCTTTGCCAACAAGTTGATTAGCTAACAACTTCCAAGAGCCTTCGGTTCCACGCAAGGATCTCTCTCACGAGAGGCGTGAAGAGCTCCCCGTGCGGTAGCAATACCAAATAAATAGGGAAGGAGAGGCGGGGAATACCCTATTTTGGTAGCGAATGACTAAGAATTTGAATTGCATCGGGCTTTGAAGTCGCTCCTTGGTCTCGTCGCCCTTGAATTAAGCTATTTGCTTATAGATCTTGTTTGTGCTCCACGAAGGGATGGACCAAGCCAATATCCCACTAAAAGGCAAGTAGCTTGATTGGTTCAAATCCAATTCGTGAGAGGGCTCTAGCTTTTCTTTTTTTTATGCCGCTCATCATGAAAGCAGAGCGATTGAACAAAAAAAGATGAATGAGATTGTTTTGGTCGTCATTTGTTTTTTAAAGGAAGCTCACGAACAACTTGTCGCGATACAAGAGATTCTACCGCAAGGGCACTTAATCCGCCACTCGAAATGGTGGAAGGACCATCAACATTCAATGACTTACGTGATTAGAAGTGGATCATCGACCGTTATACCAACCAAAACTCATTTACGAAATATTGTAACGCTTGTCGGTCGATATAGCTCATTATGTGGCACCTTCTTTTGTATACTTCATTATGTAATAATGAATATTTAGTTATGTAATATTGTATATGTATTTATATGATACTGTATTTTAGTATATAATAATATGTACTTAGTTGTGTAATAATGTATACTTAGGTGTGTAATAATGCATATTTAGTATATTATAATAATATATGTTTAGTTATATAATATTATATAATAATGTATATTTAGTTGTGTTTAATATTGTATACTTATATATACAATTATGTATAGTTAGTTATTATAATATGATTATTTATGGTTTTATAGTCTATGAAGTTTAATGCTTTTCTTCATAGTATATGTGTAGGTTTGGATGTTTTTGGATGTGCCCCAATGAGACTTTGTATGTCTTGGAGAGACACTACCAACAAAGTTGATTGTGGTATATATGCTATGAGGCATATGGAGAGCTATATGGGCAGTGATACTAAGGAATGGGATTGCGGTTTGAAGAAGAACAATCCTTCTCAACTATCAAACATGCGATTGTAGTCGGTAGCAATAATCCTACACGACAGAAACGAGCAAAAGGATAGGGCTATGGAAGAAGCCAAAAAGTTTTGGAATGGGAAAAAAATTGTAATGATGTTTAATGGACAATTTACTATGTATGTTTTGTTTATGTTTGAATATTTTGTTTATCAAGTTGGGTGAATTTTTAGTGGAGTCATGTATACTTCAATTTGTAGGAGTATATATATATATATATATATATATATATATATATATATATATATGTGTGTGTGTGTGTGTGTGTTTGGATGTAATTTTGAATTCTAGATATGAAGGGAACACGACATGTATTGTTTTGTTTTAATTAATATAACTTTGTATTTTTATGAACATTTGTCCAAATGGTGTTAGACTACAATAATATTGTATATGTAGTTACTGATTTTGCATACTTACGCATAAGCTTATGTATATTTAAGTACTATGCCATTTATTGTATATGTAGTTATAGAATTTTGTATAATTACGCAGAAGATTATGTATATTTAAAGATTATGCCATGTATGGAGGAGAAATGTTCCATACGAAAGCATAAACAATATGTAGTTAACTCTATATAATGTATAATTAGTTTGCAGATGTTGTATATTTATGCATAAGATTATGTATATTATATATAATTTGCCTTTTTCATTTGCCTTTATATAATTACGCAGAAGATTATGTATATTTAATCATTATGCTATGCATTGGTCAAGGTGTTGCATACGAAGAAAAAACGAAGTATAGTTAAATCCATATAATGTATAATTAGTTTGCAGATGTTGTATATGTATGCATAAGATTATGTATATTATACATAATTTGCCTTAGTGGTTTGTTGATGTATATTTAGTATCACATAATGTATATATAGTTTGTTGATGTCAGTATATATTACACAAACATATAGTATCATATTATGCACAATTAATATAAATATTTTGCAGATTTATGGAATAAAAAGGCAATTGTACTTCGAGGTGTGGAATTGAAATCAATAACAAATACACATTGCTCTCAAGGTTTAAATATTTCATGAGGATTTGATGCGAGTCGGGCATGTCCTGTTGTTATGTGTTCCAATCTCACCACATGTCCCATAGTTTCTTTAAAGTTTTGTGCTTGCTTTTATGGCTTTCTCTCTTTGGCTTTGGATTCTGCTTTTCAAACGGCTACCACTTCTTTTGTTCTTAGCTTGCTTCGGTGGTAACACAGAAATGTCCAATTGTGAAGTTGAGTCGCAGTAGGATTCCATTATTGACTGCTTGAAGGCCACAGAAGTTTTGGATTATGCTTTCTCGTTCGATATGATACGTGATTAATTTAATAAATTTTCAGTATTCCCTTTGTGCAAGTACTCTCGCGCTTACTCTGCTAAAAACACAAAATTTACATACTAAATATACAAATATGGAATAATATATATGCATAACGTTAATGTAGGGTGATTGCTCTCATAATTTACACTATGTGTGTTCTAAGTATACATATGAACAAAACTATTTATGCAATATCCGTAAACTACATTAGCATATCACTAAGGTATTTAATTATCGTTATTTGAGAATATTTTGTATAAAATGACTACTTTAAGTATACAATATATGCATTGTAATTATGCAAAATCGTATTGTAAACATGCTGAACGTTAATACGTAGTATACATTAAATGTCATACAAATTTTACATACTAAATTCACAAATATGGAACACAATACACGTAGAATTTAATATGTATGATATATACAATTTCTTATACGATTTCTCATAATTTCCAACATTTTGTTCTAGTTATACACATTAACAACACTATACATGTAATATCCTTATTCTAAATTAGCATATTAGTAAAAATTTTGATTATTGTTATGTGAGAATATGTTATACGAATAAAGACTCTAAGTGTACAAAATATGAATTGTAAGAATACAAAATAATTGTTGTAAATACACATAATATTAACTTTCTTTGCACATGTAAAGTTTTTGATTGTTCAATAGTATATGCTCGTTCCATCCAAACATTTTGCGGGAATTAGTGGTTAGTGATTACCTTCATTCGAATGTATTGTGGAGTGGAAATCCTATTTTTGTGACATCGCAACTTTGATTTTGTTGATATATATGACGATTCGTGCTTTTTTGTTGTTTGATAATTTGCTCTTTTGATAGCTCTCGGTTTCAATTTTTGATGCTTCTACCGGTATGAATGAAGAATTGATTCTCTATTTTGCAGTTCGAATTTTGTGTTATTATGGCGTGAAGGGAGGGAGAAGGAGAGTGGTGATCGGCGTGAGTATAGGTAGTGAATCAAAAATGCATTTTCTTCTTAAATGTAGTCGGCGCTTATTTTGGTCAATTTGTGGATTCCAATTTTACCCCTGGATGGTTCCCACTATTTTTTAATGCTACAAAATTTTAATAGATCTTAGCCTTCCATTTTTTTTTGTTGGATGGTGTAGATGTGGTCTTACGTTCTTATCTATAGCTATGGTCTCACAGGATCCCCTCCATATATATATATATATATATATATATATATATATATATATATAGGATTTGGTTCAAATGAGACCACCCTCCCTAGGTGAGACAGTGTGGACTCATCTTACCCATTGATCTTAAAAAATGAAGGGATGCGATTAATTCAGTTTTTTTAATTATTTCTTAATTTTCGCTGATTTTAAGGGTAAGATTGTAATTTTGTAATTCAAATTAATGGTCCCAGCGGATTTTATGGGTTGAAATTGACACTGCCGGATTTTGTGGCGGATTTTAAGGAACTTGTTATCTTTCCAAATATTTTTATTTTACAGCATAGTTAGGGTTCTTCTACTGCATAATTAGACATCAAATAATGCATATTTATTTATTTTGTTGGCATTGTTTTACGAAAACAAGACATAATTGAATATAACGTACTGCATATGTAGTTATACTACACTGCATAAATAGGTTCAATATAATGTATATTTAGTTATGAAAATGGGATATTGCTTTTGGAAATTATAAAAATGGGATGTTACATAATGTACTGCATATTTAGTTATTCCACAATGCATAGATAGTTTCTAGATAATACATAGTTAGTTGATTTTGTTGCATAGTTTATGACGTCTTGCATAGTTGGATATACTGTACTACATATTAGTTGTTTTACGCTGCATAGATAGTTTTCAGATAATGCATATTTAGTTGAGTTTTGTTGCATATTTAGTTTTCGAACTCAATGTTCGTTATTTCTCTGTAATATTGCACCGATTTTTCTTGTTTTTCTCTGTAATTTTCATGAACTCGTAATTTTCGAGTTCTTCACAGTTTTCTTTATTTGCGTTAATGGAGGAATGAGAGAGAGAGAGAGAGAGAGAGAGAGAGAGAGAGAGATGTGAGATTGGGAAAATTGGGAGATGTATGAGAGAGAAAAAGATTTGATTCCATTTTAGTCCATTGTGTCTCACCTAGAGACATGGTCTCACTTGATCCTCCCCTATATATATATATATTAGTTAGTTCAAATGAGACCAAACCCTTTAGATGAGACTCGTAGGGACATATCATGGCCATTGGATTGAAAGTAGTAATGGTCCGCATTTTCCCTTTTATTTTTAGTAGCAATTTATTGGGAGGATTAAGGGTAATTTGGTATTTTCGAAATTAATGTCCTTAACAATTATTGGTAAAAGAAACTTACCATATCTCTCTCTCCCACGATTTAAGGTGTCAGTTGTATTTTCAAAACACACGCCTGTTCAGTTTTCTTTCCCAATCCATTTCGCGTCTCTGTTCGCCCTAAGTATACACAATAAAAAATATATATACAATATTCATATTCTAAGTAAGCACACATATTAAGATTTAATATAATACATTTTGTTAATACTAAATATGCAAATTTGGAACATTATATATGCAGAAAATAAATATGTAGTACGCATGGTATAAATTATAAGGACCAATGTCTAATGTATTTCAATATTTTAGTTGTTTTGTTATAAGTATACACAATAATAAACCTATATATATAATATTTCTATTCTAAATAAGCACACTATTAAAATTTTAATGTAATACACTTTGTTCATACTAAATATGCAAATTTAGAACACTATATATGCGAGAATATAAATATGCGCAAAGATGCAAGGTATAAATTATGTCGTATGTTGAAGAAAGAGAGAGAATGGTTGACCGCGTGATTGAGAACGTGATCAATAACGATCACACTCCTAATTTGTAGCAAGATAATGAGGGCGCTTATTTTAGTATGTTTTTATATTCCTATTTTACCCTACACGTGATCAATCGTTGTATTTATTAGTTGTATCTTGCCATCCAATTTTATTTTTTCATGGTGTAGATCCGTTCCTACGGTCTCACCTAATGTTATGGTCTCACAGATCTCCTCTCTCTCTCTCTCTCTCTCTCTATATATATATATATATATATATATATATATATATATGTATATATGTTATACCTTAGGATAGTTTTTCTCATTCCTCTCAGGGATAATTTAAAAGAAAAACCTGAGGTTTGGGCTAATTACAAAAAAACCTAGATATGCTTTCAGATTTTATTATCTCTTAAATTTTAGGGATAATCTGTAATATTTATATAAATATCGGGGTATTTGAAATTATTTTTGCTATGAATGGGAAAATATAAGATGAAGTCAAATTTTATGGGGTTTTTGATATTTTCAAAAATCTCAAAGTTCTTTTTAATAATTAGCCCCAAACCTTAGGGTTTTTTGGTTTTATAGTTATACCTTATTCTCGAAAAAGAAAGAAAAATGAAATATTAATTAGGGATTGTAACGGGGCGGGTTTGGGATGAGTTTGTCTATATTAGGGACCCATCCCGCCATGAAAAATAAGGACTCGAGACCCGCCCCGCCCGCTATAAACTCGGGGCCGTGGTCTAATCCGTTGGACCCGTCAAAGTAAACAAAATAAAAACTCAGCTAAAATTATGTGTCGGCCATTTTTTCACTAATCAACTTGCGCATTGTTAATCTTCAATGGCTTCCATGTCTCCTTTACATGCCATGTGAACACAACATAACGGAATGATAGTAGATTTTGTGGGTGCAACCACCAAACACTCATTCGATTTTAGCCTTATTTTATTTCTTTATTTTATCTCTCTCTTCCATGTAACATTCCTACATAAAACCATTTTGCAAAGAGACGCTAACAAAATGAAGGAAATGAGTTGGAGGCGAATTCAAAACATGCAAAAGGATGGCCAAAAAGCTAATATTGGAGCCTCGACGTTTGTTCGAATTTGGTCTTTGATAAATGGGGTGTTGATCCGATTTTTGACCAAATAATTAAGTGGTTTCCATTTGTGAAAAATGGAATTAAATTATATGTAAAAATTCTACTAAGAGAGTAAATGAGAATAACATTTGGAATTTCTCAAAACCGATTCTGGGTGAATAAGAAATTAATGCTAGAAGTTAGCCACTTAATACAAATAAATTATATGGAAAATGGAAAATGTGGGGAAGGAGAGATGCTCCATCCCACATAGGAAAAAGAGGATAAAGTTGAACACTTAATATATCCCAAGTTGGACGTATGAGTTTGGGGCCATTGGGGCACCCAAGTTTTTAAATGGGTGAGGACTACATACTTGTGGGTTTGGTTCAGCACGCCGCTGCCGCTGGCTCGGCCCGTCCGGTCGTGGGCTTGGGCTTGGGGCCCTTATTCTTTTTGGACCAAAAACCTTTAAAATTAAATGTTTGATTAATTTTTGTAATTAATTAAATAGATTTAATTAATTTTTCGTAATTAATTAAATGAGTTCAACCTGGGAAAATTTCGGACCCGCGCACGGGCGAAAGTACGGCCCGTGTGGTCGGGTCGTGCTACTCGCGCTGTTTCGAGCCAATGCACGGCCGGCGCGACGGCGTCGCGTCCTGGGTCGTGGCGTCATGCCGAATGTTTGCGCACTAGCGCCGCAGACGGGCAGCGCATAGCCCATGCGTGCTGCTCGGTCTGAAAATGTGTCTTTTTCGAGCCAAAAGACGCAATCTTTCCATACGAGACACCCGGCCTATAATTACTCGACCTACCGATGAAAAAACACACGAAATCAAATAATCAATCGTCATATCGCATTCAAGCATATCGCTTTACAATCCATTCAAAAGCTTGAAAGTTAAGAACAACTTGTTGTTCGTTGTTGTTCCGGTTTTGTTGTCTTTGCTAACCGGATCGTTAAAAGTCGTTGTATCTTAGGGCGAACGCGAGAACCGTAAGCACTCGGTATACGGGGCGTTTTCGTCTTGTGGAGACAGAATCAAATTATGGCCTCGACTTAAGCCTATACACTATATCCTTGCCATTTTCTTCCAAACAGAAACCATACACCAGATATAATTTACCCAAACACTGTTAGTATAAAAATAAATTAATAATTGTAATTTTTTAAAAATATATGTATGAGAGGCGCTCCGGGACGGGTCCATTCGCACCCATTACCCGCCCGACCCGACCGATCATAAATAATGATCACGTTATCGCCCGGATCCATTTTGGTCGGCCTAAACTCGCCCATCGCCATCCATCATATTGATAGACACACAGAACCATTTTCATATTTCAATAATAGTTAACTGTTGGCCCATAGCCATATTCCCTTATCTTCAGAGTAATTATGTGTGGTTGTATTAGTATTAATGCAAGATAGCCAAAAAGCAATATTCACATGTCGGTGGCAATTCGAGCCACTCGTTCAAGTTCAAGTTCGTGTTTGATTTTGGATACACCAAATCTTATGTAAAACATAACATTATTTACTACATGTCAGAACAAATTGGTAAAACCTTGTGGGATTCAAGTTAGCCAAGTTCTTGTCGGATTGGTTTCGTGCTTATCTTTGTAACTTCATGTCAAAAATGCCCCACTGCACGTCCAACATTTAACATATGTACTAATAATAATATCTCCCACCCTCATCTCATAACTGAACAAGTTTTCCAAGTAGTTGGAAAACCAGCAACCATCAATTCTTGTCACTAATGGATTTACAAACAGCTAGTTTCAGAATTCTAATGTTTCCATGGTTGGCTCATGGCCATATATTTCCATATCTTGAGCTAGCTAAAAGAATCTTGATCAGAAAAAACTTTCATATTTACTTTTGTTCAACTGCCATTAATTTCAGCTCAATCAACCAATTCATTCAGAAAAACTCATTAGACAACTCCATAGAATTAGTACAACTCCATTTACAACCATCCATTGAACTTCCTCCACACTACCACACAACCAAGAATCTTCCGTCAAATCTCAATTTCACACTTCTTAAAGCCTTTCAGACAGCAAAATCTAGTTTTGCAGATATCATCAATAAATTAAAGCCTGATTTGGTGATATATGATATTTTTCAACCTTGGGCTGCCAAAATTGCTCTATCACTAAATATCTCTGCTGTACATTTTGCTGCTTTTGGTGCAGCAACAGTGTCATTTGTCCATCATCACTACAATTGTTGGGACGATAATTTTCCGTTTACAGCGCTATGTCTTGAGGATCATGAAAAGAAAAGCGTGGATGCCCTAATTGAGTTTTTGTACGCCAATGTTTTCGAAGAAGATAAAGATGTTCTCTTTGTGAATTACAGACTGTCTACTGAGATTGTTCTGCTGAAGACATGTAGAGGGTTTGAAGGAAAATACATAGACTATGCTTCTGCTGTGTCACGCACTAAAATGGTACCTGTTGGTCCACTTGTCACAGGTGTTTGTGAAAATGCCGAGGAGAGTTCAGAGGTAATGAAATGGTTAAGCAAGAAAAATCAGCATTCAACTGTGTACATTTCTTTTGGTAGTGAGTGCTTTTTGTCTAAAAATCAGATAGATGAAATAGCAAAAGGGCTTGAGCTTAGTGGTGTTAATTTTATATGGGTGATCAGATTTCCAGTTGAGGAGAAAAATATTAGCATAGAAGAGGCAATTCCTGAGGGATTTCTTGACAGGATGAAAAACAGAGGAAAAATCGTGTCGGGCTGGGCCCCGCAGGCTAATATTTTAGGACATCCTAATACTGGTGCATTTATAAGTCATTGTGGATGGAGTTCTTTAACTGAAAGTGTATATTTTGGTGTTCCGGTTATAGGTATGCCTATGAAGCTCAACATGTATATAGATGCTAGGATGTTAGTTGATGCTGGTGCTTGTGTTGAGGTTAAAAGAGAGGAAAATGAAGTGTTCAAAGGAGAAGAGGTGGCCAAGGTGATAAATCAGGTGATTGTGGGAAAAACTGGAGAAGTACTTAGGCAAAGAGCTCAAGAATTGAGTGAGAAAATGAGAATGGAAGAGGAGCAAGCGTTGGGCGAAACGACTGAGCAGCTATGGCAGATTTGTTTGAAGAATAAGCTTAAAGAGTAAGTTATAAGATCCAGCTTTTAATGGTGTTAATATATTAAGTAGGAAATAAGAAGAATAATTTAGTATATGAATGTATCTTTTGGCTTGAAATCTATGCTGCAGCAGTTTAGTCCAGTTCTTATGCTGCTTTGTTATTATCCTGCTTGCTAAATCATTTGAGCTGCTTTCTAATTATCTTGTATTATTGGCTTGTGAAATTCAATTACATTGTTCACAAGAATTGATAGAGATACAAAAGCAGTTGCTCTGCAATTATTTTGCTTTTGTCAAAGCTTGGACATTTTGTAACTTCTTTTTACCCCTAGTTTCATCAAAAGAAACAAGAAAACAAACTGAAACCGACAAGAAATATGAAACTGAACATCAACCCAAAATACTGCTGCTGCTAAATTGTTTTCTCACAAATTCTTGAAAGCTCCTCAGCTACTTCATAAAATGCATCGTCGTCCTCCATTTTCATCTTCTTGCTGAATTCTCTAGCTTTCCACCTAAGATTTTCCCCCTCTCCTCGAAAATCACCTCATTTATAGCTTTTGCCACCCCATTACCATCAAACCGTCCATTTTCATCCCTCATCACCTCCACACCTACACCAGTCTCCACCGCCATCCTACAATTCACCGGCTGATCAAACTTTAATGGCACCGCCACCACAGGAACACCAAAATACAAACTCTCCGTGATAGAACTCCAACCACAATGGCTCATAAAACCACCCACACTTGAATGTGCCAAGATTTCAGCCTGTGGGGCCCATCCTTGCACGATTATCCCATTCTGCTTTATCCTGTCCAAAAGCCCTTCAGAAAGTGCCTCTTCAATGAAAACGTCGCTTCCGATAGGTGTTCTTGCAACCCATATGAAATTTACACCACTTAGCTCCAGCCCTTTTGCCAACTCTTGCATTTGTTCCTTAGACAAGTAGTTTTCACTCCCAAATGAAATGTAAAGAGTTGAAAATTGGTTTTTCTGACTTAGCCAATCAATGATCTCTGAATTACCACTTTCTTGATTCTTTTCACCATTTGCAATAAGTGGACCAGTTGGCACAATTTTCTTATCACACAAAGTGGAAAGATAATCCATGTATTTACCCTCAATTCCTCTGCAGCTCTTGACCAAGACAATGTCACAAGATAGTTGGAAAGCCCCAAAAGCAAATCCTTCTTCGTCCATATCTTTAACTTTGATGGATGCATTTTCAGCAACTTGGTCCCTTTTCTGATACTCCCTAAGGAATATTGCAGGATAAGGGAAAGTGTCATAATTCTTGTGTGTGTGATAATGATGAAAAATAGAAAAAGCTGTCGATCCGGAGGTAAGAAAATAAACACAAGGGATATTTTGTGATGAAGCAAATTTTGCAGCCCATGGTTGGAAAGTATCAAATATAAGCAAATCAGGCTTAATATTTGTGATTATATCTGAAAAATTGGAGCTTGACATTTGAAAGGCCTCCATTAAAGTTGTCATAAGATGGGGTGGTGTGTTTTTGGGTGTGTGGTAATGTGGGGGAAGTTTAGGCAGATATGGCAAATGGAGTTCAACTAGTTCTATTGAGACATCGTTATTATGATCATCAGATGAATCTTTGTTCAAACTTTTTCTGACAGAATCAAGGTTGATAGGTGTAGAACAGAAGTATATGTGGAAGTTTTGCTTGGAGAGTCTTTTGGATAGTTCAAGAAAGGGGAATACATGTCCATGAGCTAACCATGGGAACATTAAAACTTTGAAACTGGTTTGTATTTTTGCAACCATAATTGAAAAAAAGCAAGAAAACCTGATGATTTTTGTTTTTGTTTTTGTTTTTGGATTATGTTAAAAGCAATTAAAGTTCCAAGAACCAGGGGATGGTGGTGTTAATGCCAAGTGATTTCTCTATTTAAGCTTGCTGATGATGCTGATACATCAATTAAGTATCCCAAAATAATTTTTTTTCCCGACAAAATTCCAAAATAGGTTTTAGTTACACAGGAATAAAATTTCATGAAAAGTCATGGAAGACAAATAAAAATAATGAATTGGTCATGATGATAATTATTTAATAATGAATTGGTCAATTAAGTATGCCACGTATATTTTTTTCCCCACAAAATGCCGAAAACAATTTAGTTGCAACGTATTAATATTTCAAGAAAAGTCAAGGCGACAGATAAAAAAAAAAAAAAGAATTGGTAAAAAAAAATGGTATGAACTGAAAAAAAAAATGACTTTGGCCATGCAGATGCAAAATCAGTTTTTATTGTTCACATAAAATGACATTTTTGTAGTTGACATGTTGCCTAGAAACTCTAACTAATATGATGAATTGATATTCCTGCATGTTGTCTAGAAACTCTAACTAATATGATGAATTGATATTCCTACATGTTGTCTAGAAACTCTAACTATTATGATATGATATTGATATTCATACATGTTGTATGAAAACTCTAACTAATATGATGAATTGATATTCATACATGTTTGGAAACTCTAACTAATATGATGAATTCTTTTAAATATTCATATATCATTTGTGTAAATGAAAAATATAATGTTGCATATATTAACATTAATTGACAATGGTAGAGAAAATTGTAATATTGGTCCCACAAGATTTCAATGATTGCAATTTTGGTCCCATGGATTCAAAATAGCTCCACCGGAATGATTTCGTTACAAAATTAGTCCCACCATTAATTTTTCCGTTAATTTCTTTTGCAATTTTGATCCCTTCGTTGTTTTCTTCATTTGGAACTAAAACTACGACTTTTCCTATCTTATGGGACCAAAAGTGCAATTATTCCAAATGAAACATTAAAATAGACAAATCTAAACAAATTTCTCTCTTTTGTTGTCATTTGAATTTTTATTTAATTTCAAAATCATCATTTAGTCAAAAATCTTAAAGAATTTAGATAAAAATTCTAATATCAACACGTTTAGTTGAACTTTACATAATATTATAATTTAAAGCTGGCGTGATTTTTTTTTTTAGTTTTAAATTTTTTTTGTAGTTTAGTAGTATAACACAATTACTATTTGAGAAAATAATTGTTTGCAACCTGAACTTTGACCATCTTTATTTTTTGTGACCTAAACTATTTGTTCTTTCAACTAACAATCCAAATTTCACGTGTTTTTTTATGCTGCAACCTTAAAGTTGTCTTGCTCAAAGAGTGCAAGAGGCTGGGAACCAATAGGAAGTTCGCACGCCGCAGATTTTCGCAACTGCAGGCATTAAATTATGGTTGGTCGATATCATTTGTTCCACAACAAGACAAGCTAACAATCAAGAAGTGAAGTTTGAAAAGTGTCTATCTCTTCAACGAACAAATTTTTCAAATTGTTACAATAAAAGGCTGAGGAACTTATGTGAGAGAGTATGAATGACACAATCGAAAATCTGAGCAAAGTAAGCAAGCAAAAATACTCTCAAGCAATACATTGCAAATCCTCAAGCCTACATTCGAAATCAATCTATCCAACACACTCAGTCAAGGAAGAAAAGTTTCAACCAGTTGAAACGGGAATTTGTTTTAAAGAACAAAGAGGTTTGCACATCCAAGGATTGAAGGAAGTGCGGTGAGGTCTTGTGAGTAGGTCCTCAGAGACCTGTCTCACGGATCTAAATCGTGAGATGGATATACCCAGCCCAAACCCAGGGTTCATACCCAACCCCATTCCCAAATACCAAAAAAACCCGCTCGGTACTACTCGACAACCCCAATTGTTTCATTGTTTAGATATTATGAAATACAAGTCGCCGCAGTCAACCACGTAAAGCAAAACAACGATAACTCAAAAATAATTTCTTATAGATAAAAAGGTACAACATGATGGTCTTTTATCCCCATCATCATCATCCATTAATATGCAGAAGGAAAAAACAAAAATATTCTCTCTTCCAAGGTGAGTTTTTATACTAATCCTCGATCAAACCTTTATCAAATTCAAATCAGAATAATACTAAATAATATGTCTAATTCTTTTAAAATTAGAAGTTATAAATTATAAAAAAAATATTATAATATATTATATGGAAAAGTGTGGCCAATGAGAGTAAGCATCTAGATCTTCTAGGAGGAAGACTGACATTGCCATGGATACCGTATAAGCTTATAAGTAGAATGGTTGAACTTCTTGTAGCTTTGGTGGTTAAAATTTTACAGTTTCTCCTCTCAACAAAATATTTGGGAGGATTTGTGAGTTTGTTTTAATGGATGAAGCTAAAGTCCTTTGTTAGTTTGATGGTGTGAAATTTATTTGTGTAATTCAATGACTATATTAATCATTAAAATATTCGCTTAATCTAAAAAACATTTTTCATCGGGAAACTACTAATACTTTTCAGGGAAAAAACTAATACTTTTCAGGTCGATTTTGTTACTTTCATATACTTTTTAGAGTAAAAGTAATACTTTTTGTAATAAAAAGTGATACTTAAACAAGGTTGTGTATTACATATAGATAATATCAATTTTGTTAGTTTGAAAACGTTTACTTTTTAGTGTTAAAGTGATACTTTTCAAGCCTAAAGTGATACTATGTCATCGCCTAATATTACAAAGATGATGCACGCAGAACATTACTTTGAAAACGTATACTTTTCAGGTAAAAGTGATACTTTTCGAGAAAAAACTAATACTTTTTAATTCTCATCCATCTGCCTCTTTAGCCTAAATATTTACGAAACTACCACCAATTTTTTGGGTTGGGTCATAGGTTGTGGAGGATCTGTCTCACAAAATACGACCCGTTAGATGGTCCTATATGAATTTTTATCGTTACCTTTTTATTAGTAAGTTAAGTTCTAATATTTCTTTATTTTTATATTATATTGGATCTATTTAAGAAAAATTCTAATATTTCTATTTTTTTTTCAAAAATAGTAATATGGATCTCATTTTAACATTTTGTCATTAGGATTAAGAGAGTATCAAAAAGAAAAAAATGATGCTAAACTAAAGAAATTACTGGAATTTTTTGTCCAATATAGTGGCTTGTGTATGTACATGGGCCTGTAAAAGGTTCTTTAAGAATATTTTTTAAGAGGAAATTACACAAAATACACTCATTTTTCAAAAAAAAGACAAAAATACCACCCTATTCCAAATCTACTCGACCCGCTCCTTTTTTTTCCCAAATATACCCACCCACTTTATGTTTCTATTCAGTTTTTTACCCCCTCCTGTTTCTTAACCCAGGTAAAGCAAATTCTTACTAGTTTGTCATCTTCTTTCCATACTTGATTTCGCGCCCGTTTTTTTGCTATTATTCAGTCGTTCGTGGCCACGTTCTCCATTATTGGTTTCAGTTTCATTCGTTCGAGCTTCATCACTTTATTCGTAGGGTTAATTTGTTTTTCAAACCTCTGGTATTCGTATTATTTTAAAGGCTCCTAAAAACTCTCCTCATAAGAGAATTTTGAGAAGCTCTTCGAAGATATCAATAGATTCCTCGAAAAAGAGAAAAGTTCGAAGAAGGTTGTTGTTGGTTCTATGGATTCTAAGAAGAGGAAAGTAGAAAATTTGTTTGAGGAAGAAGCGGTTTTGGATGTTAAATCGTGTTTTAATGGTGTGAAATCGAATGTCGGTGTTAAAGTCATTGGGAAGAAGAAGGTTTCCTTTGAAGAAACGATGTTGTTGAGGTATGAGTTTTGTATTTTTTGATTTGTACTCTTTTTGTTTGTTTCGATGTTGTTTCTTATTTGTTTCTGTTATGTTTCATTTATTCTTTTATGTATTTTAAGTTGAAGTGGTTGTTGATTTTGTGTTTCTTTTATGTTTTTGTTTTGTTTCATTGTTGTTTCTAGGGTTTCAAGTATGTTCTTGACCCTGCTGAATGGTTCAGTGCTCGAGTAAATAATGCCTTCTAGTTGATGTTATTAAGAATATAAATACCACCTTAACTGACACCCAACTGGAGACATTTAAGAATACCTGTTTTGGATATTTCCTGGAAATGAAAGAAGTTGATTTCCAGAATCAACTTGTCCATTTTCTGTTGAAACGTCAAGTCATCCACTCGAAGAAGGACGAAATTGTTGTTTCTGTGGGTGGGAAGTTGTTGCGGTTTGGGTTGGGTGAGTTTGCTATTATGACTGGTTTGAATTGTGTTGGTGTTAGGCCTTCGTTGTCTGGGGATGTTCGGAGCTCAGTTATATTTCAGAAGTATTTTACTAGTAGGAACAAGTTTAATAGGCAATCGATCGAGGAATGTTTTTTACTCCGTGTTTGGGGTGATGGGGATTTAGACGCACTGAAGTTGGCTTTACATTATTTTCTCCATTTTTTTCTTTTTACTTCTACCGTAGTTACTCGTCGAGATGTCATTTTTGAGTTGGTTGACAAGGATATGGATGTTTTTTACACATATCCTTGGGGGAGTGAGTTGTTCGATGTGATGATGTGTGAGTTGAGGCAGCAAATCTTTTACAGAAACAAACTTCAAGGCGAGGAGAATCCTGGTGGGAAGCGTACGAAATTCTATAGAATTCAAGGATTTCCGTTGGCTTTCCAGATATGGTTCTATGAGTGTTGCCCTGAGGTGAACGACAAGTTTTGTGCTCGGGTTGACTGTGAGATCCCGAGGATTTTAAATTGGACTTGTTCAAAGTCCGGGAAAGACAACAAAGTTCGTGCGAAGACTTTGAGATGAAGATATTCAATCGATTGGGTCAAATAGGCAATATGATTTTACTATTTTTTTCTTGCTTTTTTTGTTTTATTTATGTTTTTGAATTGTTTCTTTTATGTTTCGACTTTTGATTTTTTTTTTTTTTCATTGGGTTTGAAGAACTTGTGGCCTCATCGATGATGAGCTTGTGCAAACTGCATTCGACATTCTATGATAAATCAAAGTACACATTTAGCTCGGTTGAAAGATTTTGTTGTTGGAAGGTTGAAGCGGAAGGAGGTCGTGGGTGGTAGTGGCCTGAATCATACCGTTCAATATTGTTTATTTGTTGTTTCGCTTCATCACATGGTTGATGAATCAAGGAAAGAAGTTGAGAAGGTTGATGAATCGCGAGAAACCGAATGGCATGTCATTAGTTTGATGAATCAATCAAGATGCGTGAGGAAAAACATGGAGAGGATGAGGTTTATGATGAATGTAGATGTTCAAGTTGGGGAAATTGGAAAAAAAAAAAGATGACGGTGAAAGTGATTTGAGCTTTGCAGAGGGAGTTGCGGCTAGTGGATTGGTTAGTTCTCAGGCATGGATAACGTGGTTGATGAATCAAGGAAAGATGGTCAGCGAGATGGAGAATGTGTTTGATTTCAAGGACAAATTGAGGTGAGAAGGTTGATGATGACACGATCAAGGACGGGGGGGGAGCGAGCAGAATTCCTTAGTTCTCAAAACTTGACAATCTTTAAATTGATGACATATTAAACACTGCATTTTGTTGTTTTAAATTATAGTTTTTGTTATTTTGTTATTTTATTGCCTTTTGTTCTTTGTTATTTTATTTTTGTTTTTTTTTTTTGTTTCAGGGTGCTTTGAAAAGTCCAGTTGGTGTCTCCTCCGATCTGTCTCCTTCTATGAAGAGGGTTTTGAAACCGTCCGTTGCGGTGAGAACTCAATTCACCACTAACTTTGAGTCTTCCAGTGATGTTGTCGCTGAAGGTGGTGAACCCGCGGACGTGGTGATTGAATTGGAAGATGCCTGCGACAAAGATGTTCTTGTGGATGCTGGCGAGAAAGTTCCAAAGCCCTTGGTTAATGGAAGGTGCCCGCTGGACGAGAATATGGGTGAAGGTCCGGGGATAAGGGCCCTCTCGGATGGCTTGAACGACTGACTTGTGGAAGGGTTTGATTCTCAAGGATATACACCTTTATTATTTTCATATTTGTAATTAATAACTATCTGAAACAATTGTGAAACCATTTTGAAACATATATGAAATAATTACATACACGTTTATAAATTTGTGATTAGTTTGTTATTTTTGGTTTTGTGTTTATTTGATACTCTTTTTCAGCCAAATCGATACTCGGAGGAAGATGACAAAGTTGAGCCTTCTTTGAAACTTGGTGTCTCATAAGTGAAGTCGAAGTCATGGTTTCACAACCCGTATTATGTTGATGAGTACTTGGCTTCTTCCTCGTAAGTTTTTATTACCTTTCATGTTGTTTTTGAATTGTCCCTTCTGTTTTTTGATTGTGTTTTATGTTCATTTTGCAAAGATATTGATGTGCTTTTCTACTATTTGAGGAAGAAGTTCCTATACGGGCATAGTGTTGTGACATTCACAACGACTGATTTGATATTTGACCGGTGCATCCAAAGCATTTATAAGAAATATTGCCAAGTGAACAAAAGAAAGAAGAAACATTTTGATCTGTCCATGATCAATGTCAATACCACAGTTGTGGACTATATCATGGGATATGATATGGCATGCAGACGACCATATCATTGGGTAATGGGACGGTTGAGCGTGAAGGAGAGAAACATCTATCTGTACAATTTGTTGAAGATGGATGATTCTCTAAACGTTGTTGCTGAAGCTTTGAAAGCTTACAACTCTCTCCTTCCTAGGTTTCTGTCCTTGGTAGCCTTTTATGATGTCTATCCCAATGATGTACTTGGCGAGGGTGCGTATTCCGGTGATCCGAATGCTGCTATGAAAGTCGTTGTTCTGAAAGACATTCCTTTGCAGAACAAGAAGTACGTTTTTTCTATGTATTTTCAATTTGTTTGTTCTTTTTTGTTGTTTTTGTTTTTGTTGTTTTATATGGTCGATTGTCTATTTTTACATTTGTTTTTGTAGTGACTATGGTGTTTTTGTGCTGTTATCTTTGAGTATTTTGTTGCCGGAAGAAAATGGATGCTAAGGTGTTTGACGTAGAGAATGAGCGGTCAAGGTTTAGTCATGTGCTCTACAATCACGCCGGTCAAGCACCAAAATAGCGGCGAGACGACATCCACATTGAAATTCTCGCCTCCGGTCCCTAAGGATTGCGGGGAATTGTTGTTACGAAAATCTTAATAATTTGTGTAACCACCGAACAAATTTGCCTTAAGTTTGTTACTTTTAGTAGTATGGGATATTTGGTATTTATAATATCTTTCCTTGGAGGATTTGGATCGTTATTGGCTGTTTTGATTATCGATTAGATTTTGTTGGTTGTACGTTTTTGAACAATTTGTAGACGAGTTATGAGATGTTTTTCAATTAATGTATTGATGTTGCTTGGTTTGGGATTCAAATTATTGTGCATTTTGTGTTACGTTTCTTATCGTCTCCATCTGATAAATGGTTTCGTTGTGTAATAGAAACATATCTCAAAACACATTTGAAACAAACATTTGTTTTGTCATCTTATTGTAAGAAACATAAAACAACATAGAAACAATTTGGTTTTCTATATGTGGAAGTTGAAACATATATTCGAAATAAACCTATTTTGTGTTTGGTTGATTCCTACATGTTTTTCAATCCCCACATCTACCACATTTGGTTTTGGCACTTTTCTCCCAAGATGCCTTGTGTCTTGTGTTGATTTGTTGATTTCTTCTGGCAGGACCCAGGTATCTTTATGTGGGATTGGATACACTGTTTCCAAATAAACCACTTCCATTGTTTCCTTCATGTAGTATGCCGAGCAGTATTGGTACGGATCTGAATTCAAATCTTTTACTACCACTAAAGCATGTGGGCAAGGAATTTCATCCATTTGAAACTTGTTTCATGTGCAACTCCTTTTTTCCAGGTCTACGACAAATATCTTCTCAGCTTCTGTGACTTTGAAGATAAAGTCATTTGATCGCTTCACCTGAAACATAAATGAAACATATAAGAAACATGTTTGAAACAATGGACCAACTAATGAAAGTTTGCATTAAATTACCCCTAAATTTAGTGAAATGGTGTAGTTTTCCCCATATACTCTTCAGCTCTTTTTGTCATCCTTGTGAATGTTGATCTTGCCTCAACTCGATGTCTCGCACGTCCAATCTTAAACTAAAGATCTCAAGTATTCGAGCAAACCTGTTACCGGTAGGTCTCTCCCGGCCACTGTCGCTGCATTCAGTGATTATGCGATGTTTGAAGTCATGACAAAATATTGTTTGCTCTGACAATGGAGTCATGTCCATTTCTCATAGTCGATGTTGGACAAATGGGGTCTAATTATGTTGTTTATGTTGTCAAGTGCAGACATTTGCTTTTGGAACTATTCATTCGTGTATGCTTTTGCTGCTGCTATGAACGAATCTCGTATTTCATTGTTTTTTCTTTTGAAGTTTGCCCTCAAATTGTTCAGTAGATGATACGTGCACAGCCCGTGAGAGACCTCAGGATATACCTAATCGTTAAAATAATATACTTGTGAGATTTTTGTAAAGTGGAATATTTTTGAAACTATATGTGAAACATGAAAGAAACATATAAGAAACAAACGTGAAACATCATATAAAGAAATATTTTACATTTTGTACCTCCTTTATTGTCGTCTCGATACTCACGTGTCTGTCTGAGACTATGCACATCCCTTCCCTGAGACCAAAGGTTTGTCTTATCTTTGTGAAAAACCACACCCACTCCCCCATCATTCTCGAAATCCACTCTTGAAAAAGCTAATGGGAAAACGCTCCCATTGCCATCTTGTGTGCGGGAGACAACAAAGTCCCCCATAGCTTGCTTTGAGGAACGCGTCACAACAACAATAACAAAGCTTACAAATCTTCCATCCTTTTATCGATGCTCGATAGCCATGAACAAGAAGAAGAACGTGTCATCCTTCTTTGTTACTATTTCAGTGATCGATCCGGGATTTGTTTCCTCCAACATGTACAAGCAAGCCTGTAGTTTCTGATAAGACTTATCCGGCCTTCCCCTTATTACCTCCAGCGCTTTTTCTTTCGATCTCCATGCCTTTTTGTAGTCGAGACTTATTCCATGCTCGTCTTTCATGTCTCTAATTATATCTGTTGGCATGTAGACTGTTTTGATGTTGTTGAGGTACTTTGATTTGATAATGTCCCCAACTATTTTTATCGTGGCGTGCCTATTGTCGCTCATTATCTTATCGAGCGGACATGTGTGTGTTCTTTCGTGCTCTCTTACTATGAATGTTGTTGTACCTGATGTGGAAGATGCTCTCAAATGCCAATTGCAATTTTCATCGATACAGTTTACGTAGTATTTCTACTTGCACGACCTATTCACCTTATATTGAAAATGATGTTTCAACGCATAACAAATGAGCTATTTGATCAATTCCTCCTTTGTGTTATAGACATCTCCCTTTTGGAATTGTTCTTCAGCATGTGTAATTTCTTGAATTTCCATCGTGTCTTCTTCTCCGACCACATTTCTGCTAATGAGGTTTGCATAGTCGATGTAGTCAATCGTGTTTTGGCCCATGTTTTCCTTCAGTGAGCTCTCTATAGACATGCTGCTCGTTCCTTCCGTTACATTTTGCTGTGTTGTTATTTCCAAGCTCGGTTCGTATCTTACTATATCTATGCACAAAGGAAACTTCATCCAATCCATTTTTTTGCTTTTCACTTCCAGGTAGAATTTGAGATTGTAATCACTTTCAATTTTCAATGGTGACAGAGTCTCTGTCAATTTGTATCTAATCTGCATAGCTTCTACATCTTTTTTGTATTGAATTTGTTATTCTAAGATTTCCCTTAGTGTGCTGAATGTGATGTCCATTGGAATGAGTATTCCTGTTATCTCAAAGTTTCCATACTCTTTATTTTCTCCCCATTGTCCATTGTGGTATACTACAACTGGAATTTGCTCCATTCAATTGTGAAATTCAATGAATAGTTGGCTAGGTGAAACATAAATGAAACATGTATGAAATAATGTATATGTACGTCAAGAAGCAATGTTATGTATTAGGCTAACGAAACAATTGTGAAACATAAAAGAAACATATGTGAAATAATCACGTAATATACTTTGCATTCGAGTTTTTCCATATTGACATGTTTTATTCGTAGATAATTACGAGAAGCAATTTTTGTAGAATTTTGGATCATAATTCGAGCTAAATAAGCATTTTGAAGATCACAACTGCCAGGGTTTTGGATTTGCATTCCAAATTACTTGTTCAATTCAATGTCAATTTCATTTAACACACATTAAAATCCTAAATTTGTATATGTAAAATCATTAAATTGATCGAAACAATGTATTCTCAGAACAAGATAAACAGATCGCGTTGTTGTTACCTGTTTTGGTCTTCTTCCTCCTCTTGATATTTGAGCTTGAATTGCGATTCAAACTGTCCAGTATTTTCTCTCTATTTTTTCCTCGTATCTCTGCGTTTACACATTTCTTCATTAATATTTGGAATGTGAGAATTGTATTTTTGATCGAGAGATCTTGTTTTGATCAGTAGTGTGATTTTTGGAGGGAAAATGATGCAATTCGCAAGATGCGAAAGAATGGTACTTTTGTCCGGAATTTGTTGGAGCTGGTATATTTTGGGAAACAATTGGGCCTGATCGGGTATTTTGTGAAACATCTGGGCCGGGTGGATATTGTGCAGGTATTAGGTATGGAAAATGGGGTATTTATGTCCTTTTTCCATTTTTTAATGCCTCACAAACCCACAGTGACAACAAATAAAGAAAGGAGGATAGTTTGTTAAAGGTGTAACCGCATAGAACTACTTAAAGTGCTTCTAGGAGCTTCTTTGAGAGTCTTTGCAATCACTAAAACGAAGGTGTTTTAAACTTTTGGTTGAAAATGAAACTAATTTTTAGTATTTGCAAATGTTAGTTTCTGTTTCTAATTCTACTTTATATAACCAGAGTCTAAAATAGGGAGATTAGTGCTTAGGTTGTGCCTGGCTATCAAAAAAAATTCATTTTCGTCCCACTAGAGAATTTTTTTAAACTCAAAATGTGATTGTTTATCAAAATTCTCAAAAATTACATTATTAACTCACTCCCACTTTTTCTCACACCTATCATATCTACCCACTTTTTCAAAAAAATAAATCATTATTACACAATTTTTCAAAAATTTTACTATTCACCAACTCACATATTTTCAACTATCAATCATTATTTACTTTTCCAACTTCATATCATATTTCATCATTACATTTTCATTCCATATTCATTCACATCTCCAAAAAAAAAATTATTCTCACTGATAAATTTTTCATACCATTCTCTAACAAAATAAAATTTTTCAAAGTGAAAATATATATACTCGCAACCTTAGATTTTTTATTATTCTTTTGGTTTGATTTTTATAAACAAATAAGCATTTTTACAATACTTTCACCGAGTGCTCTAAATTCTGATTGTATTTGCAAACACTTTTAAATTCTGATTCTCAACTACTTTTACTTCTGCTATAATGAATTACTTCTTTTAAATGCAGAAGTTTTTGCATACACTCCATTAAATGGCATTGAAGAGTACATCAAAGAGTAACTTGAGGTTTGTATTTACTTAACAAATATCCATTCATATGGTCCTTTTTTTAAAATAGAAACAAATGTTAATGGAGTATTTATAATTTTGAAAGATAACTATTAATATATAGGATTTGGATCTGGTGAGTCCACATAATTTAAATAAGTATGTGAGATCAAATCTTGGGTGTTGACCTATTTCTATTAACGATGCAGATTTAATTAATTTTTATTTTAGTTATATTTAATTAATGATTGTTAAGGGTAAATAGGTAATTTTGTTTGAATATCAGTTAAAAATGGGAGTTATTTTTGGTGTGTCCATTCACATTCTGGATATTATGGGATTTATTTGAAATCGTATCTTTGGCATTTCCCGCTGTTAGAAATATGTTGCTTATTGAAGACATATATGTTGCTTTTGGGATATGTTTGAAACCGTATCTCTGATATTTCCTCTTTTCTTTCACAGTCAAACTTGCAATCAATATTAGCGCATTCCCCTGTGCGAAATATGTTGCTTATTGAGGACAAATATATTGCTTATTTAGGCAGTCAATGTTGTAACCACCAACTATTCCCTTTAATTTATCTTTTTATATGTATGTAATTATGTTGCTTTTTATTACAATTATGTTGCTTATCATGATATATATGTTATTTATTTAGGCAGATAATGTTGCTAAGATGGTGCAAATATGTTGATATAAATAGATTATCTATCTTTGTATATATGTGCAAGTATGTTGCTTTTTTTATGTGGATTGTGTTGTTTATTGAAGATAAATATGTTACTTATTTATGTAGACAATGTTGCTATTATGGGTGCAATTGTGTTGATTTAAATAGTTCATATGTCTTGTATATATATGTAATTTTGTTGCTTTATTAAGTTAACCGTGTTGATTATTGAGGACAAATATGTTGCTTAGACAATGTATATTTATTGCTTATGTAGTTCAGTGTTTTGTATCCATATTTATAGGACAATATGTTTCATTTTATTTTTTTTTACTGTTTTTCTTGGAATAAGATTAAAGAATCAGAGACAAATATTACGTGATTTTTGTATGGTTTTAAATAATGGTAAGATAACATCTATATTGTTGTGTGTAACCTCCCTTATTTCATGGGGTATGATTGATTGGTTTGAACTAATATAACCCGCAATCAATTTAATTAGTTTTTTTATATATTTTAAACATATTTAATATTAACCATTGAAATTTGTTGATTTGTGGTTCAAATTGGTTCAAATGAGACCAAGCCCTTTAGGTAAGAACATAAGACCACATCTACACCATCTAATTTAATAATAAATGGTCCAGTTTTACTCCTAATTTTCAAGCCTTGCTCTCTCTCTCAAGGACAATAGGGTAATTTCGATTTAGAATTTCTGGGATATTTTTGTAATTATACCTATTTTGATCTGGGAACAAAAATATGGCCTTGTCTGAAGCCCGCGATTTTTGGTTCAGCTTTTTTTCAAAATCAAAACTGACCTTTTCCCACAAAACTACGAAACCATGTCCTGGAACTTCAATTTTCTGTGCGAACTTACTTCTCTTCAATAGTGTGCGATTTTGTGCTTCTTCATTAGGATGCGATTTTCGTCTTCAGTGCAAATTTCTCAGGAAAACTTCTTCACTAGGATTCAGTTGTAAATTTTCGGTAAGTTTGATTTAATTTTCGTGGGTAATTTATTGATTTTCTAAGGTTTTGATTGTTGTTTTTTCTGGTTAAAAAGTATTCATATGTTGTGTGTTATCTCTTTTGCAGCCCCCTGTTTTCATATAGTTCATCTTCTTTCCATTTCCTTTTTTTTTGAATTTATCTCCAACGTCGAATGTTTTTTTTACATATGTGTTTTATGCACCTGTGATTATGAGATTCCTGGAATAGGTTTCTGAGGTCTTAGATTTCATAAATTAAGTTATTTAGGGTACATACGATTATGTAGTTTTAGAGTATATATTTTGTATATTTAGGGTTGATATTTTGTATACAATGTGCACTGGTTGTTATTCTTTGTATATTTAGTGTTGTTATCTCAAACTTCTGTTGAAGGTATTGATTCCACCGCGAAATTCATTCCGCCTAGATGTCACTATTTGGCCTTGCCAATATCGGAAGTGATAATAAAAGCGTCTTTCTGTGTGTTTATTGAGCTTTATTGAAGAGAGAGACCTTTTGAGAGTGAAAAGCAAAAGGGCAAGCAATAGAAAGGATAGTCCCTCGCGCGTTCGCGCGAACTACAACTACTAGAAAATGGTGAGATCCGCATAGGCATCTAAACCAAGGAGACATGTCCAAATCACTTTTGATGAAGAGTCTGCAGACTCTCTTCTTTTGACATCACATGGATAGATGGACAGTCTCGGTCTTAGTTCAGTTTGAATCCAAAGTAATTTGATTGCAGGGGCGCGTTAGCGCTTGAATAATAAGATAGAAAGGGCTTTTCTTGCTTGTTTAGTAAAGTCTCGCTTTTTAATATTTATAGAAGTAGGTGCTTGCTAGGGCACCCGAAAATCGTAGAGAAGACAGAGCAGGGAAAGCTGCCTTATTGTAGTTACCTGCTCTTTCAATCAGAATCAAAGAGTATGGGTCAAGGGGAAATGATTTACCATTTCGATCTTACTATCTCTTTGAATATTGAATCCAATTTCTCGCTCCCGCCTGAGAGTGCCAGGCTGCAAGCCATCTTTGCAAAGTAAGAGCGAGGCCAAGAAGCAGCAAAGTAGCACTCGTACACTAGAAGAATGGGGCCTCACCAGTACTTACTAGTTGGGGTGGGGCAATCGGTTCAAACCAAATATCCAACAGATGCTTTCCTTAATGGCAGGATGGAAATAAGTATAGGATAGGAGCAAAATCGCCATCACTTGGAATTTACTGAATAGGTGGGGCCACAGAGAGATATATTTTTAGATCTCGCATTGAAAAACCTCCTTTTTTATTTATTGTAATACAAAAAGATAATGCATATATGATCAGGTATGTAGTTAAGAGCCACTTAGAGTTGTACACGGAATCCCTAATTCAAATTGAAATATTATTGCATTCTCCCAGAAAACTAGGGGGAAAAGGGGATTTGTGCTTCCCAGGGGTTGGACTCATGATAGCTTTCAAAAGATTGCAAACTGGAAAGAGCTTAACTGTCGCAATTAGCTTCCATGGCTTGCTTTGATAGTTGCAAGGGGCTTCGCGCTTTCACGTTGCTTTGCAAGCAAGTTGATTAGCTAACAACTTCCAGCGGCCTCGGTTCCACGCAAGGATCTCTCTCACGAGAGGTAGTAAGAGCTCCTAGTGCGGTAGCAATACCAAATAAATAGGGAATGAGAGGCGGGGGAATACCCTATTTTGGGAGCGAGTGACTAAGAATTTGAATTGCATCGGGCTTTGAAGCTGCTTTTCGATCTCGTCGCCCTTGAATTAATCTATTTGCTTATAGATCTTGTTTGTGCTCCACGAAGGGATAGACCAAACCAATATCCCACTAAAAGGCAAGTAGCTTGATTGGTTCAAATCCAATTCGTAAGAGGGCTCTAGAAAGGCCTAAATTCTTCTTTTTTTTTCGGTATGCCGCTCTGCGAGCAGAGGGAATGAACAAAAAAAAAGATGAATGAGATTTTTTTGGCCGTCATTCTTTTTTTAAAGGAAGCTCACGAACAACTTATCGCGGTACAAGAGATCCTACCACAAGGGCACTAGAATCGGCCACTCGAAGTGTTGGAAGGACCATCAACATTCAACGACTTACGTCGATTAGAACGAAATATTGTAACGTCGGTCGATATAGCTCATTCCGTGACACCTTCTTTTGTATACTTCATTATGTAATAATGAATATTTAGTTATGTAATATTGTATATGTATTTATGTGATATTGTATTTTAGTATATAATAATGTATACTTAGTTGTGTAATAATGTGTACTTAGGTGTGTAATAATATATATTTAGTATATAATAATGTATATTTAGTTATGTAATATTATATAATAATATATATTTAGTTGTGTTTAATATTGTATACTTAAATATACAATTATGTATAGTTAGTTATTATAATATGGTTATATGTAATTTTATAGTCTATGAAGTTTCATGTTTTTTTTCATAGTATATGTGTAGGTTCGGATATTTTCGGATGTGCCCCAATGAGACTTTGTATGTCTTGGAGAGACACTACCAACAAAGTTGATTGTGGTATATATGCTATGAGGCATATGGAGAGCTACATGGGCAGTGATACTAAGGGGTGGGATTGCGGCTTGGAGAAGAACAATCCTTCTCAACTATCAAACATGCGATTGTAGTATTCGGCAGCAATAATCCTACACGATAGAAACGAGCAAAAGGATAGGGCTATGGAAGAAGCCAAAAAGTTTTGGAACGGGAAAAAAATGTAATGATGTTTAATGGACAATTTACTATGTATATTTTGTTTATGTTTGTATATTTTGTTTATCAAGTTGGGTGAATTTTTATTGGAGTCATGCATACTTCAATTTGTAGAAGTATATATATATATATATATTTATTTGTGTGTGTGTGTGTGTGTGTTTGGATGTAATTTTGAATTCTAGATATGAAAGGACCACAACATGTATTGTTTTGTTTTAATCAATATAACTTTGTATTTTTATGAACATTTTGTCCAAATGGTGTTAGACTACAATAATATTGTATATGTAGTAACAGAATTTTGCATACTTACGTATAAGATTATGTATATTTAAGTATTATGCCATTTATTGTATACGTAGTTATAGAATTTTGTATAATTACGCAGAAGATTATGTATATTTAAACATTATGCCATGTATTGAGGACAAATGTTCCATACAAAGCAAAAACGATGTGTAGTTAACTCTATGTAATGTATAATTAGTTTGAAAATGTTGTATATTTATGCATAAGATTATGTATATTACATATAATTTGCCTTTTTTTGTTTGCCAATAATATTGTACATGTAGTTATAGAATTTTATATAATTACGCAGAAGATTATGTATATTTAAACATTATGCTATGCATTTATTTAAACATTATGCTATGCATTGGTCAAGGTGTTGCATACGAAGCAAAAAACAAAGTATAGTTAAATCCATATAATGTATAATTAGTTTGCAGATGTTGTATATGTATGCATAAGATTATGTATATTACACATAATTTGCCTTAGTGGTTTGCTGATGTATATTTAGTATCACATAATGTATATTTAGTTTGCTGATGATGTATATATTACACAAACATATAGTATCATATTATGGACAATTAATATAAATAATTTGCAGATTTATGGAATAAAAAGGCAATTCTACTTCGAGGTGTGGAATTGAAATCAATAACAAATACACATTGCTCTCAAGGTTTAAATATTTCATGAGGCGCTGACGCGGGTCGGGCATGTCCTGTTGTTATGTGTTCCAATCTCACCACATGTCCCATATTTTCTTTTAAGTTTTGTGCTTGCTTTTATGGCTTTTTCTCTTTGGCTTTGGATTATGCTTTTCAGACGGCTACCACTTCTTTTGTTCTTAGCTTGCTTCGGTGGTAACACAGAAATGTCCAATTGTGAAGTTGAGTCGCAGTAGGATTCCATTATTGACTGCTTGAAGGCCACAGAAGTTTTGGATTATGCTTTCTCGTTCGATATGATACGTGATTAATTTAATAAATTTTCAGTATTCCCTTTGTGCAAGTATTCTCGTGTTTGCTCGCTAAAAAAACACAAAATTTACATACTAAATATACAAATATGGAATAATATATATGCATAACGTTAATGTAGGGTGATTGCTCTCATAATTTACACTATGTGTGTTCTAAGTATACATATGAACAAAACTATATATGCAATATCCGTAAACTACATTAGCATATCACTAAGGTATTTAATATTGTTATTTGAGAATATTTTTAAGTATACAATATATGTATTGTAATTATGCAAAATTGTATTGTAAACATGCTGAATATTAATACGTAATATACATTATGTCATACAAATTTTACATACTAAATATATAAATATGGAACACTATACACGCAAAACGTTAATATGTATTATATATACAATTTCTTATATGATTTCTCATAATTTCCAACATTTTGTTCTATGTATACACATTAACAACACTATACATGTAATATCCTTATTCTAAATTAGCATATTAGTAATTTTTTTTATTATTGTTATGTGACTACCTTCATTCGAATGTATTGTGGAGTGGAAATCCTGATTTTGTGACATCGCAATTTTGATTTTGTTGATATATATGATGATTTGTGCTTTTTCTGTTGTTTGATGATTTGCTCTTTGATAGCTCGGTTCCAATTTTTGATGCTTTTGCTGGTATGAATGAAGAATTGGTTCTCTATTTTGCAGGTTCCAATTTCGTGTTATTATGGCGTGAAGGGAGGGAGACGGAGAGTGGTGATCAGCGTGAGTATAAGTAGTGAATCAAAAACATATTTTCTTCTTAAATGTAGCTGGCAGTTATTTTGGTCAATTTGTGGATTCCAATTTTACCCCTGGACGGTTCCCACTATTTTTTTAATGCTACAAAATTTTAATAGATCTTAGCCTTCCATTTTTTTTGTTGGATGGTGTAGATGTGGTCTTACGTTCTTACCTATAGCTATGGTCTAACAGGTTCTCCTCCATATATATATATATATATATATATATATATATATATATGTATGTATGTATATATATATATATATATATATGGATTAGTTCAAATGAGACCAAGCCCTTTAGGTGAGACTGTAGGGACTTATCATGGCCATTAGATTGAAAGTAGTAAATTAGCATATACATGTAATATCCTTATTCTAAATTAGCATATTAGTAAATTTTTTTATTATTGTTATGTGAAAATATGTTATACTGAATAAAGACTCTAAGTGTACAAAATATGAATTGTAAAAATACAAAATAATTATTGTAAATACACATAATATTAACATTGTTGCGCATGTAAAGTTTTTGATTGTTCAATAATATATGTGTTCAATCCAAACATTTTGCAGGAATTAGTGGTTAGTGACTACCTTCATTCGAATGTATTGTGGAGTGGAAATCCTGATTTTGTGACATCGCAATTTTGATTTTGTTGATATATATGAGGATTTGTGTTTTTTCTGTTGTTTGATGATTTGCTCTTTGATAGCTCGGTTCCAATTTTTGATGCTTTTGCTGGTATGAATGAAGAATTGGTTCTCTATTTTGCAGGTTCCAATTTCGTGTTATTATGGCGTGAAGGGAGGGAGACGGAGAGTGGTGATCAGCGTGAGTATAGGTAATGAATCAAAAACAGATTTTCTTGTTAAATGTAGCTGGCAGTTATTTTGGTCAATTTGTGGATTCCAATTTTACCCCTGGACGGTTCCCACCATTTTTTTAATGCTACAAAATTTTAATAGATCTTAGCCTTCCATTTTTTTGTTGGATGGTGTAGATGTGGTCTTACGTTCTTACCTATAGCTATGGTCTCACATGATCTCCCCCATATATATATATAAATAGGGATTGGTTTAAATGAGACCAAGCCCTTTAGGTGAGACTGTAGGGACTTATCATGGCCATTAGATTGAAAGTAGTAATGGTCCAGATTTTCCCTCTTATTTTTAGTAGGCAATTTATTGGGAGGATTAAGGGTAATTTGGGATTTTCGAAATTAATATCCTTACCAATTATTGGTATAGGAAACTTACCATATCTCTCTCTCCCACGATTTAAGGTGTCAGTTATATTTTCAAAACACATGCATGTTCAGTTTTCTTTCCCAATCCATTTTGCGTCTCTGTTCAGTTCTAAGTATACACAATAACAAACCTATATATACAATATTTATATTCTAAATAAGCACACTATTAAAATTTTAATGTAATACACTTTGTTCATACTAAATATGCAAATTTGGAACACTATATATGCATAACATAAATATGCAGTATGCAGGGTATAAATTATGTCGTATGTTGAAGGAAGGGAGAGAATGGTTGACCGCGTGATTGGAGGAATGTGATCAATAACAGATCACACTCCTAATTTGTAGCAGTATAATGAGGGCGGTTATTTTAGTATGCTTTTCTATTCCTATTTTACCCCTATACGTGATCAATCGCTGCATGGAGTACCAGTCGACATAGTATCTGACAGAGACCCGAGGTTTGTCTCCAGATTTTGGAAGTGCTTGCACGAGGAATTGGGTACCTCGCTAAGTTTCAAAGACAACAAAGACATCCACAAACCGATGGATACCGATCGAGCGAATAATCCAAACCCTTGAAGATATGCTGCGAGCCTGCACATTGGATTTTCAAGGAAGTTGGGATTCGCACTTACCATTAGCCGAGTTCGCCTACAATAACAAATATCAGGCCACGATTGGGATGGCACCCTATGAGGCATTATATGGGCGAAAATGTAGATCCCCACTACACTGGGAAATTGATGACCAATGGACTCCGAAAGAGAAACGAAAGTCGCCTTCGATTCCAAAGGTCGACTTAGATCAGGAGGCCATGGAGAAGGTCAAGCTGATCAAGGAGCGGATTCGCACAGCTCAGAGCCGCCAAAAGAGTTACGCAGACAAGAGAAGAAAGGATTTGGAATTTAAAGTCGGAGATGAGGTATTTCTCAGACTCTCACCACGGAAAGGATTGATCAATCCGAAGAAAGGAGGTAAGTTGAGTCCGAGATATGTAGGACCTTACAAGATTTTACAAAGGATCGGGAAGTTAGCCTACCGACTCGAGTTACCAGCACCATATGCGGAAATGCACGATGTATTCCACGTGTCGAGACTGAAGAAGTATCAGCGAGATCCCGAGCATATCATCACCGAAATACTCCTCCTCCTCTGGATGGAAAATCTATCCTACACCGAGAGGCCGATCCGGATCATTGATCAGCAGATACGACAGTTGCGTAAGAGAGAAATCCCGATGGTTAAGGTAGTGTGGCAGAACCACAACCGAGACGAGGATGCAACGTGGGAAATGGAAGAAGACATAAAGAATCAATATCCAGAACTATTCTGAAGAGAATTTGGGGACCAAATTCTTTTAAGAAGGGGAGGATGTGAAGCCCCGATTTTTTTTCCGAGATTATAATTGATCCTTATTGTCGTTTATGAATTTGATCAACTATTTTACCGCGTCACTTTGACGGTTAATTATTAATAATATATATATATATTTTGTACTTTACTTCATTTATTTAATTTCTTGTGATCATGATCCTTATTAATTCTATTTTGCATTTATGATCACTTGATTGATCATTATTACTATTTTTGTATTTATTAGTCACCTTAGAATTTTAAAAGACTATTTAATTTAGAGACTTTTACCTTATAGAATTAAGATTTTGATTTAGTATAAGTGATCATGAGACTTACAAGTGATCAAGGAAACCACTAATTATTTTGGAGATTGATATATTTCATCTATTACCATCAAATTTGGGACAAAAAAAATATATGGAATTACCAATATACCCTTATTATGGACGGTCATAATGATATTTTTGTAGTAAAAATATCATCCAACTCTTGTACACCTACACCTTATATTAGTCATCTTGTGTATAATTATACCATTAATTCAAACATTATACACATCATCTCTTATATTACTTCTTTATTAATATTTTTGCCAACATGTTGGAAGTCTTCCAACATTCCATTCAAACCAAGTATTGCCCATACCTTTGACCTTCAAATTGTCTCTCATGCATGAGGCAAAATTCAAGACACAATTTGAAAAAATTCCTCTCCCCCTCCCTCACTAGGTGGACAGCCAAAATGGCCATTTTGTGCCAAATTTCATTTCATTTTTCCTCAACACATTCTAACACTCAAAGCCTTTCTCCTCCTTCTCTCTAAAAACTCCCAACTTCTTTCTACTCTTCTTCTTACTTCTTCTTCTATACTTAGAAAAAAATTCAAGATTTTTCCCCTATTTCTTCATAAAAATCGAAAACACCTATACTACAAGGTAAGAAATTTTATCTTCAATCCATTTTTGATATCACATAGTTCATCTCTTCCACCTTCTTAACTTAAGTTTGAATTTGGTTTGGAGGTACATTTAGAAGACTTTGAAGATTAGAGCTTGACACCATTTTTGAAAGGACTTCAAACTTGAAGAAGAATTAGTAGAGGAATTTGGACTACAAGGTAAGAATTGAGTACTAGACCCCTTCTTTCCTACTCTTTCTATTTTTTTCAAATTTTAACACCCCTTTTTCATTTTTGAGAAATAGGGGCTGACCTTAGAAGATTTTGGAGTTGAGCCGAAATTTCTAATTTTTAAGTTTCAACTAGTCTCCAAACACCTACTACACAAGGTAAAGTGTAGTCCTTCTTATTTTCTTTTCTCTCTAATTTTTCTCTCATTTTTCTAACTTCAAATTTTTGTTATTTCTTGACTTAGGGGCTGACCTAAGAAGCCTCATCCAAAAATTGTGAAATTATCCTTTTATTTCACAATTTCCAATTTTAAGGTGGGTGGAAAAATATTTTCCAACTATTAGGTGTTTTTATTAAATGCATGTAGAAAATTTGATCATGAGCCTTGAGATATATATAATCTATGTATTGCATGTCAATTTTATGTATCAAATCATGAAAATTCTCAAGAGTTGCTCAAATTTGATATTTATTAAATTTTAGGTGCATGCATGTGCAATTTAATGTTTTAATTGATGAATTCTTGTATGTATTGGACATGCATGTGTATGATCTTTAAAATCTATATTTTGGATGCCTTATAACCTGGAAAAGTCGAGCATAATTGATTAAATTTCAATTTTGGACTTAAAAATGTAAAAATGGAAAGTTGGTGGACTAAATTGCAAGAAAATAAAAGTTAAAGGACCCCTCTGCAAATTTCGAAAATTGGGACTGTACTCAGGTTCAAAAATGACTTTTGGACATTTTAATAAAGTTTTAAGAGTTTTAAGTTAAATAAAATCAACCTTTAAAAGCCCAAGGACTAGATTGTAAAATTTTGAAAGTTTAAGGGCTACTTTGCAAATTTTAAAACTGTACCAGACCTAAGCTTTAAAATTTGAAATTTTTACTCTTAAGGTACTGGGAATGACACATTTTAAAAGTATTCCAAAAATCCAAGTGTTTAGGGCTTGGAAAGTAATTTTACAAAAATTGAGGGACTAAAGTGTAAAATACTAAACTTGAGGACCAAAATGAAATTTCCAGGACTTATGCAGCCCATGCACCTGGAAATACTAAATTAACTATAACATAATTATATTTTGGACCCAAGGTTCAAATTTCATAACAATTGGACTCCTAAAAGCCTTAAAGGCAATTATTTCAAAATGGGACAAAAATGATATTTTCAAAAGTTAAAGGACCTACACATATTTATTTTAAAAACTGCTTTTGTCCCAATATACTACTAACATTAGTGACATTTTCCAACTGGAATCACATTAAAATCCCTTCCGGTTTGTGAGTTCCGATTATTTTAAACTTAAGGTCCGAATTGGCAAATTTTACAAATTTGGGTCCAATGTGAGAATTTTACAAAATCTCGACCTCAAAATTTTAAAAACCTGAATCTCTGGACAATTTGGAGAATTTAGGAACTGACCTCTTAATTTTTCAAGGTCGGATATTTATTTATTCAATTTTTAACCCCAAAAGTGTTGATTTTTACAAAACGGGGCTAAATTACAATTTCTCTTTTATAAAGGACCTAACTCAAATTATTTTCTCTTTTACTAAAATAGCCCTGGACCCTCTGACTTGGAGATTTAATTAAATTATTTTATTTTCCCAAAAACCTTGACCTATCGGATCAATTTGACCGATTAATACCCGATCGCGGAGCGACTTCCTCGCCTTGCGATTTTGAATCTATAGCGGGACTTATGTTCCACCTAATCTTTCAAGATATCGAAGGTTGCTTATCCTTCCGATAATCATCTTCATCCAAAAACTCCACCAACGCCAAAATTGCTACTCGCGAATTTTCAAAATTTTCTTAAACTGCTTCCCTGAATCAATAATACTCGACTGTCTGGTTGACTGTCTATACTTGTATTTACTTTCCTGCCTGAGTCAACTTGGTGTGTCGAGCTCACAGTCGGAATGGATACGTTGGGGATGGAACCGGGCAGCTCGGCTGCTATTCTACTCTCCCGGCCCCATCGTCCTAATCCCGCAACTGAGGGGCGGAGTGTCCAAGGGAAGCGGGTCGTAGTACTTGAGGTATAATCATGATTATGACAGATCCGAGCCTTGCAAGCTCCACTGTGGATTTTGTCTTTGCCTATGGAGCGATAAGGTGACCGGTCTTGGACCATCCTGCCTGGGGAGTTACAAGGAAGAACGAAGGAATCGTTGTCTGATCCACACGATTCCGGAGTTATCGGACCCGTTTGGTTGGCGCTACAAATCCGTACGCAACCGCTACTTGTTTTGCATTGGTTGGCGCTACACATCCGTACGCAACCATTATTTGCCTGTATGGGATTGGCGTTGCATTTCCGTACGCAATCCTACCTGTCTTGACTGAATCACATAGTGCCTGTGACCATGAATCTGCTTTTTCTTGAATCGTATAAGTATATTATTTAATATTTTATCACGACGCTTGTGAATCGTGTGTGTGAATTCATGCATCATACTCACGCGTTTTCATATAATCAAGTTTTCTCACATTAACTATATATCGCCACACTTGCACACGATCACCCCATCCACCGAGATTTATGTCTCATCCCCACCGTTTTCTAACCTTAGATGAGGATTTCGTGGGAGATGCTGAACCGACCCTGGATTGAGACCTTGTACCCCTCTTGTTGGATTTACTACTTCTTCTTGTTGTTGATTGGACTCTTTTCTTATGTTGTTGTCGAACTTTTGTATTTCTTTCCATTCCAGTTTATAACTGAAGGGCGTAGGACCCTTTGACTTTAAGTCGTTATATTTGGTTGATCTTTCAGGTATGTAATTCGGATGATGGATTGTGGACTGTAAGTTGTATTCGTACTTATTTATTTCCGCTGCTATTTAGACTCTGTTTCATTGGGTTCTCGTTGATATTGTCTGGACTGTTTGGTTATTGTATTTAAGTTTGTGGATTGTCATCGCGTTCCGTTTGGGTCGTGACACTCACCTAATGTTATGGTCTCATAGGATCTCTTCCATATATATATATATATATATATATATATATATATATATGTATATATATGTTAAACCGTAGGATAGTTTTTGTCATTCCTCTGAGGGATAATTAAAAAGAAAAGCCTGAGGTTTGGGCTAATTACAAAAAAAACCCATATATATTTTCAGATTTTATTATCTCTTAAATTTTAGGTATTAATGTAATATTTATATAGATATCAGGGGGTATTTGAAATTATTTTTGCTTTGAATGGGAAAATATGAGATGAAGTCAAAATCTCATGGGGGTTTTCGATATTTTCAAAAATCTCTAAGTTCTTTTTTCTAATTAGCCCGAACCTCAGGGTTTTTTGGTTCTATAGTTATACCTTATTCTGAAAAAGAAAGAAAAATAAAATATTGATTAGGGATTGCAACGTGGCGGGTTTGGGACGATTTTGTCTAAATTTGGGACCCATCCTGCTACGAAAAATGAGAACCTGGGACCCGCCCCGCACCCGGGACCGGCGGGTTTAACCCATTGGACCCGTCAAAGTAAACAAAATAAAAACTCAGCTAAAATTATGTGTCGGCCATTTCTTCACTAGCTGAACTTGCAGTATTGTTATTCTTCAATGGCTTCCATGTCTCCTTTACATGCCATGGGAACAACATAACGAAATGATAGTAGATTTTGTGGGTGCAACCACCAAACACTCATTTGGATTTTAGCCTTATTTTACTTCTTTATTTTATTTCTCTCTTCCATATAACTTTCCTACATAAAACCATTTTGCAAAGAGGTGGGTGGAAGAGTACTTACTCATGGTCAGAGAGTCTAACAAAATGAAGGAAATGAGTTGGAGGCAGAATTCAAAAAATGCAGAAGGATGGCCAAAAAAGCTAATATTGGAGACTGACTGTTAGTATAAAATAAATTAATAATTGTAATTTTTTAAAAATATATGTATGAGGGGCTCTTTGGGATGGGTCTACTCAAACCCGTTAGCCGCCCAGGATCTGACCGAATCCATAAATAATGATCTCGTTACTCACCCCGGATCCATTTGGCCGGATCTAAACTCGCCCCATTGTCATCCCTGATATTGATAGACACACGGAGAACCATTTTCAAATTTCAATAATAGTTAATTGTTGGCCCATGGCCATATTCCCTTATCTTCAGAGTATTTATGTGTGGTTGTATTAGTATTAATGCAAGATAGCCAAAAAAGCAATATTCACATGTTGGTGGCAATTCGAGCCTTTCGTTCAAGTTCGAGTTCGTGTTTAATTTTGGGTTGATTTCAGGTTATGTCAAAATACACCAAATCTTATGTAAAACATAACATTAATTACTACATGTCCGGACAAATTGGTAAAAACTTGTGGGATTTAGGTTAGCCAAGTTCTTGTTGGGTCGGTGTGGTGCTTATCTTAGTAACTTCATGTTAAATTTGTGTATGTTTAGTCGGTCATAAAATGCCCCTCCTACACGTCCTACATTTAACATATGTACTAATAATAATGTATCCCACCCTCATCTTATAACAGAACAAGTTTTCCAAGTAGTTGGAAAACTGGCAAACATCAAATCTTGTCACTAATGGATTTACAAATAGCTAGTTTCAGAATTCTAATGCTTCCATGGTTGGCTCATGGCCATATATTTCCATATCTTGAGCTAGCTAAAAGAATCTTGATCAGAAAAAACTTTCATATTTACTTTTGTTCAATGGTGGAAGGAAGATATTTCAATGGTGGACGAACAACTGGATCAAGGAATGACTGTAATCGATGACCTCTGATGGTGGAAGTTACCTGTTTCTTCCAAATGAAATAGTTGTCATGGCTTAATTTGGAGGAGATTGGATGAGAAAATGAGATTGGAGTGAAGCTAGAGGAAGCTGTGGAGCTTGACATGGCGGCAAGAGAAAGATCTCCGGTGGACCTCCGATCACCGGCCTGATACCATATCAGTTTACACTAAGAGAATGGAAAAACTATTTCTCATTATTATTTGTGAATGTTGAATTCATTAACTACTAAAGAGTACATAGATGGTATATTTATATATAAGGATTGTTCACTAACCTGCTAACTAACTATCTAACAGAATAACAGAAAATGTAACAAGAAATATAACTGTCATAACTGTCAAGCTTCTAGATACTCTAATAGCCCCCCACAAACTTAAGGTTGGATTAACCAAGAACCTTAAGTTTGTCCCTCATTCTGCAGAAGGAGGCACTGGAGTTAGCTTTGGTAAAAATGTCTGCAACCTGGTCTACTGCTGGAACATGTCTGATATCCACAAGATGTTTTTGCACCTTCTCACGAACAAAGTAAAGGTCCAGTTCTATATGCTTTGTGCGAGCATGTAGAACTGGATTTGCTGTCAATTGCAAAGTACTTAGGTTGTCACACCAGATGATGGGAGTCTTGCTTGTATGCACATGAATTTCCTGCAAGAGCCCCTGAATCCAAGCAATTTCAACCACTAAGCTGGCCACACTTCTATACTCTGCCTCTGTAGAGGATCTAGACACCGTATGTTGCTTCTTGGACTGCCATGAAACTAGATTAGATCCCAAAAAAAGATAATAACATGTGGTAGACCTCTTGTCATCACAATTAGATGCCCAATCCACATCCGAATAGCCAACCATATTAAACTGCTGGGATGTGTCTGGTGCAAAATGAAGACTGTAATCAATTGTGCCACTGAGGTATCTTAGAATCCGTTTGACTGCCTTCCAATGAGAATTGAGAGGTCTTTGCATAAATTGGCACACTTTATTAACTGCAAATGAAATCTCAGGTCTAGTTATAGTAACATACTGCAAGGCTCCAACAGTACTCCGGTAAAGCTGCATATTATCCATCAAATCCTCACCATAAGTTGTTAGTTTTTCTCCTGTGGTCATAGGAGAGCTTATGGCTTTGGCATTGTGCATTTTTGTTTTGCACAAGAGATCCCTAACATACTTAGCCTGAGACAAACAGATACCATTTTGTGTGTTTTTTACTTGAATCCCCAGAAAATAATCAACACCACCAAGATCCCTTAATGAGAAGGCTTTGCTCAGACTAGTGATGAAAGCTTCAACTTCCTGACCATTACTTCTAGTGACTAATATATCATCCACATAGACTAGAACATAAATTGTACTTGATGGATTCTTCTTGACAAACAACGAATGATCTGACTTGTTGACTGAAAACCAAGGGAAGATATGACCTGATATAGTTTCTTGAACCACTCCCTGGGGGCTTGCTTTAAGCCATAAAGAGATTTCTGCAATTTACAGACATGTTGAGAGTAATTAGGATCTTCAAAACCCAATGGCTGATGCATGTACACTTCTTCCCTCAAATCTCCATTTAGAAAGGCATTTGCAATATCCAACTGCCTGATTTCCCATTTTCTACTGACAGCAATGGCAAGGATGATGCGAATGGTGGTAGGTTTTACCACCGGACTGAAGGTTTCTGTAAAATCAAACCCAGCAATATGACTAAACCCCTTTGCGACAAGGCGAGCCTTGTATTTATTCACTGATCCATCAGGATTTTCCTTCACATAAAAGACCCATTTACATCCAATAGCATTTTTATTTGAAGGCAAAGGGACCAGTTGCCAAGTATTGTTCCTCATAAGAGCCAAATATTCATCTCATCATTGCTGTTTCCACCTATCATCTGGAGAGCTTCAAGAGCGGTGGCTCTTTAGAAGCAAAAAACACCTTGGGCCGAAAAACTCTATTTTTAGCTCTAGTGATCATGGAGTGAGTGTTGAGAGAATGAGGAACACCTGCATCAGGAGGCTGCAAAGGCTCAAACAAGTGATCATGGTTAGAAGATAAAGAGTTACTTTCGACAATATCAGGCTCGGAATTAGGGGCTGGGAAATAGGGAGATAAAGAAGAGGAATTGGAGGTGGAAAGAGGAGGAGGTGGAGCTGCAGTAGGAGAGTGAAAAGAAGGAAGCACATGGAGGGAAGGAGGAGGAGAAACAGAGGTGGATGATTGGAAGCTGGGACAAGTGACAACCTTAGAATGAGGAAATTCATTTTCATCAAAAATTACCTCTCTAGAGATAATAATTTTTCCAGTATTATCCATGCATTTGTATCCCTTGTGACTGATATTGTAGCCTAAGAAGGTACATGGAGATGTCCTGTAGGAGAATTTGTGCTGATTATAAGGTCTCAGATTTGGATAGCACAAGCAGCCAAAGGTTTTGAGGAAGTGATAGTGAGGTTTGATGTGAAATAGCATTTCAAAAGGGCTTTTGTGAGATAGAACAGGGGTGGGTAATCTGTTAATAAGATAAACAAAAGTTCTGAAAGCTTCATCCCAAAATTTCATGGGCAAAGAAGCTTGAGATAACAAAGTTAAGCCATTATCTACAATGTGGCGATGTTTTCTTTTGGCTAAACCATTTTGTTCATGTGTGTAAGGACAATGATGTTGATGAATTATGCCATGTGTTTGGAGATAGGTAGTGAATGATCTAAACTCACCCCCCCAATCTATTTGAAGTGCCTTTATTTTGAAGCCAAGTTGAAGTTCAACATGAGATTTGAATGTGATGAAAGTTGTTAAAGCCTCAGATTGCTGTCTTAGAAGGTAAATCCAAGTATGCCTAGAAAAGGCATCAATGAAGTGGATGTAATACCTATAACCATTGGTGGATGAAACTGGGATGGTCCCCATAAATCCGAGTATATAAGTTGCAAGGGTGCGGTGTACCAGACATGAAGAAAAATTGGAAAGGGAAATTTGTGAGCTTTGCCAAGACAACAGATCGACAAATGTTATTAGATGACTCGCTTGAGACTTTTTATAGAATTTTGAGACAATATTTTTGTACAACAAAGATTATTGGGATGTCCAAGTCTCTTATGCCAAGTATCAAAGGAAACTATCAAGAACATTACAATTAGGTAAGATAGGCGATCGAGTACAAGAATTAGTAGAAATCAAGATACAAGATGTAATTGATCTTTGAGGAAAGACATAGAGGCCATGTTTGAGGTGTCCTTTTAGAAGAGTAGAGTGGGTGGATGCATCTTTCACAAGACATCAACTGGGATGGAATTGAAAGTAGACGTTGTTGTCTTTGGAGAACCGAGAAACACTAAGAAGATTCTTTGTAATCTGAGGAACATGTAACAGTTTTGTAAGGGTGAGAGTTCGATGAGAAAGAAAAGGAGAAGTAAAAGAAGAAGAGCCAATATGCTGAATTTGTAACCCCTTACCATTTCCCATTTTCACCTGTTCAGGACCGTTGTAGACTGTCTGCTGCATGAGGTTATGTGAGTCAGTTGTGATGTGATTTGTGGCTCCGGAGTCTGGGTACCATTCATCATTCCCAGAGGTCCAACTGATAGATTGCTGTGAGGTGGCAGAGGAAGGGAATTGTGATGAAACTGAGCCATTAGTATGAGCTAAATTGCCTTGAAACTGAAGAGATGGAGAGTGAGACTGATTAGAAGTAGAGTGTGAAGATTTAGGACCCTGAAAGTTCTGATCAAATCTGTAGTAACATTGTGGTGCGGTGTGATTGTTCCTACCACATAGCTGACACATGATTCTATTGTACGAAAAACCTCTACCTCTATGAAACCTGTTATTTCCCCTGAATCCACGAAATTGACCACGAGAACCATATCCCCTTCCTCTTGAAAAACCAACACGAGAAACTGATGAATTTGTGTGTTGAAATTGATTTCCAAAAAAAGAATTCGAAGGTTTGGATATAGCAACATGAGCCATAGCAGATTCAACACTCTTAGTAACTCTTTCAATACGAGCCTCATGAGCTAACAAGAGAGATTCAATTTCAGGAACTGAATAAGCATCATTTCTAGTCATCACAGACAACACAAAAGTTTCATATTATGGAGGCAATCCTTCCAGAATTGCATCAATATGATCATTTTCAGCAACCGGATACCCAACCAATGTATGCATATCAACACAATGACGAATCTTAAGCACATATTCATTAATAGAGAGAGATCTTTTTTTAAGATTTTGTAACTGCAATTTGTATTGACTTACTTTAGCTCGAACCTGTGCAACAAAATAAATGTCTAAGGTGTGCCAAGCTGACGAAGAGGACTCACAATTAACCAGTCTGGTAAGTATATCTCATTTACAGATGCAAGGATCCAAGATAAAATGAGTTGATCTTGTTGTTCCCATTCAAGGAAAGTTGGATTTATACTCAACGAATCATCACCAGAAGTGGAAGGAAGATATTTCAATGGTGGACGAACAGCTGGATCAAGGAATGACTGTAATCGATGACCTCTAATGGTGGAAGTTACCTGTTTCTTCCAAATGAGATAGTTGTCATGGCTTAATTTGGAGGAGATTGGATGAGAAAATGAGATTGGAGTGAAGCTAGAGGAAGCTGTGGAGCTTGACATGGCGGCAAGAGAAAGATCTCCGGTGGACCTCCGATCACCGGCCTGATACCATATCAGTTTACACTAAGAGAATGGAAAAACTATTTCTCATTATTATTTGTGAATGTTGAATTCATTAACTAACTCTTTTGAAGAGTACATAGATGGTATATTTATATATAAGGATTGTTCACTAACCTGCTAACTAACTATCTAACGAATAACAATGAAAATGTAACAAGAAATATAACTGTCATAACTGTCAAGCTTCTAGATACTCTAATAGCCCCCCACAAACTTAAGGTTGGATTAACCAAGAACCTTAAGTTTGTCCCTCATTCTGCAGAAGGAGGCACCAGAGTTAGCTTTGGTAAAAATGTCTGCAAATGATACCATATCAGTTTACACTAAGAGAATGGAAAAACTATTTCTCATTATTATTTGTGAATGTTGAATTCATTAACTACTGAAGAGTACAGAGATGGTATATTTATATACAATGATTGTTAACTAACTCGCTAAACAAACTATCTAATGAATAACATAAAATGTAACAAGAAATATAACTGTCATAACTGTAAAGCTTCTAGATACTCTAATACTACCACACAACCAAGAATCTTCCATCAAATCTCAATTTCACCCTTCTTAAAGCCTTTCAAACAACAAAATCTAGGCCTTGTATGGTTATGTTTCCATGGACCATTTCTAGTTTCTAGTGTTGGAAAATGAATTTTCAGAATTTATTGGTTTTCGTGTGAAAACTGAAATTATGTTTGGATGAGTGAATGAGAATGAGTTTTATGTAGGTTTGGAAATCAGATTATGTTTGGTTAAGTAGTTTTGAAATAATATTTTATGTATATAATAATTTGAAAAATTGATAGTGGTTGAATATTTTAATTGAATATATAATATTATATTTGTAAGATTGTAGGCTAGTGGGTCCCATTAGATATATATAGTAGTATTTTAAGTAGATAAAGTTGGTAATGGAGGGTCCCACATATATAATTGAGTTAAAAAATAAGAATAGTGATTGGTAAGTGATGTAGGGTAGTTGTATAGGGTTGAGAATTAAAATTGTAGGTTTGAGATGATGTTTTATGTGAAAAGTGGAAAGTGGAAAGTGGAAATAATGATTTCCATTGGAAATTTTAGAAACAAATATGATTCAATTTCTATGAATAATTGGAAATTGGAAATGTGGCCTTGGAAACATAAACAAACAAGGCCCTAGTTTTTCGGACATCATCAATAATTTAAAGCCTGATTTGGTGATATATGATATTTTCCAACCATGGGTTGCCAAAATTGCTGTATCACTAAATATCCCTGCTGTACATTTTGCTGCTTTTGGTGCAGCAACAGTGTCGTTTGTCCATCATCACTATAACTGTTGGGACGATAATTTTCCGTTTACAGCGTTATGTCTTGAGGATCATGAAAAGAAAAGCGTGGATGCCCTAATTGAGTTTTTGTACGCCAATGTTTTCGAAGAAGATAAAGATGTTCTCTTTGTGAATTACAGACTGTCTACTGAGATTGTTCTGCTGAAGACATGTAGAGGGTTTGAAGGAAAATACATAGACTATGCTTCTGCTGTGTCACGCACTAAAATGGTACCTGTTGGACCACTTGTCACAGGTGTTTGTGAAAATGCCGAGGAGAGTTCAGAGGTAATGAAATGGTTAAGCAAGAAAAATCAGCATTCAACTGTGTACATTTCTTTTGGTAGTGAGTGCTTTTTGTCTAAAAATCAGATAGATGAAATAGCAAAAGGGCTTGAGCTTAGTGGTGTTAATTTTATATGGGTGATCAGATTTCCAGTTGAGGAGAAAAATATTAGCATAGAAGAGGCAATTCCTGAGGGATTTCTTGACAGGATGAAAAACAGAGGAAAAAATCGTGTCGGGCTGGGCCCCGCAGGCTAATATTTTAGGACATCCTAATACTGGTGCATTTATAAGTCATTGTGGATGGAGTTCTTTAACTGAAAGTGTATATTTTGGTGTTCCGGTTATAGGTATGCCTATGAAGCTCAACATGTATATAGATGCTAGGATGTTAGTTGATGCTGGTGCTTGTGTTGAGGTTAAAAGAGAGGAAAATGAAGTGTTCAAAGGAGAAGAGGTGGCCAAGGTGATAAATCAGGTGATTGTGGGAAAAACTGGAGAAGTACTTAGGCAAAGAGCTCAAGAATTGAGTGAGAAAATGAGAATGGAAGAGGAGCAAGCGTTGGACGAAACGACTAAGCAGCTATGGCAGATTTGTTTGAAGAATAAGCTTAAAGAGTAAGTTATAAGATCCAGCTTTTAATGGTGTTAATATATTAAGTAGGAAATAAGAAGAATAATTTAGTATATGAATGTATCTTTTGGCTTGAAATCTATGCTGCAGCAGTTTAGTCCAGTTCTTATGCTGCTTTGTTATTATCCTGCTTGCTAAATCATTTGAGCTGCTTTCTAATTATCTTGTATTATTGGCTTGTGAAATTCAATTACATTGTTCACAAGAATTGATAGAGATACAAAAGCAGTTGCTCTGCAATTATTTTGCTTTTGTCAAAGCTTGGACATTTTGTAACTTCTTTTTACCCCCCTAGTTTCATCAAAAGAAACAAGAAAACAAACTGAAACCGACAAGAAATATGAAACTGAACATCAACCCAAAATACTGCTGCTGCTAAATTGTTTTCTCACAAATTCTTGAAAGCTCCTCAGCTACTTCATAAAATGCATCGTCGTCCTCCATTTTCATCTTCTTGCTGAATTCTCTAGCTTTCCACCTAAGATTTTCCCCCCTCTCCTCGAAAATCACCTCATTTATAGCTTTTGCCACCCCATTACCATCAAACCGTCCATTTTCATCCCTCATCACCTCCACACCTACACCAGTCTCCACCGCCATCCTACAATTCACCGGCTGATCAAACTTTAATGGCACCGCCACCACAGGAACACCAAAATACAAACTCTCCGTGATAGAACTCCAACCACAATGGCTCATAAAACCACCCACACTTGAATGTGCCAAGATTTCAGCCTGTGGGGCCCATCCTTGCACGATTATCCCATTCTGCTTTATCCTGTCCAAAAGCCCTTCAGAAAGTGCCTCTTCAATGAAAACGTCGCTTCCGATAGGTGTTCTTGCAACCCATATGAAATTTACACCACTTAGCTCCAGCCCTTTTGCCAACTCTTGCATTTGTTCCTTAGACAAGTAGTTTTCACTCCCAAATGAAATGTAAAGAGTTGAAAATTGGTTTTTCTGACTTAGCCAATCAATGATCTCTGAATTACCACTTTCTTGATTCTTTTCACCATTTGCAATAAGTGGACCAGTTGGCACAATTTTCTTATCACACAAAGTGGAAAGATAATCCATGTATTTACCCTCAATTCCTCTGCAGCTCTTGACCAAGACAATGTCACAAGATAGTTGGAAAGCCCCAAAAGCAAATCCTTCTTCGTCCATATCTTTAACTTTGATGGATGCATTTTCAGCAACTTGGTCCCTTTTCTGATACTCCCTAAGGAATATTGCAGGATAAGGGAAAGTGTCATAATTCTTGTGTGTGTGATAATGATGAAAAAAAGAAAAAGCCGTCGAACCGGAGGTAAGAAAATAAACACAAGGGATATTTTGTGATGAAGCAAATTTTGCAGCCCATGGCTGGAAAGTATCAAATATAAGCAAATCAGGCTTAATATTTGTGATTATATCTGAAAAATTGGAGCTTGACATTTGAAAGGCCTCCATTAGAGTTGTCATAAGATGGGGTGGTGTGTTTTTGGTTGTGTGGTAATGTGGGGGAAGTTTAGGCAGATATGGCAAATGGAGTTCAACTAGTTCTATTGAGACATCGTTATTATGATCATCAGATGAATCTTTGTTCAAACATTTTCTGACAGAATCAAGGTTGATAGGTGTAGAACAGAAGTATATGTGGAAGTTTTGCTTGGAGAGTCTTTTGGATAGTTCAAGAAAGGGGAATACATGTCCATGACCTAACCATGGGAACATTAAAGCTCTCAATCTGGTTTGTTTTTTTGCATCCATTATAAGATGGTGAACATGTCTGTACACAAGTGATTTGTTGGTTTAGGCTTGGCGATTGTGATACATCTGATTGAATAAATTTATAGTGGATACCACATAATTAAATAAAATGTAGAATCTGCTTCTTAGAATTTTTTTTTTAAAAAAAAAAGTAGAATCTAATTCTTACCAATTTCTTCACCATGTAATATTATAAACTTGCTTGGATCTACTATGGAATTTTCGTTTTCACACCAGACTTGATTCGCTTGATATTTATATTTTTAAAATTGTGATGTTATTTTATTAAAAAAAAATATTTTTTTAGTTTTTTGTAATAATATCTTTTAACATCTATCTTTTCAAATATTTTTAAAATTATATAAATCAGGTTTGCATGCTTGCTGTACTTGAGCCCATAGAATGATCTAGGTTAGAGGTATTTACTGTTCAGCAATTTTACTTTCTTTTTCTTATATGTTATAAAGAAAACATAACACAATTCTTGAGATTCTTGCAAAAAAAAAAAAAAAAAAAACACAATTCTTTGAAATTTATTAACAAATATGAGGATAAAAAGAATAGATGCAAATTCTAGATGGCCACTCTTGTGGTACAGGCTTGCAGCATCTCAATGTCCCTTTAATTTTCATAAACATATATATGTTGATGCCTCATCTTAACTTTTGTACCATAACTCAATGCAGTAATATTTATTAACATAAAATTTCTAAAAATTTCTTTTATCTCAACTTTATGTATTTGATCATTCCTTCATCTTCCCATCATGGGTGAGGATGGGAAACAATATTGTTTTCTTATTTTTTGCATCTAGTTGTTTGTGTTTCTCCTTTTACAGTAGTTATCGATCGTCTCCTCTATGGAAGTTCATGTCCATTAATAAATGGAGTTTCTTCTTATTAAGTGGTGGCCCTTTATAAGTAGAGTTTCTTCCTTCCTCTTAATAAGTGGTATTTTGTGTCATACAGTAATATTTGTTTTAAAGATTTTGTTGTGGCGCTTCTCATTATTGTGAGCATTTTGTGGAAGATTCAGATGATCTATTATCAGAAATTTTTGTAACAGATGTGAGTTTGTTATTTGTCCAGTGTTTTTGCGATTTTCTGATTTTTTTTATCAGTTACTTTTATTTAATCAATGATCCAGGATTAGTGCTGATATCAGTTTGTCTTAAGAGATTAATTTGTATTGCTTGTAAATCATGAGAATCTAGATTTTATTGAATCTAGATTTATTGTATTGCGTGTAAAAACATGAAGTGTAAATTGATCATTTTATCCTTGGCAACATCACTATCCAAGATATTCAAAGATGCAGCCATTGGCAGATTGAAAATCCTTTTGTTCTGCATGTTGGAAAGATAACATAATGTAGTGCATTATTTCATTACCAAAGTGAAGATTCCCGTTTATTTGGTCAGATTTCAAACACATGATTATTAGCACAAAAGAATTTTATGGAAAAGTTACAGATTCTGATTCATCGAAGCACTGTTTAAAAATCACACGTGCTCCTTCATTTTAAATCTTATCTGCAGTTATCTCTCAAACCTAGTCTCCCCCTCCCTCTTCTAATTTTCTGCAAAATTGGGTGCAATTGAATATGCTTTCATTTTGAAAAATTTCCGTTTGCTAGAGAATAGTGGGGAAAAAAAATATTTGGAAGAAAAAAGATGAATTTTGAGAGTGGAATTGGATGTGAGATGAAATCGTATGGAAGTTGATTTGATTTAAAAATAGTAAAATAATGATTATATATGATTGGTAGTTAGTAATGTGTGGTTGAGTGAATAGTGAAATATCTGGGAAAATGTGTAATAATGATTATTGTTTTGTGAAAAATGTGTAGATGTGATTGATGAGAGAAAAAATGAGAAAAAGTGAAAATGAGATAATAGTATATTTTTTGAAAATTTTCATAAACAAATTGTATGTTTGGCTAAAAAAAATTCTCCAGTTGAACGAAAATGAAAATCATTTCCAATCTGGCTTTTCTAATTGTTTTTTTAGTCCTCTAAGTGGACCTTTTTGGAGATATATTTTATCCTCACTTATTTTTATTTTGATATTTTCGTCCCTTAATTGAGCTTTTTTCGGACTTTTAGTCTGGTCAACGCCTATTGCAGGTAATGGTGACCAGAGAGCTGATGTGTAGATTCGAAAAGAAGCGAAAAATAATTTTTTCTACTAACTAGGAGATTTGGTCCTCACTTTTTCCCGAATACTGAATTTAGTCCTTTCTATGGATTATTTCAGAAATTTAATCCACTTAGAAAATAATTTAACTTTAAGAGATAAAAAAATTCAATTAAATTCAACTAATAATATAATATATATATATATATAAACATATTTAAGTTAATTATGAATAAATTAAAATTAAATTACAATATTGATGCTGCTTTTTACGGCAGATCATTCCAAGTCAATGATTATGATAATAGTCAAAGTCTTCCTCTTCCCAAGCGGGAAGTCTTCTAAGTCTTCTTCTCCGAGAGTTGGAAATTCTTTTATTGGGAACTTGTTTGCACACGCACGCAAACATTAGACGGGTCCTGGGGTTGTCTGGGAGACCCCTCCCCGCTCAAGTGATCGAGAGAGAAACTAAGACAATAAATGAATACTGAATGAGAATTAAGAGTGATTATGAGAGAATTAACTTACAAATGAATATGAGGGACTTTTATATCTACGTGATGTGCCTGGTGGACCGTGTAGGAGAAATTGGCTTGTGGGTCAGTCCCGGGCTCCTTTCGGCCGGTTATTCCATATAGAGTCCATTTAGCAATTAATATTACTATAATATATAAACCGAATTGTATATTATTATAAATGTCTTATTTTTTCCCAACATAAGTCCCCCACCTCCGGTGCTGCGGGAGAATAGATCAGCGCGGGAGTTAAACTGATATTATATTTGGCTCATCTTTAGATTCCTTGAGATTTACGAGGACCCCCATGTAAGGAACCCTCTCCTCTCCGGGGCGCGCCGGAGGAGGTTTAGTTTACGAGGACTCCCTTTTGAGGGAGCCCAGTTTTGGCCATGTCTTCCAATTCCCTTGCTTGGTAGAATACTTAGATTTTCTTAAAAATTGAGGATAGTGCCCATGGAGAGTTGTAGAGAGGAGTGGAGTACATTGAGTGAGGAGACTCGAGGTGAGAGCCCGAGAGTTTAGAAAGGTTGCTGGGGCGCCTCCTTGAGCGGGGGCGCACCCAGGGAGGCCCAAACCCCCAAAATCGTCCTTCCTTGCGTTTTTCTCCGTCTTTCCTGGAGTTTTCCCATACTTCGGGCCGAATTTTGAATTCCGATTTCCACTCGGGGGCCAGGGTGTCACTGGTCGTTCGGTCTTTAGTTCCGTTATTCCATTTCCATATTTCCAGTGGGCTTCGATTCCTCCTGGCTCCGAAGTTATGTTATGATGGTGAGGGAAAGTAGAGCTTGAGTTGGATTTATGTCCTAGTAATGAGGTTCCCGGAACGTAGGAGCCCAACATTGGAGTTTCTTGCATGTGACGAGTCCCCACGGTTCTTAGCCTTTTTGGGAAGACAACATATTCTTGTTATTGAGTTTTCGTGGGACTTGAGAGTTGAGGCTTTGTAGGATCTTCCTAATGGAGGCAGTGACATGGGTGGTGATGACGGAGAGGAGCCCAGTGATGCTGATGTTGTGGAGTAGGGCGGAGCCCCCCATGTCTGAGCAGTGTCAGTTTATTCCAGCTTTGATGTTGCACTTATACTTGTGTTTTTCCTTATGCATATTTGTTTCTTCATGTTTGACTTGTAGTATTTGCATATGCTTTCACGTTGCTGGAGATTTGTTCATACTATGTATAGAGATGGATTCTTCCCTTCGGGAGGAAGCTTTAGTTCTTTTGGAATGGCCGGAAATGTTTGCACAGAGGTTAGAGGCGCTCTTCAGGAGCTCAGGGGGCACCCTCCCGTGGCCCGGAGGGGGAACCTTTCAGGAGCCCTAGGGTTCCTTTCTAGAGCCCTTAACTTTATTATTCTTCTGATCACGTATTCATTTCTTCAGGGTAGGTGTTAGCATTTTTTGCTCTCTTTTCGTTGCACATTTTTGTGACTTGTGTTTATGTAGGGATGTCAATGGGTCGGGTACGGGTACGGGTACGGGTCGGGTCCTCCTGGACCCGAGACCTGACCCATTAAGATTTCAAGGACCCAGACCCGCCTCCCCTAGACCTGAGACCCGCTCCAACCCATACCCGTGTTAAGCGGGTAAGACCCGCTAGACCCATTAAACCCGCTTATGTCATCCATTTTAACTTATTTTTTTATTTTCTTTCATTATATTGCTACTAAGAATAATAAAAAATAGTAATATATTGAAAAACTTTACATGCAATGTTATTGAAACAATTAGTAATATATTGATAAAATTATTAGTAAATTCAACAAACCTGCAAACCAAAAAAAAAAAAAATAGTAATATATTGAAACAATTTACATGCAATTATGATAATTGAAAATATGGAAACAAAAGCAACTTATATCTAAGTTTAAAATATTCACAGGCTTACAACACAATCAATTTGGAGACTGGAGTTAATTATAGATCAACTAAGGCCTTTCCTAGTTCCTACAGTTCATTTGAGAAATTAAATTCTAGATAAATTAATATAAGTCAATTAAAAATGTAACATTATAACAAACATGTAACAAAGAAATAAATTAGATTTATAAATGAGGGTTGCTAAATAAATTGTCTTTACAAAAACAAAAAGTAAAAAATAAAATATATATACTAATTAAACGGGTCGGGTATGGGTCGGGTCCGTATGGACCCGTATACCATTTACTTGTCCCATACCCGTCCCAAATAAGATGGGTCCGGGTTGGGTCTGGGTCTTACCCGGACCCATTGACATCCCTATGTTTATGAGGACTCTTCCGTGAGGGAGCCCATCCCCTCCGAGAGCAGTGAAGGAGGAAATATTTACGAGGATTCCCTCGTGAGGGAGCCTGTCCTCTATAGTAGCACCGAAGGGGGTTTAATAAACTAGAATTGTTCCGTGAGGGATCACTTCCTCTAGGGGAGCATCGAATGAGGAAAAATTTACGAGAACTCCCCCATGAGGGAGCCCATCCCCTCCGAGAGCACCAAAAGAGGAAAAAATTACAATCTCTCCTCCACGAGCACCGAAGAGAGCTAATTTATGAGGACTACCCCATGAGGGGGCACTTCCCCTCCGGGCACACTAGAGGAGGAAAGATTTATGAGGACTCCCCGGTGAGGGAGCCTCTCCCCTCCAGGATGAGCGTTCAGGTCAGGGGGTCGCCTTGATGGCGTCTTGCCAGGATTTTTGGGATTTTTATGACAATGCGGGGTTGATGGCTATCCCCACGATAGGCAACTTCTTTACTTGGTGCAGCACGCGTCCTCATCAGACTCTCATTCAAGCTCGTCTTGACCGTGTTATAGCTAGTCCTAGGTTTGTTAATCTTTGGCAGAGGACTAAGGCTTTTGTTCTCCCTCGCACTTGCTCGGACAATCATCCTCTTTTGCTTTCGTGTGAGACTTCGGCTCATAAAGGCCCATCTCCTTTTTCGTTTTCAACGTATGTGGACTAAACATCCTGGTTTTCAGTCGGTTGTTACTTCTTCTTGGGAATCAAATTGCGCAGTCACTAACCCTTTGATTCGATTGATGATAAAATTGAAAAGATTGCGCCCTATGCTTCGTTCTTGGAATTCAGAGGTTTTTGGAGATGTCAATCGTGGGGTGGATGATAAATTAGAAAGGTTGAGACAGATTCAGTCGGACATCGAGACTCTGGGGTATAGTATAGCCCGTCGGGACCTGGAGCTTGAAGCCCAAAATTTTCTTAATCAGGCGTTGCTTCTACAATCTGAATTTTTTCGCCAGAAATCTCGGGCCGCTTGGTTGGTTGATGGAGACCGCAACACTTCTTTTTTTCCACCGTTGTTGTCGGACTAAGGCCACTCGGGCTGGTATTCATGGTCTGATGATCAATGGTATGCTTTCCACGGACCCGTCCCTCATCCATAGTCACATTATCCAGTTTTTCCAGGACTTATTCACGGCGCCTATTGGTCCTATTCCGGATTTTTCTTCTATTGATCAAGTTATTAATCCAGTGGTGATGGATGTGGAGAACAATTGCTTAACCTCTTTACCTATGGATTTAGAGATTCGAGATGCGGTTTTTGATCTCGGTCTTGACAGTTCCCCAGGCCCAGATGGATTTAATGGCTCTTTCTATCAGAGTTGTTGGGATATTATATCTAATGACGTCATTACTGTTGTGCGCCATTACTTCCAACTGGTTCTCTCGCGATGGACTCAATTCGACTTTATGGTTCTCATTCCTAAAAGCAAAGATGCGAATCTGTTGATAATTTCAGGCCCATTGTCATGAGCAATTTCATCTTCAAATTATCACTAAGATATTGGCTACCCGGTTTGCCCGTATCGTTAGACGTATTTTGTCTCCTACACAGTTTGGTTTTATTCTGGGTCGTCACATTCATGATTGTATTGCTCTAGTCTCGGAAGGCTTTAACATTCTTCATAACTGGAGTGACAGTAACATGATCCTGAAAATCGATATCCGTAAGGCCTTTGACACTCTCAGCTGGGATTTTCTTTTATATGTGTTACAGAGATTTGTCTTCTCTGAGAAATTTGTTGCGTGGATATCTGTCATTTTGAACTCGGCCCGTATCTCGGTTCTTCTTAATGGCTCTCCAAATCGGATACTTTGCTTGCACAAGAGGGTGCGTCGGGGTGATCCTCTTTCACCCCTTCTTTTTGCATTGCCGAGAAGTCCTGGGAAACTTATCTCTCATCCTGGTGTCATCCCATCTTCCTCGAAGCCTTTCATGGCTCCGCCTTATATTGTGTTTCCGTCCTCCATGCTTTATGCGAGATGATATTGTCATCCTTTGTGCGGCAACCTCTGCGCAATGCACGTTATATTTTTGATACTCTTGGTCATTATGCCTCTCTTTCGGCCAGGTGTTCAATCTGTCAAATCGAAGGTGTTTTTGGGTACTCGGGTCTCGCATTATATTAGACATCGCATTCGAGACGATCATGGGCTTATCGGTTGGATCCTTTCCCTACTAATTATCTTGGGGTTCCTATATTCAAGTGCCCCCAAACATGGTGTGTTGCGGCCTTTGTTTGATAAGATTATGGTTAAGTTTAAGCGTTGAAAGGTTCTTCTCTCTCCTCGCGGCGTCGTGTCCGCTTGGTTAACTCTATTATTGCCACTCCTTGGTTCACGAGATGCTCATTTACAAATGGCCTATCGCTACGCTTAAGCGATTAGAAAAGCTATGCGTAACTTCATTTGGACTTGGTGATATTAATCGGAAGGGTTCTGTCGTGGTTAATTGGACGCGTTGCTCTCCTAAGAACGACGGCGGTCTTGGCGTCCGATCCCTCATTTCTGCAAACCAAGCCTTTATTATGAAGATGGGCTGAAAACTTCTCACATCGGATTCCATTGTCTTTGATACTCTCCGTCGCCGTTTTTTTATGGACAATGGTTCGATTAGGCGCTCATTCTTGCCTTCTTCTATCTGGGCGGGGCTGCGTCCAACTGTGGAGGATTGTCAAACTGATTCGAGATGGATTCCTGGGGGTCACTCTTCGGTTAATTTTTGGACAGATAACTGGCTTGGCTACGTCATTGCGGATCGGATTGGCATCCCGCATGAATTTCGGGCTAACTTTCGTAATCCCATATCAGACTTCTTTTTTGATAACAAATGGCATCTCACTATGTCGTTTGTGGAAGCTTACTTGGATATTGTTCGTTGTCTGATTGCTCCAGATTCTTTGGATAAACAAGTGTGGACTCGCTCTGTGGATGGGACAGTGACTTCTAAGTCAGCATATGCATTTATTCGACCGTCCTTTCCGTCTGTTAAATGGGGATCTTGGATATGGTCCCCCTACATTCCAGAGAGGTGCACGGTTGTGGTCTGGCGGGCGATATTCGAATGTCTGATAGTCATGGACATTCACCGCCCCAAAGGATTTATCGGTCCTACTGCTTACTGTCTCTGTAACTCTCATTCGGAATCGATTGATCACATTTTTGTTTCTTGCAATTTTGCAGGAGCTCTTTGGGACTGGATTGCGGGTTCATTTGCGGTGGCTTTTCGTAACGTCTATAGCTTCAACGATTTTATGGTTCATTTAATGGAATTTCATTTCAGTGCGCAGATTGCTTTTCTCTGGAGGGTGGTGATTGTTTCTTGCATATGGCTTATTTGGCACATCAGAAATGACGTGATCTTTAATCACAAACATTGGACTACGATGCGGCGCTTGTTCGGTTGAGAGCCATGATTATTGAGTGCGCCGCTTGACAAAGGGTGCATGCGAGAATACCCAAGAGGATCTTCTTTGTCTACACCGGCCGGTTAGTGGACGCCCTCCTAAGGCCCTCGCATTATCCCGATGCCTTGGTTTCTTCCCCTTCCTGGCCGGATTAAAGTCAACATAGATGGTAGTGCTATCGGAGCTCCGGTCGTATCACGGCGGCATGCATTTTCCGTACCTATCGAGGATTTTTTCGTGGGTGTTTCGTGGAGCGAGTGTGGAACGGGCTTTGCTTTTGAGGCCAAACTCGGTTCTTTGCCATGACCGCAATCTCCTATGCTTTTCGCAAGGGTTGGACTAATATTTGGCCGAATCGGACTCTACATATGTTGTTGGCCTTCTTAGATCTCGAGACGGGCTCCATCCCGTGGCGTCCGCTTAATCAATGGCGTTATTCTCTCTTTCGCTTTCCCGGATGCATGTTGTGGTTTCTCACATCTATCGAGAAGACAACCGTGTTGCGGACCATCTCGGCAAGTTCACGTGTGACTCCTCTTGTGGGATGCCCCCAATGGATATTATCTCTCTCAACTACAGATGACTATGTCGGACGTATACGATATAAATTTGTTAGTTAATTTGTGCTTTATGTTGTTTTGGTTTGGTTGTATGGCTTTCATATTTCTCATCAAGTACTATTTTCCTACTCGGGTTTTTCCCACAAGGGTGGGTTTTACCTTGGTAGGTTTTTAACGAGGCCCCAAACATTGGGCTACCTGGTCGGCTTGTGACCAGGATTTTTCATTTCTTTCTATTATATTTCGATTCTTATTGAAAAAAAAGGGGACGGAGCAGGTCCACATGACCGGACCGTGTGAAGTCACACGGCCGTGTGGAATTGGGAAACCACTGCACCAGCTGCCAGTGTCATACCACACGCCCATGCGAACAAGGGCTGAGCCTAGAACCACACGCCCGTGTGGGGGTCTGTTTCAGCGCGTTTTTCTGAGTTTGCTTCTCGTTCCAACTCTACAAGTGATCTCTCCAAACATCTATAAAAGAGACCAAGTCTTGCACAAAAAATCACAACTTGATATATAGAAAACACATCAAATAACACAGGAACGAAGGAATCGAAGAGCTTCTGAAAGCAAAAGGCTAGGTCGTGAAGAACACCACAAGGCTTTCGCATCTAGGGAGCACAAGAGCTTCGAGGTCTTGGAGGGAGAATCCACCCTGACAAGAAGGGATTTTCTTTCTATGTCTAAGAACTCTTGTCTGTGCTTATATGATGTCATAATATTGATTCGGATTTGTCTATGAGTTTGTAATCAATGTTTGACATATTTTTCGAGTCTTAGGGGCATAATTGAAACTGTGGATTTATATTAAATATGATTATTTGTTTTCTTAATTAATTCATTCATGTGTTCTATTTTATGAATTCGAGTGCTTATTTTATAATTGCTTTTTATTTGGCCAATAATTTGCATGTCATACTTCTAGTGCATAATCCGGGAGGTGAGTTCTAGTAAGACGAAAATCGAACTCGGACATGAAACATGTGTGACAGGCGTGTTTGTGAGGAGTCATTCAATTCACAAATCTTTTTGGAGATAATAAGAATTGTAACGATACGAGAGGACTACAATTGTTATTAATCAACTGTTTACGCACCACCTCACCAGAGGGGAGTAAATGAATTTAGGAATTTGAACCCATATAATTGCATGAATTGGTCTTTAAAACTTTATTCGCATTTAATATTGAAGAAGCATGTTGAGATTATGTGTCTAAGTTGCTCTTAAGATGTTGAAAATACTTGTGGGGTTCACAAATTTATTTCTTTTTATTTTTCTTATTTTTTTGATTTTCATAGATAAAAAATACTTGATTTTTGGTCGCTTCCATAAAATTGAAATACGATGTTATTATAGCCTAAGTGTTTCGAGATTCAATCCCTGAGGAATACGATCTTGCTTGCCATTATCCTATAAACTACACTGTACACTTGCAGTTGCATGAACCAAAATATTTTTGGCGAACAATATTTTACAATGACATGTATACTATTTTTAACTCTACATTTTTTACACATAATTCTTATTTTATTTATATCCATATTTTTATTTTTATTAAATTAAATTAATGTATTAATAACATAGATTTAAGACTTCTAACACTATATCTTCATGTAAGTAAGAGAAAAATTGAGAGATAGAAATCATAACACATTCTACAAAAGAGTAAATAAAAAACTAAAACTTATAATGTTAGTTGTTCACTTGGTTTTATACCATTGATTTGGGCTTCCTAAACTGGAGTTTTGTGTTGTTTTTGAGTATTTTGAGTCATTTGAGTAGCCAAGCCATGTTGAGAGCCAATTATATTGAGTTTGTAGTCATAGTAATGAATTGTGTATCAAAAGAAGTACAAACGAGCAAACAACGAGAGATTGATTTGAAGAAATGTCCAAACGCGTCTGAAATTTCCATCACTGGCAGCGTTTGTTATTTGGGCCATAACTCTCTCTACAAAATTGATATTGAGATGATTCAAGTGGCTATGGAAAGCTAAGAGATAGTGCTACAACGTTGATGAAGGGCTCCAAATCAAATTCGGACTGTGTTGGGCGCTAAAACCGGCGGGGCGCCGCTGCATTACCTAGCCCCAGCGTAGCGCGCCAGTGCATGAGGCTTTTCACCCCCAAAATTAAAGTTGGCGCCGCAGCGCCCGGCGGAATTTCCTATGTTCCTCCACCTTTTCTTGAACTTTTGAGGGGCTATAAAGGGAAGATGGGAGCCTTGATGATACGGATTGTACGAAGGACCCATTGAATATATCGATTCAAGAACCCAACGTATACAAGTAGTAACGGATATTCCAGATCGATGATCTAGTTTGATCTTACCTAGAGCTTTATAACCTTGACCCATTGACTATATGATCAGCCAAGAACCTTGGTATGATGAATACCACAAGACATTGTTCAAGTATCTTGATAAGTTCTTAAACAATTGAAAACTCTACAAAGAGAATTTCAACTCACAAAGGCAAATGCCAATTTCAATATCAATCAATTCTCCATTCTTACATGGGCTGCCATGCTTTTATAGTTACAATATGATGCTTCAATGTTAATCCCGAATTGGCTTTTCATGGGATTTGAAGAGACATTCTTGACCCCTTTTTCTAGTCTTACAACATAGAAAATGACTCCCCCATGTGAAGAGACACTCTAGACCACCTTTACTAGACTTGGAAAATGATTACTAGACTAGACAACCTTTCTAGACTTGGAAAATGACTACGAGACTTACTTTATTGAATAATCATACTTGATTAACTTAACTAAGACACTTTGACTAACAAAATGCTGAAAATTGACCATTTTAAGCAAAATGAAACATCACTCCTCTTGGGCTTGAGGTGTTGGACGAAAATCATGGCCCATAAACTCCAAAGTAAGTCTTCAATTCAGTTCCTTGCTTGAGCCCAACTTATTAGATGCATTATGGCCCAACAACTTGAATAACATTCATTACTTGGCCTTCTATTGAGCTCCCTTGCACATTTTCTTTAATTTCAGCAACAAAAGTCATCAAAGCTTGCTTAATTTGTTTAGCTCTTGCTCCCGTGATTGGCCCTCCATGAATCATCATCGGTTCTTTATTTCCTTGAGTTGTAACTGCAGGATGACCTTCATCACTTGATCTAGGGTATGAAGGAAAGGCTGGGAATACACCCAAGAACACAAGAAATACATCAACTTCATCAAGGAAGAACCAAGGGAAGAATCGGGTCGAATCGAAGCTTGAGGATTGAAGATCAATCGAGAGATTATCCATTTCCCTAAGTTTTCTCATTCTTTGTGCTTTAATCTTTCATTTTAGCTTGTCATGGATATGAACAATTTGTCTATGGGTTGTTTATTTGTAATGAGTAGCTAAACTTCTTGTGATTTCCGGGTTTTGGAAGTAGATTAATTAAACTCTTGTTGAATATTTTAATCTTAATTGAAGTTATTGTCTTGAAGCCTATTTGAGTACTTTGTTCTTATTCTTGTTTTATCATTTGGCAAATGATTTAGCATGTTTGATATATTGATTCATAATTCGAGAGGTTTGTGAATATTTGTGAGGATATATGATCTTTTGTGCATTTGGGAGTTGTGTATCTTATGTTGAGTAGAGATGCTAGCATAAATATTTCAATCTACACTTTATATACATCTCGAGAGGGAGGATAAAATACCGTTGTGATCATCTTATAGGTGTAGTGATAATAACTTTGACTTTTATTAAATCGGACAACAAGAGGAATATTAATTGAAACCATAACCCGGGAATCCATTTCATTCCCTTGATAATTCCACTATTCTTAGTATCTTGTGTTTTTGTGGTTAATCTTGTCTTTACTTCTACAACAATTATCAAATTTCGATCGTCTAAATAAAAATAAGACTATCTTAGTACAATACTTAGTGCATAAATTTATTAGTCTCCGTGGATACGACCTTGCTTACCCTATTCTATAAAATACACCGTACACTTGCGGTGAAGCTAAAAATAAGGCGAACAAGTTTTAGGCGCCGTTGCCGGGAACTAATACAATTTTTGGTGCTAATATTGCGATAGATATAATTATTTTTAATTTAGACATTTTTTATTTTATTTCATTTTTCTTTTGTAAATTCTACCTCTACAATGCTTGATTTGTTTCTTTGAGTTGGTGCAGGTAGTACACGAACACTCGCTCGAATGGAGAAAGTCAATTACTTCAATAACTGGAATTCTTACAGTTATTGGAATAATCCTACTCCTACATGCTACTATCCAGATTGAGGGAATCACGAAGATTTTTTATATGCTAACACGGAGAATGTGATTCAACTGCCATCAAGCTTCAATTTAACGAATGGATTTACTAATGCGGAAGGTAAACCATCTTTAGAAGAAGCCCTCACCTCGTTAATGAGTCAAATAAGTTTGTTCATGAGCGAGACGAGGGACCACTTTATACGTGATGAAGCAAATAAGGACAAGTTAGAGTTAGAACCGACCACGATTTGGCGATCGATGAAAAATCTTGAGACTCAAATTGGCCAATTAGCTACTATTTTTGGTGAACAACAACAAAAGAGCCAGTTTTTTAGCACCACCGAAGTCAACTCGAAGGAACAATGTAGTGCCATTCATCAAATGAGTGGTACCGAGTACGAGGAGCCAAAAATCCTGGAAAAGTAAGAAAGTTCGGAACCAAACACGGATTATGTGTCTATGCACTTTCAGCTCGTGTGTGGTACCGAAAATGAGCAAAAACAGGACAAGGAACACACGAACCATGTGTGTACGCCTATGCAGCGTGTACAAGATATCATAAGAAAACTATTCCAGAATGAGACGAGCACAAACTATGCGTATGCACACGAACAATATGCACGTAATTCAAATCAAAGTGTTCCAACACCAGGACTCCACTACTTTCTTGGAAATCCTAATTATGCATTACTAGATGCAAACAATGCAAAAACGGTTCTTGACCACGACCCAAAGCAACTAATATATGCATTCAAATGTGGTACGAAATAAAATTAACAGGCGTCGAGCTAAAGACGTTAAATATAACGCTTGTTGGGAGGCAACCCAACGGTTTGTGGTGTGATTTTTGTTTTTGTTTGTTTTCTTAAAAAACAAAATTACCTGATTTTACTTCGCAGCCACGCACGACCCGTGCGTGATTGAGAAATTGGAGATGTTGCTACGGCCCCACACACGAGCAGCCCGTGCGTTTAGCGCACGGCCCGTGCGAAGGAGACGCCCAAGAAGGGCGTGGGCCACGAACCGTCGCCACCCCCACAATAAATCAGGTCCAACCCACACAGGTTTATATTGAAATTCATTTAAGTTTAGGGGGAGAGATAGTTATTTTGATATGAAATGTGTGGATATATTAAAAAAAAATTGTGCATTTTGTGTGTTTTCATATAGTTTCATGTAAAGCATTTTAGGTTGCATTTGCATTAGAAGCACGTTTACAGTTTTAGCACGTTTATTGTTTTCATAGATTTTAAGGAGTGAGTTGACCGTGTGCGACGAGACTTGACGCTTATATTTTTGAAAAATTTGTATTGTTTTGATTGGGTGTTGAGTATGAGTTGATTGAGCCATGAATAGATGATATTGAGCATGTGGATATTGAAAACATGGTTTGATGCTTTTGAATTACGTACGTATTTGCAAGCCTGTGAGCTTTTGAGCCTTTACTGGTTTCACATTATGCAGTCTTGTTGATGATTTGAGTGTTTCATTCATGTTGTTAGAATTTTAGAACTTGCTCTGGTATCTCTGTCAAGGTCACATGTTGTATGCGAAATGTGAAAATGGTCAAAGGCCATTTTTGTTAGCCCTTCAAGCCTTTTGCTTACCTAATGATGATATTGAAATCCCTAGTTAGCCAACTTGAGCCTATTGCCTAATTTTTGATAGCCACAATTCAAGCCTTAACTTGATAAATCTTTTACCCAAAACTTGAGTGTATAGCATTGAGTAAAGGGATTGAATAAGGGTGAATGGGTGAAATCAAAATTATTAGAAGATGGTGTTAGAGTTGGTTTATGGGAACAAAGAGGAAGAAAAGGAGGAGAAATAAAGTGTTGAAAACTCGTATAAATGTCGGGAAAAAAAATCGGCTTTGTAAATGAGTTTCATTTAAATGAACTTGGGGGCTAAGGATTGTAATTTGAGTAGATTTGAGTAGCATATTGAGATTTAATGTAGATGGTTTATATGCTCACCGGTCTATACACTCGAGTTTGAGTCACTCTATCCATATTTTCCTACCCTAACCAAAGAACCTTCATTACAAAAGAAAAAAAATCCTTTTTGATTCACAAATTGCATACATTCTAGTGGCAGAGACATGAGACGAATTGCAAGCCTATGGTAATTTTGCGACATTGAATTGATTTGAGCGTAAACACGTCCTATATTCATTCGAGATGAAAGTATACACTTGATCTTTGAGAGACGTGATTCTTAGCATTTACCATGGTTTCCTTGATGTATGTTCTATGTTAGATGTTTGAGGCTTTGTTGATTCGTTGCTTGACACCTATGATGAACAATACGAATTTTATGGAGTTATTGTGCATTCTACTTTTCATTACTCCCAGTCATGTTTTATCTTGTTTTTAAAAGCGTTGACCGGGACGGCCAACAATTTAAGTCTGGGGGTATTTGTTCACTTGGTTTTATACCATTGATTTGGGCTTCCTAGACTTGAGTTTTGTGTTGTTTTTGAGTATTTTCAGTCATTTGAGTAGCCAAGCCATGTTGAGAGCCAATTATATTGAGTTTATAGTCATAGTAATGAATTGTGTATCAAAAGAAGTACAAACGAGCAAACAACGAGAGATTGATTTGAAGAAATGTCCAAACGCGTCTGAAATTTCCATCAGTGGCAGCGTTTTGTATTTTGGCCATAACTCTCTCTACAAAATTGATATTGAGATGATTCGAGTGGATATGGAAAGCTAAGAGATAGAGCTACAACTTTGATGAAGGAGTCAAAATCAAATTCGGACTGTGTTGGGCGCTAAAACCGGGCGGGCGCTGCAGACCCGTCACCTAGCGCTGTAGCGCCCGGTACAGGGCTTTTCACCCCCAAAATTAAAGTCGGCGCCCATCCCGGGTGCCGCAGTGCCCCTGGGCGCAATTTCCTATGTTCCTCCACCTTTTTATTGAACTTTTGAGGGGCTATAAAGGGAAGATGGGAGTCTTGATCTAGGGTAGGAAGGAAAGGCTGGGAATACACCCAAGAACACAAGATATACATCAACTTCATCAAGGAAGAACCAAGGGAAGAATCGGGTCGAATCGAAGCTTGAGGATTGAAGATCAATCGAGAGATTATCCATTTCCCTATGTTTTCTCATTCTTTGTGCTTTAATCTTTCATTTTAGCTTGTCATGGATATAAACAATTTGTCTATGGGTTGTTTATTTGTAATGAGTAGCTAAACTTCTTGTGATTTCCGGGTTTTGGAAGTAGATTAATTGAACTCTTGTTGAATGTTTTAATCTTAATTGAAGTTATTGTCTTGAAGCCTATTTGAGTACTTTGTTCTTATTCTTGTTTTATCATTTGGCCAATGATTTAGCATGTTTGATATATTGATTCATAATTCGAGAGATGAGTTTCAATATTAGATCTTGAGTACTTGACATGAATATTTGCATAATCGAGAGGTTTGTGAATATTTGTGAGGATATATGATCTTTTGTGCATTTGGGAGTTGTGTATCTTATGTTGAGTAGAGATGCTAGCATAGATATTTCAATCTACACTTTATATACATCTCGAGAGGGAGGATAAAATACCGTTGTGATCGTCTTATAGGCGTAGTGATAATAACTTTTACTTTGATTAAATCGGACTACAAGAGGAATATTAATTGAAATCATAACCCGGGAATCCATTTCATTCCCTTGATAATTCCACTATTCTTAGTATCTTGTGTTTTTGTGGTTAATCTTGTCTTTACTTCTACAACAATTATCAAATTTCGATCGTCTAAATAAAAATAAAACTATCTTAGTAAAATACTTAGCGCATAAATTTATTAGTCTCCGTGGAGACGACCTTGCTTACCCTATTCTATAAAATACACCGTACACTTGTGGTGAAACTTAAAATAAGGCGAACATTAGTTATAGATTTTTTTGTAAAAATCATATTCCCACATAGTTATAGAAAATTTAAAAGGTTTTGATTCCATATATGAGATTTGGAGAATTATTCATTTACCTCTATTTTTCAATTAAGCATCAAACCTCTAAAATAAATATTTTTTGGTTTGTCTTATTAACTTTGAATGGTTGAAATTTTCTCTTGTACATGCTTCAATAAATTTGAAAATTTAGTTCAGTATGACACTAATATAATTTGAAAATTCAAAATATTTTAAGATTTAGAATAGAAAGAAGAAATATTTTTGAAGTGTTGAATATAAAAGGTCATTTGTCTTATAATTCAATAAATAAAAAATAAATAAACATCAAATTACTTAGTTTCCCATAAAATTTATTACGTCAAAAGTTAATTTAATTTAATATTTTGATAAATATTCACGTTCGATTTTAATTTAATTATTTGTATTCAGTTTTATTTAACTAAATCGAGTTATTTGTTGATAAAATAGATTTAAGGTTCTCTAACAATATAATTATCCAAACACACACACACACACACATATATATATATATAAGAAATAAAAAGTCATAATATGTTATGGAACAAAATTTAAATTTTAAAACTAAAAACTTAGTAGCTATCACACATATATATATATATATATATATATATATATATAAAATATATATTTCACATGATAAAAAAAGTTAATTCCATCTTGAATATAAAAGTGAGTTTCTTTTAGTTATCACAAAATATGCCAATAAAATACTCTAACAAATAAAGTAATCATCTCTAATATTTTCTTTAATCGATGTTGATCAAACACCGAACCCTATTGCATTATCCAACTCACCAGGCCGAAGCCTCCAAGTACCTTATTCCTCCGAGTGGCTCGACGACTCTTTAGTTGTGGGTTTATACGCAGAGTTCGTCATATTCCGAAATATACCAATACTACGACCCAAGTTCTGCCGCCGTCTTCGGTCCGACCAGAAAAATGGGAATAGACACATGTGTAGTCGAGCAAACACCAACAGGCGACCTGTTCGATTGATTGCCGAACTACACACGCCAAACAGGTTCATCATAAGACTCGAGAAACCAATTTCAGTGACAATTAAACAAGAACGTAATGATAAACGATAATGGCAAAATATCAATGAATTGCAAACAGGGAAATGATGCACATCATAATTGATTGCAAATGAAACGGCATAAAGTAAATAAAATATACTCCCACATGACACATCACAAGAATATAAATTTGAATCTTAATGACTACTAACAGAATTTATCTATCTCGCATGTGGGAGGTTCTCTAATTCTTTTAAAAGTGATGATACTAAGTCGTTAATTCATCTTATCTCGACTAAGATTAATTCTTGTTTTCAAGGGTAATACAATATTTGCAAGTCTTTTAATAAATGTTCATTTATGATGATATTTAATCGAAGTTGGCAAAATGACGATCACGATTTATCATAATGAAACTTTCATAAAAGTAAACACTTTAGCCTATTAGTCAAAAAAAATGTAATTTGATTTATTATTATGTGAATGTTCTTTAATATCATATCTAGAGAGATTTTTTATCAAAGTTTACTAAATTATTATAACTTATCAACGTTCAAATATGTCGAGTAACATGATTTTGCAATCATTTAAGAGATAATCTAATATTTTCAAAAAGTTCTCTATTGGAAGAATTTAAACTTGAATTCTAATTTTAGCAAACCAATTATATACAATATCATTATTATCTTTATTTTTATTTTTTATTTTTATTTTTAACTCCAAATTTAGTCATTAATAGGCACTACATTATTCAAAGATAAACCCCCTTTTTTATTTTTTTATTTTTGGACCGAATCATTAACCAAAAGGGTAATCTAATTCTTATGCAACTCAAATGCCTAAATCATCTAAATACGTTAGTCTGTAAATAATTTAATACAAAATGGGTGGAGTCAATATCAAAACACTAATCCTTATTTCTAATTTATAATCCCAATGTATTCTTTTTTTTATAAACAATATGATTAATAAATTTCATTTATGGTAAAATATACCCTTATTTTACGGTTTTATCCAACACCTCTACATATCTCTATTCTTATTCAATATATAGGTTGTACAAATGCCCACATTTTTACAACCAATATGCTGAAATGACCACACACGAAGGGAGTAGGGAATCAATTCAAACAATCCAAATACATGTCAGTGCAACATAATACAATTTCATGATTTTTCTTTTTTCTCCAAATTTTAAACGATTAATTTCAAAATCTTATATTTTAATACCATTTAATATAAGATTAAGAAGTGAACAAACCCATTTAAATATTAATAATAATAAGTTTTAACCCACTTTTAGTAGATCTCCGTCGCCAAAGGGATTCGGCTACAAGCGGTGGAGGACGGCAGGCGGCGACCGGTGACGGCATGGCAGCGGACGGCCGGAAAACAAAACAAAAAAAAAGAAAAACAGAGAGAGAAAGAGAAATAAAAGAAGAAATGAAGAAGAAAAAGAAAGGAAGAAAAAATAAAAAAACCGGTGGACGGTGGTTGGCGGTGGTGCAAGGCGGTGGTGGTGGTAGTCGCAGAGAAAAAAAAGTGAGAAAGAGAAGAAGAAGAAAGCAAGAAAAGAAAGAAAGAAAAAGGAAAAAAAACTGAATTTTGGTGTTGGCCGGCGGTGGCCGGTGGCCGGCGTGGCTGGGAGGAGAGAGGATAGGGAGAGGGTTGCACCCTTTAGTGTGTGTGTGAGTGTGTGTAGAACGCTGAAAAATGAGGTTAGGTTAGGGTTTTGAGGTATTTAAATGTTTCCAAATGGGTAGACTTTTTGACTTTGGGTTGAGCTTGGTGTGGGCTTGGTTTTCAAATAAAATATTTGAAATTGGTTACATAATTTGGGCTTAGGTTTAGTTGAAATGCTGAAAATGTTAAGGTTTAGAATAATTTGGGCTTATATAATTTGGTTATGGGCTTGTTAGAATAAAATAGTTTATAAATAAATTCTAAATTCCAACTAAAAAAAATAATCAATATAATTAATAAATAATAATATTCAATAATATATCTCACTAATAAATTAGAAAGTCATATATATTAAAAAATATATATTAACTTAATAAATATTACTAAATTAAACCACATAAATGATTAAAAACATAATATAATAATCATCTCAAATAATTTTCTAGGTTTTGCGAATATGGGGTATCACATACTCCCCTCCTTCAAATAATTTGGTCCCCAAATTCCCTTTCATCATAAGAAAATTGTAGATCTGATAATTTCAATCTTAAAGTCCCAAGTCGCTATTTTCTTCTTTTCAAGCTTAACGTCTAATTGCCAAAAGGATTGGTTGTATAATGTATCCATACCTAGGTATATAACATATAAACAATTATCATGTTAAAGTTCCAAAAGATAAATTCCTAGATTCTATCATCGGTCTAAAAGTGGTCAGCTTGCCACTAGTGACTTCCGAGTTCCTAGGAGATCCATTAACATCCGATTCAAGTGTAAGTAATTCCAATTATACCCGATAATCAAATATAATTGTCATTTCAATCCTAATTGTAGCTTACTTTATAGTAATTCCATCTATTACCATGAATCTATAAGAAATAAAACTCAAACTCAAAAATTCAATATCATCTACTAACGGTAATCTAATCCGCAAGCCATGAACATATCCTGGTTTTGTCATGATTCCTCGATGGTAGCTTAGCATCTATAATTACCCAATTTGATGAATCATAACTTTGTCTTCTTCAGTATACCAAAACTCAAACATCTCCATGATGTCATCCTAAATCACCAAATCTTTTCACATAATATGTTATCTCATCAGAAACTCCTTGTTAAATTAATCTGAATAGCCTATCAAATAAGTTCTTTTAGAGAACTACGAAATTAATTAAACCCAAAAGATGTGTTTCTCCAAAAATCAATCCTATTGTTAATTGACCTTACAATTCATATCATCTCGCGACTGAATTAAACTCTACATAAATCAATTACTTAATCGATTTATCATAACTTAATGCTCTTCAAATCATCAATTTGTTTTTAATCAATTTCCACGTGTGACTTAGAATGATTACTTCAACCGCAATATAACGACCTAAAAATTTCATTTTCGTCTATTGTTCAACCCAAATACCATCAATAAATTTAAACCTCTGAATACTCAAAATAACTGAAACCTAATGGAATCCATCAAATAAATCGGCAAAAGATCACTTAATACATCTTACCATTGTATATATATAATATTCATAATCGTCCATCAATAATCCTCAAAGCGGTATTCAATGCCTATACCCAAAAGACAAATTGCTTATATAGATCAGTAATCACAATACTATTATGCATGTCACAACATAATTGGAATCACCTATGAATTACTTAATCCCAATTTCAGTCGTAAGGTAAGGTTCCTGCTTATCACATAAGATAAAACAATAATCTAGTCGCCAACTGGAATTTAATAGGTAACTGAGAAGAGATTAACCTGAATTATCACACACCTTATTCTTTTCAATATCTCTTTACTTGTTGAGAAATTGTTTCCTATCAGTCCTTTAGGCTTTAACTCCATTTCTCATTTCATTCATAAACTACAATTAACACTTATGTCAGTATAACATCAAGGTGATCAATTTAAAATGATATACCCTAGCTACACGCTCTATTAACCAATACACGAATGTTATGTCAAATTAATACTCCTCAAACAATCATTAGGATCCAAACCTAAAATCGATACTATTCACAACTTATCGATATCCCAAGTTGGCAGTCAAGGAATTCATCCCCATAGATGTATCCCAGCTTGTTAATTCTTTATGAAACTTATAATCTAGACACCTCGATCTCAATCATAAACTAATAACAAGTAAAAAAATAAAACCTAAAAACAAACGAAAACATCACGATCTTGACAAGATGTGACGTCTACCTAGATTAGCATCTAGTTGCCATACAGGTTGACTAAATACAAGATCCATAATTAGGTGCATAATTTATTTAACAATTTCGATACTATAACCTCAAAAGATAAATTGGTAGATTTATCTACTTTGTCTAAGCATCTCACAACTTAACACCAGTCATTGCATCAAATTCGTATGAAATCCATTGGTAATTCAATTCAAACCCAAGTAATTTCCATACTACTCGATAATCAAATCTTAATTGTTGATTAAATCTTAGCAACATACTTATTTTAATTTAAACTTAACTAGAGTTTTAAGATCACCCACTAGTAATAATCTAATCCACGAATAGAGAATTTTGTCCTGGGTTAGCTCAGGTGTAGTTTCTTTTACACCCAAGCTCTGATACCATATCTGTAACGCCCCAAATTTAATAGACCAAAAATAATCACAAATGTCTATGTTAACGAATAACATACTCCGAATATTTACTAACTTAAGCTCCACAAGCGTAATTGTCCAAAGGTACGATAATTTCAAACTTATAATACTAACGGATTTAAGTCTACCAAAAAAAATACAAAGTAAACCCAATCATATAAACTAAGTATTATAAATATTACAACGGAAGTCTTAATTTACAAAAACTTTATAACGAGAAATAATACATCAAAGCAAATAGAAACCAAAACTAATGCAATTACGTTTTGAAATACTTATGGTAAAGAAAAAAAAAGGCACAATACGAAATGGATTCTGCGTTACTCTTGCATCGGTGTCCGGGCTCAAATTCGCCGATCTCTGAAATTTTTTAAGAAAACGTGGGGTGAACTAAACGAGCTCAGTGGATAGGGGAATGGGAATGCAAGAGTTTTTAATAAAAACTTGAAAGAAATTCTTTGAGTTAATAGTTTAATGAACAAAATGTTTCATGCATGCAAATGAATGCAGAATTGTCAAAACTAATGTTAATTACAAAACCTACCAAATAAATCCACTACACAAGTAGGCAATATCATGAATAAGAATTATACACAAATGATATCGAAATGGAATACAAATTGTACAAACCTCACGATGTTCAGATTGATGCATCAAATACAATATTAGCACAAATACGGTAAAACAAATTACGGGATTCAAGTCAAATTTAAAATGGACAAGGTTTTATGTCCCATTTTAAAAACCAGCGAGATACACAAAATAACGCTGGGCCGATGTGGAATAAACACCGCACCCTAACATTCCAAGTCAAGCCTGATTTTAAAATGGACAAGGTTCTATGCCCCATTTTAAAACCAGTGAGATACACAAAATAAACATAGGGTCGATGTTGATCAAACACCGAACCCTATTGCGTTCTCCAACTCACCAGGCTGAAGCCTCTCGGCTCCTTATTCCTCCCAAGTGGCTCGATGACTCTTAAGTTGTGGGTGTATACCCAAAGTTTGTCATATTCCGAAATGTACCAATACTACGACCCAAGTTTCGCCGCCGTCTTCGGCCCGACCAGAAAAATGGGAATAGGCCCATGTGTAGTCGAGCAAACACCAACAGGCGACCTGTTCGATTGATTGTCCCGAACTACACACGCCAATTTTAAAATAGACAAGGTTTTATGCCCCATTTTAAAAACCATCGAGATACACAAAATAAATGCAGGGTCGATGTTGATCAAACACCGAACCCTATTGCATTCTCCAACTCACCAGGCCGAAGCCTCCAAGAACCTTATTCCTTCGAGTAGCTCGACGACTCTTTAGCTGTGGGTTTATACCCAGAGTTCGTCATATTCCGGAATATACCAATACTACGACCCAAGTTCTGCCACCGTCTCCGGTCTGACCAGAAAAATAGGAATAGGCACATGTGTAGTCGAGCAAACACCAACAGGCAACCTGTTCGATTGATTGCCGAACTACACACGCCAAACGGGTTCATCATAAGACTCGGGAAACCAATTTCAGTGACAATTAAACAAGAACGTAATTGGTTGCTCCCAAAAACGACCTCTCTTCACCGATCACCTCCCAAGATGAAGTCCGCCGTGAAACCTGCACAAAGGGGGGCCGGAAGGGGGGCTCCGGCGTACCCTCTCTGATGCTTAAGTCAGTGTCTTGGAAAGGAAGTAAAGGCTAGAGAGAAAAAAAGCAATGTAATAATAAAAAAAATGAGATTAGGTTAGAATGAACCTGGGCTTGGGCCTTTTATACCTTAGCTAGGATTAGGGTTTCCGTAAAATCCGGGATTCCATTACGATTCAGTGTCAGAGTCATCATTAGATTAGGATCGGATCTCTTCAAAACCCTAATTTTACGCCCGTAGAACCATAGCTCCGACCTATTTCAGAACACGTCGGCCAATTGTATTGGTGCGAAACCCCCTTAAATCTCAAAGGCATCCTCAGTGCCTCATACATCTCTTGGGCCGAGCTGACCTCTTCCTCCGAAGCCATGTTAGACTACAATGGGTCAACAACATATCGGCTTAACCGTGCAGGGCTTTGATAGGTCGGCTTAACACAGCTGACCTTACACAGGTCAGCCTTATAAACATCCATACAAACACTTGCACTCGGGCCTTAACAGGTCGGCCGGCCCAATATGACAAGCCTTCCACCTATTTATGGGCTCAGTAGGTCGGCCCAATACTTATAAGCCTTAGATCAATCTCATGTTGCAAGCCTCCACAGATCGGCCCAATGCTTAATGCTTAACAGATCAGCCCAATATTATGGGCCTTACTAGATCGGCCCAGTGCCATAGGCCTGGTCAGGTTGGCCCAGACTATCTTTTGCCCTTATCAATTCCTCCCCCCAACCATGGATTGATCTCCGCCTCAACCATAGTTGTTGACAGGCTGAGCTGACCTATTTTTAGGGTTTACGCCTTTCGAATTCCCGCCGGCTCTTGGCTTTCAAGATTCCTGCCACCTTTTGGCCTCTCGAGTACCTGACACATGGACACGATTGATGAGATGTCTTTTCAAATTTCTGACGCTTCATAAACCATTCCATGCCCCCTCGGATACCGAGGCAACCCTTCGTCTCTTTCCTCTCTTATAAAAGCCCTTTTTCTTCCTCATTCACTACCTTTGCAACTTCGAATTCCAGAGTTTTTCTCCCAATCAGATACGCCTTTCTTCTCCGGTGGAATTCTTCAAATTTCAGCAAGCTTCAAAAGCTTTTACGCTTCAGACCACTTTCTTTCTCAAATCACCCATCTTCTCCAGTAAGTAATCCTCATTCCTTTCGATTTTTTTTTCTTTTTCTTCAACATGGCATCTTCTTCTTCTCATTCGATGCCGTCGGACCCGGTCGTCACCGATTTAGAACGGTGGGCCATAACGACAAGTTCCACCCTACCACCACTTTCTCTCACCGGAGTCCGTCCATCAGATCTTGATGCCACCGAATCCAGTTCTGATTCGGGCTAGGACTCCGATACAATAGAGATCCGAGCTCCAGGCTCGGGTCCTCTACCCGTGTATCCACACGACTTTAGGGAGACCGCCCTATCAGCCCCCAATCTTCAAACCATAAAAAGAACTGCCCAAATTCCTTCTACCTTCAAACTCTCTTTGCCTAGCAGTTCAGACCGACCTAACCGACCTCCACCAAATGCCCTAGCCTTTTTTGCAGGTCAGATAGAGGGTGGCCTCAGATTTCCCATCCATCCGTTTATGTCTAGGGTGTCCGACCTCTACCGTATACCCTTGAACCAATTAGCTCCAAATTCCTTCCGCATCTTGGCTGGTTTTTTAATTTTGACCAAATACTTAGAAATAGAGCCCACTCTTGAGCTATTTTTCGCTCTGTTCCAAGTGAAGAGCTCGACCACTAAGGGTCTTTTCTATATCACTTCCCGAGGTGATGCACAATTTCTGAGTAAATATCTTTCTTCCAATAAATTCTGGAAGGATAAATATTTTTTCATTTCCTCCCCCCGAGCTTGGGGGTTTCCTATTGCCTGGACATGGACCCTTCCTCTCCATCGCAAATACAACCCTAGAGATCGGTCTCCCGAACTTCATGCTCAAATAAATAAACTTACCCTGGTCAAGTATGACCTTTCTCGCCTCATAACTCCATCACTTCTGTATTATTTTGAACTGCGCTCCATCATGGCTCCTTTGCTCTGCAACATTGGTAATCATCATTTTTGTAGTTAATTTATTTTATCTCTACTCATTAGCTAATCTTTCCTTTTGTGCAGACATGTTTATGTCACAGATGGTCGCCGAGCAGGAGGAAGAGGAGCAACAAACTACCCCTAGCTCACTCCAACCCTCGCCCCAGTCTTTGCGCGCTTCGGGCCCCGGAAGTCGATTCCGCGACGACGACACGGCTGCCATGGTAATAGCTGATCTTACGGGCCCAGAGGCTCGTCCTTCTATCCGACCTCCTTCTCCTCCTAAGAGGTCGAGTGCCGGTACTGGTGCAGGAGCAGCCAAGAAGGCGAAGACCACCACTCCTCCAGCTGCTGCTCTCTTTCGCGCGCACTCCCATTCATACACCCAACCAAACCTTCTTCACAGATAACTCTATCCGGAAGAACACAGATGGGAATCTTGCCACTCAGTACGTTCAGGGCAACTGCCCGAACCCTGACCGAACTGCATTGGAGAAGCTCAGCGATGCTGAGTTGGTGAGCTCCTTTTGCCTGAACCATTCGAAGAGCAAGGCACAGCTGGCTGCTCTGATCTCCCGGGCTCGGGTTGGCTTTGTTGACCCCTCCATTGTTGCCGAGCTTAACAATATCAAGAAGGAATGCATTCGGCTAAAAGCTCGGGAGACTAAGCTCATGGAGGAGAACCACCGATACAAAGATAAGGAGGAGGTCAATAAGGCCACCGTGGCTTCTCTAGAGACCAAGATAAAGGCCCTGGAGACTGACAATGCTGACCTCAAGACCGAGGTGAATGATCTCCATATCCGCTGCACTGTTAATGCCGATCAAGCCCGAGTTGAGGGCATCGAAGCTGGTCGCTGAAGTTTTCTTACCTCCCCCCAAGGCTCTTCAATAGTTCAGGCTATTTGGGAGAGGGTGAAGCAGGCTTTTTTGAGATCTAGGGAATTTATCAAAGTTCTTTCTATATCTGCCATGGAGTACTACGGCTTTGCTTTCGACTAGGCTGAGCTTCAGCTCAGAGAACGCGGTATCACTACCGAGCCTTTTGATCGCCGAGGTCCCAAAAAGGTCTTGCGTGACCCTAAGGGCTTCGTGTTCTCTGAAGAGGCAGAGCGTCTCAATCTTGCTCCTGTGGAGGTATTCATAGAATCTCTATCTGCTCCATTTATCCTCCACCCTGCCTCCAGCTCAGGAGGTCCCTCTCAGCTCCCCGGAGGTCAGCCAACCCCTCAGCTTCCCGAAGGTGCTCCAATTCAGGAAATCCTGGATGACGATCCCAACTTCACACTGATAGATGACGTGACCATCTCCACGGACGACCTGATCACCGAAAATGCTCCCCTACCTCTTAGGAGTTCAGTGCTACTTTTGTAATTTCTCATGCACTTGTAACTATTTTGAATGATCAATGAAGTTTCTTTGCAATTTTACTTTCTCGATCTTTGTTCTTATATTTACTTTCATCATAGTTCAGTTTTGTAAAGTACGGCTTCTTTGCAAGTATTTGGAGACTAGCTCGGGCTGAGCTCCAAATACTTGTCAGTTTCTTCAAAGGAAGCTGGCTCGAGCCGAGCTCCTTGCATGGCCTCGTAGCCCCAAGTATTTGGAGACTAGCTCGGGCTGAGCTCCAAATACTTGTCATTTTCTTCAAAGGAAGCTGGCTCGAGCCGAGCTTCTTGCATGGCCTCGTGGCCCCAAGTATTTGGAGACTAGCTCGGGCTGAGCTCCAAATACTTGTCAGTTTCTTCAAAGGAAGCTGGCTCGAGTCGAGCTCCTTGCATGGCCTCGTGGCCCCAAGTATTTGGAGACTAGCTTGGGCTGAGCTCCAAATACTTGTCAGTTTCTTCAAAGAAAGCTGGCTCGAGCCGAGCTCCTTGCATGGCCTCGTGGCCCCAAGTGTTTGGAGACTAGCTCAGGCTGAGCTCCAAATACTTGTCAGTTTCTTCAAAGGAAGCTGGCTCAAGCCGAGCTCCTTGCATGGCCTCGTGGCCCCAAGTATTTGGAGACTAGCTCGGGCTGAGCTCCAAATACTTGTCAGTTTTTATTATTTCCGTTTTCCGAACTCGCCATTTAGGGAAGCAGATAATTTCATTCAAAACGAGTAAGTTAATTACATCAGATATTCCTCTATTCTAGGAATAATATTTCTTCAAATTGCAACTGTTCCAAGCCCTCGGAAGTTTTCGACCCCCGATCTCTTCCAGCTCGTATGCACCTCCTGCCAGCACCTTTACTACCCGAAGTGGTCCTTCCCAATTCGCATCTAGCTTCCATTTGTTCTTGCTAGCATCTGAACTTCTCAAAACCAAATCACCGACCTGGAAGGCCCTTTTGTTTACTTTCTTATCATAGGCTGCCTTGATCCTTCCTCGTGTTCGCTCCATCTGCAAAAATGCCATCTCACTCTTCTCATTTATAGTATCCAACGCCTCTCGAATCAGCATCTCATTAGCATTCTCATCAAAATTCTGAACCTGATGTGTTTCCATCCCAATCTCGGCCGGTATCACAGCATCCATTCTGTATACCAAGCTGAACGGAGCCTCCCCAGTTGCCTCCTTCAGATTAGTTCGATAAGCCCACAGCACCGAGCTGAGCTCTTGAACCCACGCTCCTCCTGCCTTTTCAAGCCGAGCTTTCAGTCCTTGGACAAGAATTCTGTTAGTCACTTCCACCTGTCCATTTGCCAGTGGATGGGCCACCGATGTGAAGTTTTGCTTAATCTTCAACCCCTCACACCAAACTCGGATTTCTACTCCCGCGAACTGCGTTCCATTATCTGATATCAAGATCCGAGGCATCCCATACCGACACACTATGTTCTGCCAAATAAATTTTATCACTGCATCCTCATTTATCTTAGCCAGGGGCTCTGCTTCTACCCACTTGCTAAAATAGTCGATTGCTACAATCAAGAATTTCCTCTAACCTGAAGCTGGAGGAAAAGGACCAACAATGTCAATCCCCCATTTTGCAAAAGGACATGCCGAACTCATTGTCATGAGCTCCTCCACCGGCCGATGTACCAAAGGTGCATGTATCTAACACTTTTCACACGCTCTCACCAACTTTTTTGCTTCCTCCTTCAGGTAAGGCCAAAAATATCCTGCTCTCAGGACCTTCTTCATCAGAATCCTTGCTCCCATATGATTTCCGCAACACCCTTCATGCATCTCTCTTAGCACATATGTACCCTCTTCTCCACCCAAACACCTCAACAAAGGCATGGAGAAGCCTCTCTTATATAACTTGTCCCCAATGATGCAGAAACATGTCGCTCGAATTTTCAGCCGAGCTGTTTCACGCCTACCTGTTGGCAAGACCCCTTCCTTTAGATAAGCTATGATATCTGACCTCCAATCCTCTTTCTCCTCGATCTCTCCGACCTCCAATCCCAGCACAATTTCTTTTGCCATCAAAAGTGTGATTTGTTTAGCTTGATTCTCCAAGGCCGAACTGGCCATCTTTGCTAGAAAATCCGCCCGACCATTCTCTTCCCTCGGGACCTGACAGATCTTGATCTCTTTTACTTTCTCTTCCAAAGCTCGGTATACTTCAACATACCTCTTCATCCTTTTTTCCCTAACCTCGAACTCTCCAGTTACTTGCTTATGGACGAGCTGAGAATCCATGTAAACAACCATTCTAACAGCCCCCATCTCGATGGCCATTTGCATCCCTCTGATGAATGCTTCATACTCCACCTCATTATTAGATAGCTTGAATTCCAACCTCACAGCAAAATCATTTTCGATTCCTTGCGGGCTGATCAAGACGATACCAGCACCACATCCCGAGCTCCCTACTGAACCATCCACATAAATCACCCAAGTTCCTTCTCCGCTATTATCCCTTATTGATTCTTGAACAAAGTCTGCCAAAGCTTGAGCTTTGATGGCCGACCTATTCTCGAATTCAATATCATACTCGCTCAGCTCAATAGCCCACTTCACTAGCCTCCCCGCCACCTCGGGCTTGCTCATCACATTTCTTAAAGGAAGATTAGTTCGAACAATTACCTTATGCGAAAGAAAATATGGCCGAAGTCTCCTTGCCGCCACCACCAAGGCCAGACCTGCCTTCTCGATCTCCGCATACCGTAGCTCGGCATTCCTCAAAACTTTACTAACATAATACACCGGCCTCTGAACCGATTTCTCCTCCCTGATTAGGACCGTGCTAACCCCCTGCTCTCCCACCAAAAGATAGAGGTATAAGGGCTCACCTGCCAACGACTTAGTTAATAGCGACAGATCAGCCAAGTAATTTTTCAAGTCCTCGAAAGCCTTTTTACAATCCTCATCCCATACGAACTTTTTGGCCTTCCTCAAGACCTTGAAGAAGGGCAAACTCCTCTCCGCGAGGCGCAAAATAAACCGATTCAGAGATGTTAGCCGACCTGTTAAACACTGCATATTCTTGGCATCCCGAGGTGGCGCCATCTCTCTGATGGCTCTGACCTTCTCCGGGTTGGCCACTATTCCTTTCTCCGTCACCATGTACCCCAGAAACTTTCTTGATATGACCCCGAAAGCACATTTCTTGGGGTTCAGCTTCATCCTATACTTTCTCAAAGTGTCAAATGTGTCAGCTAGGTCACGCACATGGTCCACAACCTTCATACTTTTGACCAACATATCATCCACATACACTTCCATGTTCCTGCCGAGCTGCTCCCCAAACATCTTATCCACCAACCTCTGGTATGTGGCTCCCGCATTCTTCAACCCAAATGGCATCACTACATAACAGAAGGTACCAAAAGAGGTGGTGAAGCACGCCCTTTTTTGGTTCTCTTCTGCTAGCCTGATCTGGTGATATCCTTGCGATGCATCCATCATACTAAGCAGTTCACACCCCGACGTCGAATCCACCAGCTGATCTATTCGGGGCAATGGATAGTAATCCTTAGGGCAAGCACGGTTCAAATCCCTAAAATCCACACACATGCGCCAATCATCCTCTGTTTTTGGAACCAATACTGCATTAGATAGCCATTCTAGAAACTGGATTTCTTTGATGTGCCCTGCTTTCAACAACCTTTGCACCTCCGCTTGAATTATAGCGTCCTTCTTAGGACCGAAATTTGTTTTCTTTTATTTTACCGGCTTATATGACGGATTGAAATTAAGCCTGTGTTCACCAATGCTCGGATCAATCCCCACTAGGTATTCCGCTGTCCAAGCAAACACATCAACATTACTCCTTAGAAACTCCACCAGCTCATCCCTCAATTCATCAGGCAACTCTTTCCTGACCTTGGTGACCTTATCAGGGTCACCTGGCACCAGCTCGACCATCATCATTTCCTCGTTAGGTTGGACGTGCTCCACCAGCTCGTCCAACCTAATCAACTTGTCTTTACTTCTATCATCATCAAAAACACTTCCCCTTTCCGCCTTCTGGATACTTTCTACATATAATTTTCTAGCCATATACTGATCTCCGCCGACCTCACCTACTTCTTCCCCCACAGGAAACTTTATTTTCAAATGGTACACCGACACCACAGCTTGAAAAGCATTCAGTGTCGGCCTGCCCAACATGGCATTATAGGAATAAGGTGCATCTACTATCAAAAATCGAATCATTCTAGTTTTGCGATTAGGCTCTTTACACAAAGAGACAGGCAAAGTAATCATACCTATTGATTGGATCATTCCTCCAGCAAATCCGACCAACGCCGTGTCCACCATCTCCAGGCCGACCTCGAGGTCCATCTTCCTTTAGCAATCATAGAATAGGATATCTGCTGAGCTCCCGGTATCCACAAACACCCGCTGCACGTCATAATTAGAGATTGTGGCCGTGATCACAAGAGCATCGCTGTGAGGTGTCACGATACCCTTGCAATCCTCTGGTCCGAACTGGATACTCGGCCCAACTTGCTCCACCTTCAATCGCTCCCGCGCACTGATTTGGTGTGTTTGCTCTCACATAATAATTTTCCGAGCTCGCCTCGAATCTCCTTCTCACGGTCCTCCAACAATCATCCGGATGACCTCCCGTCGAGGGGGGGGGAGGTGGAGAGCGCTCTCCTTTCCTCCCCCCTACGCTCGGGCTCCCGCCGAGGTTGGTGATATCCCCGATTATCCCTCTTATACTCCCATTTTTTCTCCTTTTTGTCGATGTACACAAATTTCCTGAGATGACCTGCTTGAATGAGCCGCTCGATCTCATCCCTCAGGTGTGTGCACCGATCTGTTGTGTGCCCATACTCATTGTGAAATCTACAAAACTCCTTGCATTTCGCCTTCACTGGTGCCTCTGCGTGTGCCTTTGGCCATCTCAGGTCGGGGTGCCTCTCAATAGCTACAAGCACCTCGCCCTGAGGGACAGCCAATGGCGTATATTTCTCAAACCTCGGCCTTCCTCCCATCGCCTCAGCCCTCGGCTTCTTCTGAGGTCCCTTGTCCTCCCAATCTTCCCTCATGTCTCTTCTCTTCTCTCCTTCTTCCCTCTTCATTTTTCTCGCCTCTTCCAGGTTAATATATTTCTCCGCCCGAGCTAACAGCTCATTGAATGTCTTAGCCGGCTCTATCACCAGGGATTCAAAGAATTCCCCATCCTTCAGGGCCTGAGCTAGGGCATTAGCCAAAATTTCCAGACTAGCCGATGACACCTCCAACTTTGCCGCGGTAAACCTCTGAATATAGCTCCGAAGTCCCTCCCCTTCTCTCTGTTTGATGCTAAACAGAGTCAGGGACGCCTTTTGGTACTTACGGCAACTCGTGAACTGATTAAGAAAAGCCGAGCTGAAGTCATCAAAATTTCGAATGGAGCCCGGGGCAAGCTCGCTAAACCATTGCTGAGCCAATTTCGTCAAAGTGGTAGGAAAAACTCTACACATCACGCCATCCGTGAACCTGTGTAGTGAAGCAGCATTCTCAAAACGGCAGAGATGGTCCCACGGATCTGTGGTAACATCATATTCAAAGCTCAGAGCTCGGTAAGAGGCCGGGAGCTCATCCGCCATCACCTCGTCTGAGAAAGGAGTTTCCCTCCTCACCCGGACTGCAGCCGCTCCTAGAACTCCCGCAACCCTCCTCCGAATATCTCGCACCTCACGATGGAGGTCATCCATCCGTTTTGACCAATCCTGGTCCTCAGTTGACGCATGCTCCGCCCTTGATGAATGCACCTCTTCCGCCACCACTGGCCGCCGACCTCTCTCTCCGACCTCCTGGGGGACCACAGGAGGAGGGACCACCGGAGGGGGGACCATAGGAGGAGGAGGCACCGGAGGGGGGACCACAGGCGGAGCCGGTGGCGGAAGCATCTCCCTCAAGCGTCTTTCCACCGTTTGTTCCATGGCCCTAGTAATGAAACCACCCAACTGTTCAAAGAACATTAGGCCCAAATCAACACTCCCACCAGACATAGGCGTATGTCCGTCCATTCCCGTCCTCTGCACTCGCTGCCCTCCGTCGTCCACCGGGGGTGGTGGGGGTGGGGGCCGAACATCCTCCTGGGTGACTACGCCCGGAGTATCTCCCAATGGCGTACGGTTCAGATCATCTTCCAAATTCCTCCTAACATCCTCCATAACCAACACTCGAATCTCACGTCTCTGCTCAATGTTTCCCACAGACGGTGCCACTTGGTTGCTCCCAAAAATGACCTATCTTCGCCGATCACCTCCCAAGATGAAGTCCACCGTGAAACCTGCACAAAGGGGGGTCGGAGGGGGGGCTCCGGCGTACCCTCTCCGATGCTTAAGTCAGTGTCTTGGAAAGGAAGTAAAGGCTAGAGAGAAAAAAAGCAATGTAACAGTAAAAAAAATGAGATTAGGTTAGAATGAACCTGGGCTTGGGCCTTTTATACATTAGCTAGGATTAGGGTTTCCGTAAAATCCGGGATTCCATTACGATTCGGTGTCAGAGTCATCATTAGATTAGGATCGGATCTCTTAAAAACCCTAATTTTACGCCCGTAGAACCATAGCTCCGACCTGTTTCAGAACACGTCGGCCCATTGTATTGGTGCGAAACCCCCTTAAATCTCAAAGGCATCCTCAGTGCCTCATACATCTCTTGGGCTGAGCTGACCTCTTCCTCCGAAGCCATGTTAGACTACAATGGGTCAACAACAGATCGGCTTAACCGTACAGGGCTTTGACAGGTCGGCTTAAACAGCTGACCTTACACAGGTCAGCCTTATAAATATCCATACAACCACTTGTACTCGGGCCTTAAGAGGTCGGCCGACCCAATATGACAAGCCTTCCACCTATTTATGGGCTCAGTAGGTCGGCCCAATACTTATAAGCCTTAGATCAATCTCATCTTCACGCAAGCAAGCCCACAGATCGGCCCAATGCTTAATGCTTAACAGATCAGCCCAATATTATGGGCCTTGCTAGATCGGCCCAGTGTCATAGGCCTGGTCAGGTCGGCCCAGACCATCTTTTGCCCTTATCAGTAATGATAAACGATAATGAAAAAATATCAATGAATTGCAAACATGGAAATGATGCACATCATAATTGATTGCAAATGAAACGGCATAAAGTAAATAAAATACACTCACACATGACATGACATCACAAGAATATAAATTTCAATCTTAATGACGACTAACAGAATTTATCTATCTCGCATGTGGGAGGTTCTCTAATTCTTTTAAAAGTGATGATACTAAGTCGTTAATTCATCTTATCTCGACTAAGATTAATTCTTGTTTTCAAGGGTAATACAATATTTCCAAGTCTTTTAATAAATGTTCATTTATGATGATATTGAATCGAAGTTGGCAAAATGACGATCACGATTTATCATAATGAAACTTTCATAAAAGTAAACACTTTAGCCTATTAGTCAAAAAAATGTCATTTGATTCATTATTATGTGAATGTTCTTTATTATCATATCTAGAGAGATTTTATATCAAAGTTTACTGAATTATTATAACTTATCAGCGTTCAAATATGTCGAGTATGACGATTTTACAATCATTTAAGGTAATCTAATATTTTCAAAAAGTTCTCTATTAGAAAATTTTAAACTTGAATTCTAATTTTAGCAAACCAGTTATATACAATATCATTATTATCTTCAATTTTTTTTTAACTCCAAATTTAGTCATTAATGGGCACTACATTATTCAAAGATAAACCCCCTTTTTTTATTTTTCTATTTTTGGACCGAATCATTAACCAAAAGGGTAATCTAATTCTTATGCAACTCAAATGCCTAAATCATCTAAATACATTAGTCTGTAAATAATTTAATACAAATGGGTGGAGTCAATATCAAAACACTAATCCTTATTTCTAATTTCTAATCCCAATGTATTCTTTTTTTTTTTATTTATAAACAATATGATTAATGAATTTCATTTATGGTAAAATATATTTTACTGTTTGATCCAATTATTTTGTGAGACGGTTGATCCAATACCTCTACGAAAGTCTAAATTTAAAAATAATAATAAACCATGAAGAAACAAAAATAAACCCTAAAAACATAAACCACAAGAATAAAAACCCGAAAAACAAAAAACAAACCAAAAAAAATAAAAATAAACCCGCTAAAAATCCTAAAAACCCAAATCAATTAAAAATAAACCCGAAACAAAATAAACCCTGAAAAAACAAATATAAACCCTAAAAAAAAAATTTAAAAAAAAAAAAAACTTAAAACTTTGTGTAAAGAAACAAAAATAAACCCTAAAAACCTACCTAATATCTTTATTCTTATTCAATATATAGGTTATACAAATTCCCAATTTTTACAACCAATATGCTGAAAGGACCACAAAAATAAATCAAAAACAATCCAAATACATGTCAGTGCAACATAATACAATTTCATGATTTTTCTTTTTTCTCCAAATTTTAAACGATTAATTTCAAAATCTTATATTTTAATACCATTTAATATAAGATTAAAAACAATAATAAGAAGAAACCAAAAAAGTAAAAACAGAGAGAGAAAGAGAAATAAAAGAAGAAATGAAGAAGAAAAAGACAGGAAGAAAAAAAAATAAAAAATTCGGTGGACGGTGGTTGGCGGTGGCGCAAGGCGATGGTGGTGGTCGTCGGAGAGAAAAAAAAAGTGAGAAAGAGAAGAAGAAGATAGCAAGAAAAGAAAGAAAAAGGAAAAAAAAAATGAAATTTGGTGTTGGCCGGTGGTGGCCGGCGTGGCTGGGAGGAGAGAGGATAGGGAGAGGGCTGCACCCTTTAGTTTGTGTGAGTGTGTGTAGAATGCTGAAAAATGAGGTTAGGTTAGGGTTTTGAGGTATTTAAATGTTTCCAAATGGGTGGGCTTTTTGACTTTGGGTTGGGCTTGGTGTAGGCTTAGTTTTCAAATAAAATATCTGAAATTGGTTATATAATTTGAGCTTAGGTTTAGTTGAAATGCTGAAAATGTTAAGGTTTAGAATAATTTGGGCTTATATGATTTGGTTATGGGCTTGTTAGAATAAAATAGTCTATAAATAAATTCTAAAGTCCAACTAAAAAAAATAATCAATATAATTAATAAATAATAATATTCAAATCTTAAAAATCATAAACATAATATTATCCAATAATATAATCTCACTAATAAATTAGAAAGTCATATATATTAAAAAAAATATCTTAACTTAATAAATATTACTAAATTAAATCACATAAATTAGTAAAAACATAATATAATAATCATCTCAAATAAAATTCTAGGTTTAGCGAATATGGTGTATCACATGGAGGTATTGGCTTTTTGAGTTCAAAACTAGATCTATGCACATAGGAAACTTCATCCAATCTGTTTCTTTGCTTTTCACTTCCAAGTAAAACTTTAGATTATAATTATTTTCGATCTACAATGGTAGCAGAGCTTCCGTCAGTTTGTATTTAATCTGTATTGTTTCTTCATCTTTTCTAAATTGTATTTGTTGTTCCAAGATTTCCTTTAGGGTGCTAAAAGTGCAGTCCATTGGAATCAATATTCCTGTTATCTCAAAGTTGATATAATCTCTATTTTCTTCCCATTGTCCGTTATGGTATACCATCTTTGGGATTTTCTCCACACGAATCGCGAATTCAATGAAATTTGCTTATGTGAAATATATAAGAAACATAACTGAAACAAATATGAAGCAGTGTTTCATGTGCAGAAAGAAGCAATGTGTTGTATTAGGTGAAGCATTCCCAATAGAAATAATTATGAAACAACAAAGTAACATATGTGAAACAATTACTGAATGTATTGCATACAGATTCTGATATTCACACAATTGAATTGTAGATATTCATGAGAAGCAATTTTTGCAGAAGATTGGATTATATTTTGAACAAAATAAGCATTTTATAGGCTCGAAACTTTCAGGTTCATTGAATTCTTATGCAAAACTCCTGGTACAATGTCAATTTCATCCGATATATATTAAATTCTAATTTTCAATCTAGAAAAAGATGAAAGTGATCGAAACAATATTTTTTTTCAGAATAAAATAAGCAGATCGTGTTGCTGTTACCTGGTTTGTTCTTCTTCTTCTTCCTCTGATTTGCAGTTTGATTGTTATCTCGAACAGGTCTCTTCTCGTCTCTGTGACTGGTTCCCGCTATTGTGTTTGAGATCTGGAATCACATTGTTGTTTTGGTGGATATTTTAGGTGCACCGTGTTGTGTTGGATTAATAGAGATGGGAGCGTATTTTTTGGATTGTTGCAAGTGGGGGCATATTGTGTGAGATTCAGTATTTTGCAGGGATTGGGGATGAAGTGGTGGGTAATTGTGTCCTTTTCCCTATATATTATATATGTATATAGACACTTATGTATATACATATTCGGGCCCTAATGGCCATTGCTCACCAAGACAACCCTCAGGTCGGGGCTGTTCTTTACTCATTATTTTTTCACAAAAACTTTAAGAGTTCATTTGGATGGAGAGATTTAAAATTCCAAGGGATTTCAAATGAATGGATTTCAAACTCTTTGGATTTGAAATCCACCTCTTATTTGGATGATGTGGATTTGTGTAGGTATTTCAAATCTATCGTAAATTTTGATAAAAAAAATTTAAAAGTTCTATTCATTTTCTTAATTGACATATAATAAATAAAAATAAAAGATATAATCTTATTATCTTATAAATAATTATAATTTCATATACTATTAGAAATATGAAACATATAACTTTTATTATATGTGTGTGTGAAGATAGAGCGATGTTATATGTGAGAGAGAGTATGTGTGAGTGTGTGAATGTATGCAGTATGTGTAGTGTGTGTGCGGTATGTAAATGTGTGCAGTGTGCGCAATGTGTGTATAGTGTGTGTAAATGTGTGCAGTGTGTGTATTATGTATAAATTGCAAGTGAGCATAAAAAGAAAAAAAAATGGATTTCAAATTACTAGGTTTTGGGAGGGATTTAAAATTATTTGAAAATAAAATAAAAAAATGGATTTGAAAGCCATTGATTTGTATTTATATGCCAAACAAGGGTGTGAATTTCGCGAAGGATTTCAAATCCCTCATCTCAAATCCCCTCCCAAATCCCCATCCAAATGCAACCTAATATCGTGCAACTAATTAAAATTCGGCTCTTCCACTAAATACGTTTCTATTTCTTATCAAGTTCAAAAATCAACTTCAATTATAAAGTGGGTCTAATTTGATATAATTTCAGCTGAATGTATCAAGTGAACAAATTTATATTGAAGGGAGACTATCTATAGCGTGGAAGTAGTGTTTAAGATTGACTTCAGTTAATTTGATTTATTTCCAGATTGATGTACATAAATTATTTGTATACTTTGCACAATTTTTTAAGACTTTTACCCTACGAGTAAATCTATCTTTCATGGCATCTAATAGTTAACTTTGTCTTTAATTTAGAAATTTATAGGGAGTGAGTGTCACAATTTAAAATTTCAAAAGGATCAAATATCAGAACACATTAATCTGAGGGGCTAAATTTTAATACGCTGCAAATAGAAATTTGATCGGCGTTGAAAATGACCTACCTAATAGTCTAATATCTGTAGTTTTCAGTTAGCAAATGCAACATATTTAGTAAGCTTAAAATACTGTTTTATGTGAGAGATGTATGCCTGCTGTTCAAAGAAAAAAAGGCTTAATTATATAAACTACACCTATGGTTTAGCCTAATTACACACAAAAAAAACTCAGTTTTCTGTTAAAATTACAAAGGTGAAATTGCAAAATAAAGTCCTATAATAACTACATGGCGGTTGCAAAAAGAGCCTGTAAAATCACGTTTTGCAAAAAGGTCATGTAACTATATAAACATCTCAATTTTGGTCCTGCAAAATGCATAGGTTACTACCAAATAATCCTATAACTATATGAAGATCTCAATTTTGGTCATAACTTCACTAGAAATTTGGAACAACATATGCCGTTTACGTGATTGAAATCCAATGAAATTTGTACTGAAAATTGAGATTTTTATATAGTTTTAGACTATTTCGCAAAATCGTGCATTTTGCAGGACTAAAATCGAGAATTTTCTATAGTTATAGGACTTTTTCACAATACATGACTTTGCAAGAACTTTTTGCCACATTACTATAGTTACAGGACAAATTTTGCAATTTCGCCCCATTGCCATTTGTTTTTTTCTTACAAAACACACCCTCAATGCATCATCAAGAGGCAGGTATCTGGTAGGTATTTGTAATAAGTATTTGTAAGATTGAAAGATAACTGGAGTTTTTTGTAATTAGGCTCAACCTCACGATAATTTTTGAAATTATCAGAAAAAATATCTGTAAAAATATGAGCCATAACAAGAATCTGTCCTTAATACATTCGGGAATACTGCAAATATGGGACTGATCAAAGGCTCTTTCATTCTTTCACTTGTCGATCGTAGGGTTGTTGTTCGTTTGCCTTTAGCTCAAGGCCTTGTGCAAATTGTTGGACAGTGTCTACTCACGGCTCGTCCAAAGTCCCGTTCGAATACTCATGACCTGCACTTGCAGAACTTCCATTCGATAAACGGTTCACGCTGGTGGAATTTGAGTAAGGGGACTGATTTGAAAGAGGGCTCCCTCGTGAGTACCGGTTTTGTGCAGTTGTCGTACTTCTTGTCGACTTGAGACGAGCTTTTCTACCCTGTAGCCAAGCAATCACAGAGTCAGTTAGCAACACAAGGTACCCCGAAAATGCAACTTATATTAGATTCTATCAGATTGGCACACACAGCACATATATAACTTAACTACAATAAAATGAGATAATTCCAATTATAGAACATGAACTATATAGCATGTTTCCACTTTTCGTACCCCACTCTCAGGGCATATCAATTTTGATACCTCATGTTTTACTTTTTAATCACGTTCCAGCGTCGGTCAATTTTGGTATGTCCAAAGTGATTAAAAACTAAAACATTAGGCACTAAAATTGATGAACGTTTGACGAAATGTGGTGAAACTGATGTAAACATAGAGTACCAAAATTGATATGACTTGAAAGTGGGGTAGCAAAAGTGAAATAGACTACATTTTAGGTACTCAAATTAAAATTATCCCATAATAATATCTATCGTGTTGCAAAACAACCCACGTGTTGGTTGGTTTCCGTTCATTTCCAGGAAAATCGGTTTCTGTTCATTTGCACAACCAAAGTATTGGTTTCCGTTCATATGCGGAACATATAAGCTATTGAAAAACATCTTATAAGTTGTTTAAGAGCTTAGAAGTTCCCAAAAATATGGTTATTTTTCCTAAAAATTCTTATCAGATCATTAAGAAAATGTCTAAGAACTTATAAGCCGTTTTTAAAAAGTAAAACATGGAATACCAAAATTGACATGGCTTGAAAGTTGGGTACTAAAAGTGAAAAGGAATAGTTTAGGTACTAAAAATTGAAATTATCCCTTACAAATATTTTAAAGCTCTGTGATCTTATTTTACCCATAACACCTCAACAACCTATTTGTAAAATAAGATTAAACATATTATAAGCTCAAAAAAATTCATAAGATGTAAGAGTTTATAACATTATTTAAATAAAATTAGCCAAACACACTCTAAGTAGATTTTGAAGACACGAGCGCAATGGAAATCACCTTGCCCATGCATTTCTCCAAGTGAGGAGCAAATCTTCCAGCCATGATCGATCTGCCGCAATTCATGCACTCAAATATTTCGTTAGCAATTGCAGGGTGAGTTTGTCCGAATATATCAACAACATATTTGCCATTGGCTTCACCACTATGGCTTGGATCAGAAGCCCTTGCTCGTGCTTCAGCAGACAACCTCAACTCCTCTTCCTCTTCGTCTAAATTATGGTCAAGCCCTAGCCTTGCGATTCGGTGCGACTCTGATGCAACGTCAACAATAATAGAATCAAGAAGTTCTGTGAAAACATCTGACAAGAGCTGCAAATCAAAAAATAAATAAATTGGAAAGGTAAATCTGATCGAGCTTATCGCAATACAATCCAATGTCAATCAGACCCTTCGGACATGTATTTAATGTGATAATTACAATACCCCAAGGTTTGAGCTAATAACAAATGAAAAAGAAAGGTTACTGAAAATTACAAAACACCCTTTGAGGTTTGATTCCACATTACACTTTACTCCCCTCATAAGCAAAAACATTTCAAATACCGCCTTTACATTTGTAAACATATTAGAGTTACCCCTTTACATTTAAGACAGAATCAAACCCAGGGTTTTTTTGTAATTTTGAAAACTTGGCTGGGTTTTTTGTAACTACCCCGAACCTCGGGGGTAGTTTTTGTAATGATTCCTTATCTAAATAAGTTAGACTACATAAATGATGAACAAAGGAAGGAGCACAAGATTGTTATAAGAGAAGCACAATAAGAAACTGAGCTTCTGTCAAAAAAAAACAAGCAAAATTCAAAGGCAATATTTTGTTCAACTGGGCATCAACATAACAAACTCAATTGGTAAGCATTCGAACAATTTCTTCATTATCAGAAAAAAGACAAAAATAAAAATAATAAAATTCCACCAAACTATTTTCTATCGGTATTGATGTAGGAAGTTAACAAAGAACAAGAATCAACTGTGAACCCAAAAAGTGGTGTATAAAATGTCTGCCACTAAAATACACAAAAATGAAAACCAGGAAATAGGGGGGAAAATATACAACATAATGAAAAAACTCAAAATTACTTGAGCCACAAGAACCGGTGGAACACTGATTACCTCTGTATTTGAAGCCACATCATCCTCGTTCGGCATTGACATGAGTAAAGGAATTGAACCACAATGCTTATCAAGGTAATGCGCCCCGGCAAGCAACCAACTGAGAACAAACTTATTTTAAGAGCTTGTATGCCAAATGCCAATTCCGAAAACTGAGAACAAAATTATAATCTCAAATTTATTCCCTGTTATATCAATATGAATCAATTTTTTTCCCAGCACCAGAGAAGATAAACATGCTAAATCTAACCCCCTTTTCTCTTTTCCACATTACTAACACTAACATCTTGATTACAAAATGATGAATGATGCCCCTAAATTAAATCACAATTAAGCCAGCTTTTACAAACTCTAACCATATAAATGGGTGTAAAGTTTACTTCAAAAAAATGTACTTGCTGATCCATGTATACTAAAAACTCAAATAATTCTAAGAAAAATGTGACAAGAATAATATCACCCCAAAAAAAAACCTCATATTAAGAAAATAATCACGCTTGACAAGCAGAAAGGATGAACATGCCCTTGAACTCTAATACACACAAAATAGTCTAACATTCAGAAAAATTGCAATAGCAGATAAAAAGATCCAGTCTTAAAAGTTGCTAAAGCGATAAAATTGAAACAATAATCTATAAAACTGGTAAATAAACACAGAGACCCATCTGGTGTTTTCCTCAAATCAAATTACCAATAAGCCAATACGCAAAACGAAAAAACCCAATTAAAGAGAAAAATATGAAAACCCAAGAATAAATATGAAGAAATTACCTGAAGTTGAAGCACTGTGTAGCTTCGATCAGTGAAGAACAGAAACAAAATCGGGATCAATACTTCTCCCAATTGTGCTTTATTTGATTGAAAGTAGCGACTTCAATGGAAAAGCATCGATTAAACGATGCGATTTTAAGCCGATATTAGCATTTCCTTCAAACTCTTTTTTTTTTTTTTTCAAACTAGTTGGTATTGTTTAATACTTGAAAGTATTCCTTCAAAATCAAACCTTGTATACTAAAATAAAAAAAAATAAAATATGACACATGTTATTACCTCACGATTTTATGGCATGTGTCAACTCTTTATTTTCCCAATTTCTTATGGCAAAGATGTGGCAATATATATATATATATATATATATATATATATCATATGTGGCAAGCCCCTTAATATGTGGCAGTGTGGACAGATCTAGACTGTTAACATGTTTAATCCAAAGGCTGGATTTTTTTCGTTTTTATTTTTAAAAAAAAATTGAAATCAGCCCATTTAAGGGCAAAATAGACAAATTACAAATGGTAAATAACGTCCAATTTGGTAACTGCCCACATTTTCCTATTTTTGGGATTCAATCACCAAATCACCCGCCTCTTTGGTATGGTATTTTCTCCAAAAATTCTAAAAGATTTCCTCTCCCCAAAAAAACCCACTCTCACACGTCTCCACCATCTTCATCCCTCACAAAATTCCCTCTTACACACGCCTGCACCACAAAATTCCTCTGCAAAAATCGATTTTTTTTCCAAGATTTCTAAAAGATTATGCCCCCCACAAACACCCACTCTCACACGTATCCAGCATCTTCATCCCTCACAAAATTTCATCTCACACACGGCTGGAGCACAGTTTTTCTCTTCAAAAATCGATCCTGAGGTTTTCTCTTGTGTACGGCGGAACTCAGTTGGGCTTTGTATCTCCAATAAGCTTCTGTAAATCTACATTAAGGTAAGACTCTGTTTACATTTTTTCCATTTCTTGGTTTTTTAGGTCACAGTGCAAAGGGTTTTTACCCAATTCATATAACATTTTTATATCAATTGAAGATGACTATTTGTAGATTTTCTTCAGTTTTGTTGACCTAGTTGTAGGACACATTTAATTTTTTTTATATTGAATTTTCTAGGGTTTCACATTCGATTTTTACAGACGCACTTTTGGTATTTGGTTATATGGATTTATATCATTTAATGTAATGGGTTGCATATACAATTGATCTTTAAATAGTATTAGTTTCGTATACAGTTAGAGTACAATCAATGCACAATTAGTTTAGATGTTGTATTCTCTTTGCTACATCGCAGAATTAGTATAGTTCATGCACACTGTGTAATGTTTCATAGATGTTTCTCACTTCCAGGTTAAATGGCACGAGGAAACAGTAAGAGACCTGCATCCCTAGAGCCGAGCGAGGGTGCGAGTGATGGTAATCAGGGCCCAGAGGTCAAAGACCACAAAATCTGCTTTGAAAGCCTCGATGTCCCAAACCGAGGAGAAGATCCGTGCCCAAACTGAGAAAATTGTAGCTTATATTTTTTTTTGGTCCATTTTGTTTTATTGTACCCGTGGAAATAAATTGATGAAAACTTAGCTATAAGTTGGTATACATTTAGTAAATAGTTGATATACAATTAGTTTAGTTGTTTTTATTTTAATTGTGGATATGAATTGATGAAAACTTAGCTATAGAATGTTATACAATTAGGAAATTGTTGTTATACAGTTAGTTTCTATGCGACACGCTGCATCCTTTTTCTTTTTTTTGGTTGACTTGTTTGATGTTAACATCGTTTTTTTTGGCAATTTTATTTTATGTGTTTTTCAGTTGATCTATTCTCTCGATATTTGCAAGCAAGTGGGTGTTATCAGGCAGCGCATAATGTTGAAAATGTAAGTCCAAGCGGCTACGATAATCTAGAGGGGGGGTGAATAGATTATCTCCATCTTTTCGATTTCGCCCTCTTTTTCGAACCGAATGCTCAAAGACAATAATAAAGGTGCGGAGTGTAAACAACACACGCCGATTTATAGAGGTTCAACCCACCTGGGGCTAATCCTCTACCACCCCAAAGATATCCGGGATGGATTTCAAAAAGAAAAGAATTTTATTAATTACCAAAATTAATACAAATTCAACTTACAACACCTTGAAGAGCACCACACTCTTCTACAACAACACCTTTGGAGATTACCACAATCTCCCTTTGAAGATCACCACAATCTTCCTTCAACGGCACCTTGTGAACATTACCACAATCTTCAACCTTGAAGAATACCAAATTCTTCAACACCTCAATAAGAAGATCACCACAATCTTCTTCACCTATCACCTAGATCATCCAAGTGTGTTCTTACCACAAGAACACTCACAAGGATATCTTGTGTTTGAATGATAACCAAAAATCAAGATTACAACTCAATAATGAATAATACAATTTGAGTGCAAGGTGTAATCAAGAATAGCCTAGACCTCAAGGATGTGAAAGTGATAAGCTAGGCAAATTTACAACAAGAATAATAACAATGAAAGACCAAGTATTTGCTTGAAGTGTATCTTGTTGTGTTGTATCTCAATTGTTGTATTGGTTGCTCCAAAACTTCCTCTATTTATAGGAGATGATTGATCAAGCATAGGCTCCTCTTGGGGATTGAAAATCTACAGAAAAATACAATTAAAATCAAGAATATAGCTGTTAGAAATCAATCCCACAATTTAAGGAAATGTGTCTGTTGTCAAACGGTCATATTTTTGCTATCAATACACAGGGCGACCGGTCGCACAGAAATAAGAGAAATAAGAACACTTTGAAAATTTCAACAGGGCGACCGGTCGACATAGGCTTCGACCGGTCGACCCCTGTCTCAACCGGTCCCCTAGTTCAAAAAACGAAGAGGTTTTGTTCTGTTTTCAAACGAAACATGCAGTACCGGTCGACTGCTGTTTTTTTACTACCGTCTCATTTTCTATTTCTAAAAACATCTTCAGATACGGGTTGCCCTATAGGGCGACCGGTCGACCACGAGACAGAAATGTTGTCCAATTTTTGTCGAAAATAAAACTCAAGAAATACTCCGAAAATTTAGTAAAAATATTTTAAACCAATCGGGAGTATTTAGACAACGTTTAGAAATCTTGTTTAGGAGTAAAAAATCCATTGATATAAAATCATTAAAAGTGTTGTCCATTATTATCAAAAATAAACTTGAGGAAATACTCCGGAAAATATTAAAACCATTTTAAATCATTTAGGAGTATTTGGACAACCTTTAAAAAACATTGTTTTGGTGATAAAATAAAATCATCAAAATTAAGATAAAAACATGTATCAAACAATCTCCCCCTTTTTGATGATTACAAACCAAAACAATTTATACACAAACCAAGAGAGCGATTTTAGAAATGATTTTCCGGTAAAATATTTGACCGTTTGGAAGCAACCAAAATTTCCAAAAATATTAAAGCAACCAAGTAGGGAGTAAATATTTTCAATAATAGGTACAAGCTCCCCCTATCAACAAGCATATCAAGAATAATGTAAAAGCAATTTTCCATAAGCTAAAAGCTTTAGCTTTTACAGTTTGTTTAAGAGCTTATAAGCTCCCCCTGTCACAAAACATCATTAAACAATTATATAAGTCCATCAAGCAATTATATAAGTCCATCAAGCAATAATTGGACTAAAAGTAAATCACAACTTATGGCTTTTATGAGCCATAGCTTATAGCTTTTGTGACAAGCTTTTATTAGCTTCTTTGAGCTAATGAGCCAATATCATGTTTCTCCCCCTTTGGAATCATCAAAAAGAATGTTAGGATGATAAAAACATCATACAAATATATATCAAAGTGTGCAAACGAGACGGTTTATCAACCATCGATCAATTTATACATAGAGTCCAAGGAGAATGGGAGAATTGTAACATAAGAGATCCATAAGCTCATTAGTTAGCTAAAAACATGATTTCAAAAAGATTTTAAGATATTTTGAAGTAAGAGAATCATGTAGAAGTTGAAAGTTTCATTGCGACATTTCATCAAACACCTTGTGTGCGTGAAAAATAAAAGCGGTTGTATATAGTCCTTGTAAAAGTTTTAAGCCAAAAATTTTCATATCATCAATCAACTTCATTCCAAAGCTCAATAAGATCATATGCAACATATGCAACATTTGTTCATCAAATAAGAAGCTCAAAGTAGATTCTCAAGGGTTCAACCCAATTGAGATAAGCTAAGAATGATCAAGGCATTACAAATGCCTAAAATTAGAACATCTATCAAGTAATAAGTCATGCCTTAAACAATACATGTATCAAATGTCAAATGTCCCAACATATCCAACTAAGCATAATGATCAAAGTATCAAAAGAAGCACTTTTACCATCAAGTACTTCATACCAATTATCAAACAATGCTTAAATTAGAGTATTTTTACCATCAAATACTCCGTCAAAATTATGATCATCCACAAGTAATTATCAACTTGCAATTTTAACCCTTTTAAGAAAACAAGCAAATATCATTAGTACAAAAAGTTCATCAAAATACAAAGCAACATTAATGAAAATGCTTAGAAAGTAAAGGGGGTGGGAACATCATTCCTCATCCGAGGAGAAGCAAGTTCCAGGAATAAGATCTTTGATGAATTTCTTCAATTTGCCAATTGACTTTTTCAAACTAGAATTTTCCTTTTTCACACCCCGGAGCTCTTTTCTAAGAGAGGCCACATCTCTAAATGTTTCTCTTTCCACTTTGGCCATTCTTTCTTTGAGATTTAGATCTTCAACATCCAACTTGTCTTCATCTCCTTCCTCATTTTCTTCCTCCCTAATTTCTTGTTTATTTCCCACATTTTCTTCTTCATTTTCCTCTTCATCATCTCTTTGTTCGTCAAACTCACCTCTTCCAATATTTTCAACCTCATTGTCATTAAAGAAATCATCCCGAGGTTGTTGTTGATGTCGGGCACGTCCCCTAGCGGCTTTGGTAGGAACCCGTGGTAAATGTCGTCGCATTCTTACCATTTGTAGAATGTTGGCATTATCAAAATCATTGTGACGAATTTCGGTATTCATTTCATTTTCCGGGTATCCCGATAAGTATAAGAGTCGGCAAATCAAATTTCCCAAGGTATATTTTTCTTGGTAAGCTTTCTAGATTCCAATAAGCAATATACAAAAATTGCCCCATAATTTACTCTTTCTCCTCGAACAATCTTATAGGTGAGAAAGAGTTCGAGATTACTTGGAAGTTTTATTTCCTTTCCACACACACAATAGGAGCAAATGATAGATATAATCCGATAATTTGGCGGCATTGCCGAGTATGTCACTTCGGGATATACTCCTAAAAAGGTTTTCACATCATCTAGTGAAACACCGAAAATGTTATCATCCCAATGAGCGCAATCCACATTGACCATTCCATCATTTGGCACGTTAAAGTGATTACAAATATCGGCCAATGTCCATGAAAAATGTCTACCATTAACAAATGTGTGAAGTTCCAACGGATTATCTACTTGTAGCATCAACAATCCACATATTTGCATAAAAAGTTTTATAAGCTCGTCATCATAATGCAAACACGGATTATCCCAAAGTGAAACCCATCCTTGAATTTCAAAATAAGCTCTAATATCTGGAAATTCATCATGAAATGCTTGAAAACGAACCATACGAGTGCACGCAATTTTCTTATCATTCAATCCATTATTCTCATAATGTTCCTCCGCAAGTTTATTTAAAAATCGAAATCTATTAGCTCTAGAGGGAGGCTCATAGAGGAGTGATAACTTACTAGAGTCCCAATGAATGCTCGATTTTGAAACCCCGGCTCTTAATTCGACAATCTCCTCTTCCGTAAGCCGATTTTGATAGTCTCCTTGTAGAATATCATCTTGTTGGGGATTGGAAGAAGATTCTCCCCTTTGCCTTCTTCTCCTCTTTTGAGGATTTCGTTCGGTAGAATTTCTTGGAGGAGCCATATATGTAAGATTCTTGTGAAAATAAGAAGATTAGCAACAAGAATCGTGAAAAATGATGAAGAATTGAAGATTATAGGAGAAAGGGGGTGATTTTTTTCGCTGTTAAGGGTTTGAGAGATATTGCTCGTCTGTTTTGAAATGAAGAACAGAACGATTTTAAGTTGAGATTTTGCACTGGGCGACCGGTCGAGGTAGGGTGCGACCGGTCGAGGTGCAGGGCGACCGGTCGCCCCTGCTATGACCGTCCCAGTGTTTTTTTCATTCTCCAGGTTTTTCAATAATTCGATTTTTCACCCCAAAAGTTTTAAAACTTTGCAAAAAGATAATTTTGGATCAAGTCCAACAAATACGGGTTTCGGGAAAACATATATACGATAAAATCGAGACTTAACACGTAGTGCCCTTTTTTTTAAAGAAAATATTTGCAAAATCATTTAGGGGCACTTAGGGGGTTAAAATAAAATATCTTGAAAGATATGTGCATAATATCGAGTTTAAAGAAAAATACGAGTAGACGTACCTCGATAGTTTAAGAAACTTGATGACGTAATAACCAATGAGTATGAGATATGTATCCTACACAATTCTTAGACAAAATTTGCATAGAAAATACAAGTGTAGGCAAGTAATAGGAGATATCAAAAAAGAGCTTATGCTATAAGATTATATAAGAGATAATAAGCCACATAAGTCTAATTAAATGCTCAAAAGTTTTAGAAAATCATGCAAGGTCTTCTTTTAAAAATTTTGAAACTCACAAATATATAAAGGACCTACATTAAAAATAAATGCTTGAGGACTCATTTTGCAATTAAGACACAATTTAAAAACATGCATAAAATTAAGATAAAATGCATATATGAATGGGGAGATACGGTTTACCAATTATGCCGTTTCCATGGGTTGTGTCTTTCCCATTGTTGATGATATCTTCCCATTGAGAAGTCACTTTGTTGATGATGACTTCTTTGATTACTCCGTTTCCAAGGTTTGTTACCTTCCCTTTGTTGATAGTCTCTTCTTCTTTGAAAATCATCTTGTTGATGATGTCTTTGCCATTTCCAAGGATTATGTTCTTCCCAATTTTGATTATATCATCTTCTTGGAAATTGGCTTTGTTGAGAATAGTTTCTTCTTCTTTGATCAAATGAAACGTCATTTGATGTCTTCTTGGCGGTATGAATTTTCTTGATCATTATTTCACGGTACCTAATATGACATTATTTTGTGGTACCCTCATGTGTTTGGGTCCTTTGGGATTAGTCTTGAGACTTTTAGGTCTCCAATGATAATTAGAGCTATTTCTAGCTCGACAAAAATTAGCCGTATGACCCTTTTTACCGCAATAGAAACATGTAATAATTCTAGGAGCATAATGACCAACATGCTTAGAGACTTGATTATTTTTCATGTGATTGACATCCTTAGGCTTATGACCTAGTTTCGAATAATCAATAATCTTGGTCATTTTATCGGTACTCAAGTTGGATTTAGATAAATCATTTTTCAAGCAATTTATATCCTCAACAAGAGTACTATTTTCTTTTTCAAGGTTTCTAACCTTGTCAAGTGTGGTGGTGTGAGCACATGATAGTGATTCATAGGAAGTAAATAGACTATCCTTATCATTTTTCAAAATATTGAATTCCTTTTTCAAATTTTTGTATTTAACAAGTAAGCTTTGGAATTCATTTTGAAGTTCATCATAATCATTTTGCAAATCACTATAATCATTTTGAATGACAATATCATAGGAAGTAGAGGGTTTAAGACATACCTCGTTTTCTTCATTGATGCCCATAAAACAATATTCAACTTCTTCATAATTGGAAGTTGTAAGAGGCTTGTTCCTTAGATTTGAACTTGTACCCCTTTGAGAAGTAGATGCTTTTGTTTGACTCCTTTCATTTGCAACTACTCCATAGATGGCTTTTAATTTTTGCCATACTTCATGTGCCGATTTTATTTCTACAATATGTTCATATTCCAAATTAGTAAATGAACAATATAAAATATTGAGAGCTTTACCGTTTAAGGAGATGATTTTCTTCTCTTCATCATTGAGCTTTTTGAAGCCTTTTGAGGTGTGTGGTGTATCTATCGTCGGAATGGATTCTCCGTTTATGACGGTGTTCCAAATGTCGAACCCGCAACCTTGTAAGTAGCATTCCATTCTTTCTTTCCAAAAATTAAATTTTTTGGAATCAAATAGTGGTGGCTTGGTGGTGGAGGTACCGGAAAGATGAGCTTCGTTCGTAGCCGACGATCGTTTCTCTTCACTCGCGATGTGAAACGAGCTTGCCAAAGAGTTTGGCTCTGATACCACTTGTAAGTCCAAGCGGCTACGATAATCTAGAGGGGGGGTGAATAGATTATCTCCATCTTTTCGATTTCGCCCTCTTTTTCGAACCGAATGCTCAAAGACAATAATAAAGGTGCGGAATGTAAACAACACACGTCGATTTATAGAGGTTCAACCTACCTAGGGCCTAATCTCTACCACCCTAGATATCCGGGGATGAATTTCAAAGAAAAAAATTTTATTAATTACCAAAATTAATACAAATTCAACTTACAACACCTTGAAGAGCACCACACTCTTCTACAACAACACCTTTGGAGATTACCACAATCTCCCTTTGAAGATCACCACAATCTTCCTTCAACGGCACCTTGTGAAGATTACCACAATCTTCAACCTTGAAGAATACCAAATTCTTCAACACCTCAATAAGAAGATCACCACAATCTTCTTCACCTATCACCTAGATCATCCAAGTGTGTTCTTACCACAAGAACACTCACAAGGATATCTTGTGTTTGAATGATAACCAAAAATCAAGATTACAACTCAATAATGAATAATACAATTTGAGTGCAAGGTGTAATCAAGAATAGCCTAGACCTCAAGGGATGTGAAAGTGATAAGCAAGACAAATTTACAACAAGAATAATAACAATGAAAGACCAAGTATTTGTTTGAAGTGTATCTTGTTGTGTTGTATCTCAATTGTTGTATTGGTTGCTCCAAAACTTCCTCTATTTATAGGAGATGATTGATCAAGCATAGGCTCCTCTTGGGGATTGAAAATCTACGAGAAAAATACAATTAAAATCAAGAATATAGTCATTAGAAATCAATCCCACAATTTAAGAAATGTGTCCATTGTCAAACGGTCATATTTTTCTTTGTCAAATACACAGGCGGCCGCCGCATGAAATAAGAGAAATAAGAACACTTTGAAAATTTCAACAGGGCGCCGGTCGACATAGCCACCGGCCGACCCCTGTCTCAACCGGTCCCCTAGTTCAAAAAACGAAGAGGTTTTGTTCTTTTCAAAACGAAACATGCGTGTCTGCGGTCGACCATCAAGGGCGGCCGCCGACCGGACGGTCGATGCCTGATGCACGGCCGACCGACCGCTTTTTTTTACTACCGTCTCATTTTCTGCTTTCTAAAAACATCTTCTTTCAGTACGGGTTGCCCTATAGAGCGGCCGGTCGACCACGAGACATAAATGTTGTCCAATTTTTGTCGAAAATAAAACTCAAGAAATACTCCGAAAATTTAGTAAAAACATTTTAAACCAATCGGGAGTATTTAGACAACGTTTAGAAATCTTGTTTAGGAGTAAAAATCCATTGATATAAAATCATTAAAAGTTTTGTCCATTATTATCAAAAATAAACTTGAGGAAATACTCCGTAAAATATTAAAACCATTTTAAATCATTTAGGAGTATTTGGACAACCTTTAAAAAACATTGTTTTGGTGATAAAATAAAATCATCAAAATTAAGATAAAAACATGTATCAAACAGAAAAATCTGCATATTTGTACATCAAATCAGTCAAATGTATACACAAAATAATTTTCAAAATATACAATATTGTCAATATTAGTATACAATATTCTCAATTAAACATCTAACAATGCACTACTGAATACTTATATTATCACCAAATATTGGACAAGTATATACCAAAATATAATTTCAGGATATCGTAATGGAATTATTTTTATACCATATTTTTATGGTTATAAAGCACCGAAGTCTGCATATGTATACACCAAAATATACTTCCAATGTACAATATTGTCAATATTTTATACCAATTTAAGTACCGAGTGTTTAGTCCAAATAAACATCCAAACACGCCATATTTCATGTTATATTAGCACCAAAATATGCATATCTATACACGAAATAATGCTTCTAGAGCACAATATTATAAACATTTGTACACCAAAATATTGCGTCAATGAAGAGTGAGAATCCGTTTTTTTCCTCATTATTAGGCGTATCTGTTATGGAAATCTGATATTGAATACATCCCTTGATTTTAGGAAAGTAAATATGGTATTATTTTTACACCATTTTGATAGTTACCGATTAGCACCAAAATATGCATATCTATACACGAAATAATGCGTTCAGAGCACAATATTATAAATATTTGTACACCAAAATATTGCGTCAATGAAAAGTGAGAATCTGTTTTTTTTCCTCATTATTAGGCGTATATGTTATGGAAATCTGATATTGAATATATCCCTTGATTTTAGGAAAGTAAATATGGTATTATTTTTACACCATTTTGATAGTTACCGATTACCACCAAAATATGCATATCTATACACGAAATAATGCGTCTAGAGCACAATATTATAAACATTTGTACACCAAAATATTGCGTCAATGAAGAGTGAGAATCTGTTTTTTTCCTCATTATTAGGCGTATCTGTTATGGAAATATGATATTGAATATATCCCTTGATTTTAGGAAAGTAATTATGGTATTATTTTTACACCATTTTGATAGTTACCGACTTGCCCTTTTTACACATAAAATAAATGAAAAATGGTGTATTTTTAGGCCTAATCTGAACCATTGATTAAATAGGATGGATGGATAGGATCTGTCCACACTGCCACATGGTAAGAGGTTGCCACATGAGATCCTATCCATATATATATATATATATATATATATATATATATAAATTCTATATTTTCCATATATAACTAAAAGATAACAAATAATACAAAAATTAAATATTCCATCTATACAATGTATTTTCTTTGTAAATCAAAGATTCTATCTATACAGTTTATTATAATCTAAAAGATAATAAATAATCCAAAAATAAAAAAAATTAATTTTAGGTAAGATATAATTTGACAATATTATCTAAAAATTAAGATATATTGAGAATGATTTATGAAAAATGCTATACTAATCGGCATTCTTATCTAAAAGGTAAAAAATAATCATCAAAACCAAAGATTCTATCTACATAAAATATTTTTTTCGGTATAAAAGGACTCAGTAAAAACTACCTTGGGATTTATCTCCTCCTACATAATCTCCATCCTTTCGGAGATGACCGGGTTAGTAGGAGTGGCAATTTCAACACAATACAAAAATACGATCCAAACCTAACACAATATAAGCGGGTCTATTCAATCGATTTATTATTCGGGTCATAATCGTGTTTAACCCAATTAACCCGATAATAAATGAGCCAATTTCGGGTTGATCCGAAATGACTCACTTAACTGTTTTAACCCATTTGAAGAATAAAATTGTAATTAATTCTATTTTGATATTTGGCGAGTTATGATATTTGCATCATATGTTTGTGTTTTCTCTTAAACCTTAATTGTGTTTTTTTTGTTTTTGTTTAATTGTTAACATATTATAGAGGTACAATTTATTTGGAGTTTGTTCATGTTCTTTGGAGACCTAATCTGATAAGCCTATTATATCAAACCAAATTACGATTTGCATATTTTGATAGTAATTCATTATGTTTTTAATATTCTATACATAAATGACCCAAAATCCCCATTTTATTATAATAAATAGATGGTTTATTCAAGGCTAAAAAATATACAAGCCATTTTGGGTCGTATTTGGGTTACATGTGTATTAAGCAGGACGTGTTCAGATTGACCCATCTGACCTGAATAATTAAATGTATCGTGTTTGGGTTGGTCAAATTTGTATAATTATCGTGTTTCAACACAACCCGTGAACCCAAACACTACTCGAACGGCCATCCACACGGTTTGATCTATCCTCTTGCTTTATTAGGCTTAACTTGGACCTTTGCAATTGGATTGTGTTTAACAATTTATGGTTTGTTGTGTCAAACCATTGGATTGATGTAAAACTAATATTATTAATAAAATATTTAACTAAAAAAAATTCAAACAAATTGTTGAACTAAAGTCAAATAAAATAAAAAAAAAGAAAACTACAAATTTTGAAAGACTTCTTTGTACACGACGTTCATTGTTTGCTTGTTGTTCGATTCGTTGTCACCACAGACTAATATTTTCAAACCCTTGCGATTGGTGACTCTCGAAACAGCAACATATAATTACCCATGATTGAATACTGGATTCCTCAAAAATAGGCCAACATTGGAGAGAGATTGGTCTTGACTCTTATTTATGGTCATGGCATACGATACAATGAGAGGGACCTGTCTTCTTTGGAACTTGAATGGAATTCTGAGGTCCGATGGGATCAATGTCATACGCGGAATCAAAACCTTATGACCTACATTCGTTCCGGTGAGAATTTTAGCTTCGAATACATGTTTGGCCAACCTCGTAATAACCAATCTAGTACCATTACACAATCCAATAGAATGGTCCATGTTCCTCAAGAGCATAACTGGCATACCAACCTTCAAATGCAATTCATGATTAGGAACACCGGAACATCTGATCCCGTTCCAAAATTCTGGTGTGTGCAGATCATGCAAGAAGTCAACATTAGCATCGGATTTGCACGTGCTATCGGAGCTCAAATACGTCTGGCTCTCAGAAGAATTTAAAGACGTCATATACTGATTTATGGACTCAACAGCATCGAGTGTCAGTGCCAGTATAGCCCTCTCTTTCAAGTAAGTTGGATCATCAATGGCGTCTCTAAACATCGGATAAGTGCTTTCAACAATGGTTGCAATTGGATCACCAGAATATTGTAGCACCATATCTTCAGGTATATCAATAGTTGCACAACCATCATTCGATCCTCCGATAGTTCCGTCTCCAATGCTTGCAATCCATTCAGAAAATTGCACCAGATCTGCATAATCATCGGTTCCACCTAAGCTTTGAAGGCGCATGTTCTTAGTCAGTTTAAAACTGTGCAATTTGCCCACAGATGCGATGAATTAATGGTTGCATTCACAATGTCTTGCCTACTTCCCTTAGGTATAACAGGCAAGATTTGCCTGAAGTCTCCACCAAACACAACAGTTTTCCCTCCAAATATTATATTTTCCGCCAACGGGTTGTCATGTTTTAAAAGAGCTCGTAAAGTTTTGTCAAGTGCTTGAAAGCAAAACTTGTGCATCATCGGCGCCGTCCCAGTTATAAGCTTCAAACGGATAATCAACTCCATGCAAGGACTCTCCTAATTGATATTGCATGTTGAATCTTGGTTAGGGTTTAAGGGAATAACAAATCGCGAATGCGATCCCGCCTCCCGGCAATGAGAGACGTTATGCCGCTTGATGCAACGTTTAGTATGATTTCTCCTTTTGATCTCAATCTTTGCCGCACAAAGCCCTCCACAAAAATGTCTTGCCTGTGCCTCCATATCCATATACAAAGAACATACCACCTTTCTCGTTTACCACAGCATGCATTATTTTCGAGTATACGCTATGTTGTTCATTGTTTAGTTTGGAAAGTAGATCCTTGTGCTCAAACATTAGAGCCTTACGATCGTAGCGTAGCTCGTCGTATATCAGTCTGTTTTGGTGGTTTTGAAGATTATCAACATCCGGAAATAGCATTGAATCAAAATTGTGTAGACTCTTACCACGACATCTTAACAATTTTTCAATTTCAGATAAGGCCAGATTCTTGATTTGGTTCTCACTCAATACCAGTTCTGCACAAGAAAAAGCAATATAATAAATTTAATAAAAAAATTTAATATCCCTAAAATATATAAATTATGACAATATTTGACTGAAAGGAATTACATAAGATATAAAATATAATAAATGAATACCTTGATGATTTAAAAGCCGTCTTTGATTATAAAGAATATCATCGGAAAGGAACTCCCAACACTTCTCCCACACTGATTCTGGCCTTGCTTAAAGAATCCGATGACAACAATGACGCAAACAAACTTCTTAGATTGTCGCATATGCTCGATGGTCGCTTCAATAATGGCGTCAATATACTCTCTATCGTCTTCTAAAAGACCAAGAGCATAGCAAGCTTCAAGATAGGAAGTGTGTTGCACACCATTGACCTTCTTGTAGTCCTCGTGACTCGTAGCCCCTTGAACCACGTTAATAAGACACCTCAAATAGTACATATCCCCACAACCCGGAGGACGCGTAAAAACCCGCCCTATTGATTTTTCGATCTTCCTAGGCATCCATTTTCTTAGCTCTAGTTTCCAAACAAATTTAGTTGGAGCTTCAAGCGTAAATCAACTCCATAGCTTCATGATATATTTTATTGGCTTCCATCCAAGCTAAAAACATGCTTTCTTTAACCGAATCTTTCTTGAGAACATCGTCTATTCTTTCTGAATCCGAAAAAATAACACTCTGCTCATTTGGAAGATGGAAGCTTAGACGTTCAATCGGAGGATATTTATATTGGATTTCAAAACCAAGTAATCTCCATGTCGCCTCACAAGTGAAATATATCGACAATCATAAAACATACTAACTTCACAACAATTTTTGCGGATTCCTCCTCATCGGTGCTCGTATAGAATGACACAAGAATTCGGTCATGTCCTTTATTGACATATTTAAACAAATATTTTATCGATCTTGACCGGGTTACACCATTCAACGTTAATGTGAGCTCCGTACTTCACCAACAACTCACGATTGTGCGGCACAACATATCTTTTATCCAAAGGAACACCATTTTTCTCAACACTTCTCCCATCATTTCTTCGTCTATAATGCGGATACCCTTCTTCATCAATAGTAGTTGCATTAACAAATTTTTTGGGAAAATGTTTCGTGCAACGACCATCAGCCATACATGGAGAGCTTTTTCTAACGTCTCCACATGGACCATAAATCATGTGGTCTCTCACCACAACATAATAATACGGATCAACACCCTCATCAGGTATTCCTGCCGATATAATCCGATCTATATCATCTGTTGTTGGATACTTGTCTTCTTTAGACATGAATAGCAATATATGTGCATGTGGCAAACCACGCTTCTGAAATTCTATCGTGTATATAACTGCAATGTTAAATATAAGTAAACATTAAGTGAAAAGTATAAAACAAAAATTAATTGGACTAAAATGTAAATAAATTATTGAGGAAGAATTATAACTTGCTATTACATTCCCAAACATTTTTTTCTGACGGAGATCTTTTATCAAACAATCCAATTTCAATTTAAAGATTCTGCAGACAATGTCCGGTCGGTCCTTAGGACTAAGATTCTTCTTATCAAGAAATCGAACAATCTCTGGCCATTTTGGATTGCAAGTGAATGTTATAAACAAATTCGGATAGCCCGCCCACCTACATATAGCCATTGCATCCTAATTTTGTATCATATATCGCGCCTCGCATCCTGAAGGTAATATAATTTTTTCCATATCATGGATCTATGTCTCCATTCAACAAAGCATCCGTTAAACCCTTATATATATCACAACACAATTTCTTTTGGTGCAATCGAATATACTTCAAACGGGCTGACTCCACCATCGTGTAAGCATCGACAACAAATTGTTGAAATAATCTTCTTGAAGACAAAATAGTAGAAGCATCTTGTTCCCTGTCGTGCAACCGGTAAGCGAAAAATTCTCGAACACTTATCATTTTTCTGCTCCTCTGATTAATTTTCTTCAGATTCAAAAATGGTATGTCTTCCCTGAAACCGTCTTCACCAAATGGTAATAATAACGGATACTACAAGGCCAAATAGGATGCATTCAATTCATTGATTCGTTTCAAACCTCCAGATTTTGTTTCCACTAAAATGTCTCGATCTCCTAAAGCTTGATCAAAATCTCCAACTATCAGTGCAACAACTTCTGAACTTGTAGGCACATTGTATCTCCTAGCATCCGTACTCCGCTTTCCGATCAGACGCAATCTAACATCACAATCAACGTGTTGTTGAATCTTCTCCTTCGCCACTCTAAAGGTCTTTACTAAAATATACTCTCATCTAACATTCTCTTTAAGTCACTAACAATAAGTTCGTGCAAATTATTTATTTTGCCCCCTTGTCTACAAAAAAAAGGGAAATATTAGCATAATTAAGGTAAACAAATAAGAAATATTATAAAATATAATTTTATTAAACGCAGAATACCTGACAAAATTTAATCAGTTTGATATTTCATTTTCTGTATCATATATATACATTTGGGCGAATTTTGGTGTAGAACCATCGGACGACAATAAACTTCCAATAAGATGGTAATTCTGTCCATGCATTCTAAACACAGAAGGACCACGACCACTGTTTATATCTTTGTCTATTTTGCCTCCCATTGAAGTGAAACTGAACATATTGTTGTATAATCTTATGTTTTCTTGAAAGTGCTTAGATTTAATTCCATCTCCGAATAATAATTCACAAAGCACATTTGGTGGTTGTTTAACTGGAGGTAGTTGAATAACACCATTGCTGCAACACAAAGAGTATCTAGGCTTGTTTTTTTGAACAGGAAGATAGCATTTCCTCATACCAAAACAAAGCTCCACAAAATTCACATTTGTATGTCGCATCACCGATGTCCAAGTATTCTAAATAAAATAGAAGAAATAATTTTAAACATTTATTTAAAAGAAATAATTCACTACCTTACAAATCATAAGTTATAAGAAATTAAACTCACCATTTACTGAGAAGGTAATTCTCGCATTTCGCTCGATCGATCAACATCAATATTAATATTGCCGCATGGTGTAGTATCATTTGCGGTGATTGCGATTCTGATAAGCTCATCAACCGTGAGATCAATTAATGTTTCCGCATTTGAATTTATCGAGAGAAGATGAACACGTTGTTTGATCTTTGGATGTTGTTACGATTATTGATTCTAGTTCCAAAGTGTGGTCCCGCTAAATTGAATATCCAAATTGGTTAAATACATTTAATAGATATTAACATCTGAATATTGCACCTAGAAATTAACAAAAACACATCAATATTAATAATATACCGTTTGTGATGTCACTAAGCATAGTGTTTGATAATGGATAGATCATTCTACTTGATGAACCTTGTAAATCAACCGTCGTCGTAGATACATTTGGAAAAGACATTTGAGGTATTCCGTGATTTTCTGTAAAAAAAAAAATTGAACCATAACCAATCAAAATAAAGATTAGCTAAACAAATTACAAATCAATTTTATATTGAGCATGAGATGTCCTATTATTCCAAAATTTATTTAGATTTAATAAAGTAAATATATTAATGCAATTACCATATGTATTTTCTCCCAGCGGAGTGCCTGATAAAGAAAATACTTTTCTTCTTGATGAGCCGTACATCTGAAATCTTGTAGTCAATTGCGGAGTTGCAGTATCATTGTCTGTAAAGTCAAAGATTTGGTAAAATAAGGAAAATAGATATTTATAAATTTAATTTTTTAATGTAAATATTAATATAGATATATATTAATTAAATAAATAAAATAATTTTATTTTAAAATATATTAATTAAATTATATAATTCTTTCGGTATACAATGTGAATATTGTGTAATTTACGTACATATTTGTTTTGGCCTAACTATCATAATATTTTTGCTACTATATAAAATTATACCAATTTGTATTTTATAAGTATAAACACTAAATCGCTCAAATTATAGATAAATATATCAACTTATAACACATTATTTTATAATTAAATGCAAATATTTTTTTAGTTTTTTAAAAATTTAATAATTAAATTAATATTTTTTTAATTTTTATAGAAAATAATTTTGTGATTATATCGAATTTATAGAATAAAAGTTTTAAAAAAAATTTATAGTATTCAAATTAAAATTTCTGAAAAATACATTAAAATATAATTAGATTTAAATTATTTAATAATAGAAATTCTTTAAAATTAAAAATAATAAACTCGTATTTTAATGATTTATATTTAAATATATTTTCAAACAAATTATTTATTTTAATTTAACAATTTAAATAAATTCTAATTTATAACATAGATATTTTTTTATTTATTTATAGACTTAAATACATATTATGATAATTATAAATATAAATATTATAATTTTACTAAATACCTTAGCTATATGTAGCCCAATTATAATAAATTTGTTAAATAACCCATTTGAGATCCATTATGCAAGCCCATTACACACAAAATCAAAGCCCAAATATAACCTATTACCTATTTCTATACCGGCCCGTATTTTCAGCCAAAAAAAAAACTAAAGCAAGATAACATGTGTCTCAATCATGTATTGCATGCCTTGATTAAACACGATTGAGACACGTGTCCGAATGGACGGACATGATGATACTTAGGTTATTTTTCAGCAAAAAAAAAAAAAAAAATGGAAGAGGACACGTATCTCAATCGTGTTTAATCAATGCCTTGATTAAACACGATATAGACACGTGTTCGACATGGATGCGATAGGATCGAAATTAGGGCAAAATATACCCATTTCGAACCCCCATTTCTCGGCTTCCTCTAGAAGCCAGATTCCATTTTGCCTGCCCCCCTCTCTCTCTACCGTTCATTTCTTCCCCAAACCCTATTTTCACTCTCAAAGTTTCTTCTTCTAAAATCAGCCTGTGTATTTCTCTTAAAAATATCACTGTGTCTATTCTTCTTCCTTCAGATTTTAAAAAACCTTTGTGATTTTAGCCATTTCTGAGCATGTATGTGTATATGTATGTTCGGTTCTGAAAATGCGATAACATTAAAAAATCTAGGGTTTGTCGAATCGAATGGATTCCTAACTTTTTTTTATTTTTGTTTTGTTTATTGTAGATCATCGACATTTTCTGGTCTCCATCACCAGTTTATGGTGATGGAGAAGAAAATCGTGTCGAATACCATAAAGTTTTTTTAATTTTTTTTTATGGAATGTTTGTTCGTTTTTTATCCTAAATTCTTTTTTTAACCAAACAATATTGTATATTCTCGACATTTTCTGGTCTCGTCACCATTTTATAGTGATGGAGAAGAAAATAGTGTCGAAAACACGATTTGTTTCCTAAAAACTCTATTAACCAAATGTTGTTTCTGTAAATTTTTTTGTTTTTTTAGTTATGGGTAAAGAAATAGGTGGATCTGTAAAATAACAAAAGAAAATGAGATTTGTAGATCCTTTGTGTTTTTTAAAAAATTGTACAATAAGAAGTGTTTTTCGTTTTCTTGTGCTTTTTTCTAAAAAGCAGTATAAATGTTTTAATAAATATTAATTTTTGGATCTTTTATATAACGTTAAAACCCTGTATTTTTTTTAAACTTGAAAATATGATAATTATTTTCAGTACAAACCTACGTTTGTATATAAATGTTCAGATGTTCTTTTTGACCAAAAAACCCTGTAATTTATTTTAACTTGAAAATATGATGATTATTTTCAAGGTTTGGATGGAGTTTTCTCAGATCTGGAACACTGTAAGAGCAGATCAGAAAAGTCGAATGAAAAAGATAAGTGTCGATTTTTTTCATTTTTCTTATTTTAATTCTTGTTTTTTTATATTTTGTAATGTAATTTTTTTTATTATTGCAGATGCATTAGTTCGGGGTTTCGAAATTCCAAATTCCAGAAATTTGAAGAAAAATAAGTGTAAGCACGAAAAAAAATAAGTTCCTACCCTAAAGTATGAATTTTTTTTTTCGTGACCTCTGTTTTTTTAACTCGAATGATAAAAATCATGTTAGTTTTTGAATTTTATTTTTCTTAACTCTGTTTTTTTAAAATTCTTAGTAGTTCATTCTTTGTTTCTTGTTAATTATCTTATTTATTTTATTAACAGGTAACATTTGAAATATTTAACAAAAGATATTATTATGTGAATATTTTTTATAAAATCCATTCTGGTTTTTACTGTATAAAAGTCATTAGTTTACCTGAGATATATTAATGTCACACGTTTAAGAAAAAATAATATTAATTCAGGAAAAGTAGATAAGAGTAAAAACATATATTTTCTAATTATAATTTATGTTCTTTTATCTTAATTTCATTTTGTTTTTAATAGTTGAGTGATCAAATTATTCTGTTTTCAGGGCATGGAACAATAGAATGCAGTGATGTATACATTTCGAAAAATCAATCCACCTAGGTAAGTAGCATTCCAGGAAGACTTCATCAAACAAACTAATATAAAAATTTCATCATCCAAATAAACAACAAAAAATCCTTATACCGTGTGCATTTTCTTCATATCTTCTGCGTTTGGTGCCCAAGATGTTATACTATGTCAGCTTTCTCATTGTATGTTTGAGTCTATGTATTGTGTGAAGCCCTCGATTTTTATTCGAACATGTACTTATCATATCGTCTTTGTACTATTGACAATTCTACCGCGTCGCTTTGACGGGTAAATATTAATGATAATTACATTTTTGCCTTAATTTCTTTATTTACTTCTTGTGATCATAATCATTTATTAATTTTATTTCGCATTTATGATCACTTGATCGATCATCATTATTGTTATTTGCGTATCTATTAGTCACCTTAGAATTCTAAGAGACTATTTATTTTAGAGATTTATACCTTATAGAATTAAGAATCCGAATTAGATTAAGTGATCATGAGACTTATAAGTGATCAAGGAAATCACTAATTATTTGGAGATTGATATTATTCAACTATTATCATCAATTTTGGGACAAATTAAAAATATGGAAATACCACAAATACCCTTGAGTGGACGGCCATAATGGGAATTTTGGTGTAGAAATATCTCCCAACTCTTGTACATGTACACCTTGTGTATTCATCTTGTGTATTTTTACACCATTAATTCAAATCTTATACACAATATCTTATACACCAATTCTTTATTATAAACTTACCCAACATGTTGGAGGCTTCCCAACACCCAATGCCAACATTCTTCTCAATCCCTTCAATTTCATCCTCCCATGCAAGACCTCATCTTGACCAAGGTCCTTGTCCCTCATGCAACCTACACCTTTCAAGACTTGGAACAAAACAAAATTTTGTCTCCTTTTCTCTCCAAGGGGACGGCCATAATGGCCTTGTTGAGCAAGGATTTTGTTCAAGTTTCTTCCTTCACATTTCATTTCACCAACACAAATTATCCTAAGTCTTGTATTTTCTCTTCCCTCTCTCTAAAAATCCTCCTACCTCTCTCTACATATTTCTTTTTTCTTCTCTTAAACACTTAACAAAAAAATACAAGAAACCCTTCTCTTCTACTTGCAAAAATTCGAACACCCCTCCCTACACAAGGTAAGAAATTTTGTTCCTCTTCTTGTCTTGATATCATCTAGCTATCTCCTCTCACTTATTAATGTAAGTTTGGATTTTTATTTTTGAGGTTTACATAGAAGACTTGGAAGATACTAAGAGTCTCACCATCACCTTGAAGAGGACTTCTAGACTTGAAGAAATTTGAAGAATTTGGACTATAAGGTAAGAAATGGGATTTTTGGTACCTTCTTCTTCTTCCCTATTAATTTCGAATGTTAACACCAAAATTATCATTTTGAGGTGGTTAGGGGCTGACCTTGGAGCTTTGGTTAAGAGGTGATTAAGTTCTTAAGAGACTATCAATTTTTGACTACAACTTTCAACTACACAAGGTAAGTGTGGTACCTTTGGCCTATTCCTTCTCTTTTTCCCTCCTTAGTTCAAATCTTCATTTTCTAACTCAAAACTCCTTGTATTATTGGACTTAGGGGCTGCCTTAAGTGAGGATTAAAATCCTCAAGGTCTAGTGACACCACTTTACACCAATCAACCGAACAAACAAGGTGGGTGGAAAAATCCTTTCAACTTCTAGGTGTTTTAAATTGAAAATGTGCATGTAGTATTTTGTTATTGAGCACTTGAGATATATATTATGTATTGCATGCTATTTTCTTGTATCTAGTGGAAAAATTCTCAAGTGTTGCTCAAAAATGCGATTTATCGAAAAATAGGACATACATGTACACTTTATTGTTGTACTTGATGAATGCTTGCATGAAATGGATATGTATGTTTATGACTCTTGTAATCTATGTTTTGAATGATTTATAACCTGGACAAGTCTAGCATAATTGATTAAATTTCGATTTTTGGACTTAAAATGCAAAAAAAATGGAAAGTTGGTGGACTTAATTGCAAGAAAATAAAACTTAAGGGACCCCTCTGTAATTTTAGATTTTGGGACTGTACTCAGGTTCAAAAATGATGTTTTGACATTTTAATAAAGTTTTAAGAGTTTTTAGATAAATAAAATCAACCCTTAAAAGCCCAAGGACTAGATTGTAAAATTTGAGAAGTTTAAGGGCTAATTTGCAAATTTCGAAACTGTACCAGACCCTAATTTTAAAATTTGAAATTTTAACTCTTAAGGGACTGGAAATAACATATTTTAAGTGTATTCCAAAAATCCAAGTGTTTAGAGCTTGGAAAGTAATTTTATAAAACTTGAGGGACCAAATTGTAAAAGATTAAACTTGAGGACCCAAATGAAATTTCCAGGACTTATGCAGCCCATGCACCTGGAAATACTAATTTACCTATAACATAATTATATTTTGGACCCAAGGTTCAAATTTCATAACAATTGGACCCCTAAAAGCCTTAAAGGCAATTATTTCAAAATGGGACAAAAATGAGATTTTCAAAAGTTAAGGGACCTATACTTATGACGTTTTAAAACTGTTTTTGTCCCAATATCCCACTAACCTTAGTGACATTTTCCAACTGGAATCACATTAAAAGCCCTTCCGGTTTGTGAGTTCCGATTATTTTAAACTTAGGGCCCGAAATGACAATTCAACAATTTTGGGGCCAATGTGAGAATTTTATAAAAACTCGACCTCAAAACTTTAAAAACCTGAATCTCTGAACAAGTTAGAGAATTTAGGAACTGACCTCATAATTTTTCAAGGTCGGGACATTTATTTATTTAACTTTTAACCCCAAAAGTATTGATTTTTACAAAGCGGGGCTAATTGTAAATTTTATTTTTATAAGGACCTAACTCAAATTATTTTCCTTTAAAGAAACAACCCTGGACCCTCTTACTTTAATATTTAATTAAAATATTTTATTTTCTTAAAAATCCTTGACTTATCGGATCGTCTTGACCGACATTAATACCCGATCGCGGGCGACTTCCCTCGTCTCGCGATTTCGAATCTATAACGGGACCTATGTTCCTCCTAATCCTTAAGATATCGAAGACTACTTATCCTCCCGATAATTATCTTCATCCCAATACTCCACCAACGCCATAACTATCTTGTGCAAAATTTGAGAACTTTTCATGAACTTCCCCGAATCAATAATACTCGATTGCCTTGACTTGACTACGAACGTGTACTTAATTTCCACTGAGTCAACTTGGTGTGTCGAGCTCACAATCGAATGGATACGTCGGGGGATGGAACCGGGCAGCTCGACTGCTATTCCACTCTCCGCCCCATCGCCCTAATCCCGCAATCGAGGGACGAGTTTGTCCAAGGAAGCGGGTCGTAGTACTTGAGGTATAATCATGATTATGACGAATCCGAGCCTTGCTAGCTCCAACGTGGATTTTGTCTTTGCCTGGAGCGATAAGGTGACAGGTCTTTGACCATCATAAACGGGAGTTACAAGGAAGAACAAAGGAATCGCTGCCCGATCCACACGATTTCGGAGTTGAACGGAACGGGTTGGCGCTACATATCGATGACGCAACCACTAATTGTCTTGTATAGGATTGGCGCTACACATCGACGCAATCCCCATGTCTTGCTTGAACCATAATGCCGTGACCACGTGACTACTTAATCGAATTTTCTTAAATCGTATAAGTATATTACTTAATATATTTATCACGACGCTTGTGGACTATGTGTGAACACATGCATCATACCTCACGCATTTTCATACAACCGTTTTCTCGCATTAACTATTTATATCGCCACACTTGCACACGATCACCCCATCCACCGAGATTTCTCGTCTCATTCCCTCCTGTTTTCTAACCTTTAGATGAAGAGTACGCCAAGACATCGAACCTACTACATTGAATCCCTATCGGTGATGTGGAGCGACATTTCCTTTTACTTTTATTTGTTGTTGGACTCCTTCATTTTATTTCTGTTTGGACTGTAAGTTAATTAAGATAATCTTTTGGGTTGTATTCGGATACTGCCAGACTTTAAGATGTAATTTGTACTCGTGTTTATTTTAATTCCGCTGCATTAGACTCTATTTCACTTAGAGTTTTGTATCTTTGGTTTCGACTGTTGATTTATTTCTGTTTAAGTGATTGATCGTTGTCGCGTCACGTTTGGGGCGTGACAGTTATGGTATCAGAGCTCGGCTAGTAAGATGGAAACTTACACCGAGCTAACCCAGGATAGGACCCTCGGATTGTGTTGGGTAGTACCGCGACTTGACTAATTAAGTGTGAAATCGATTTCAAAAATGGCATAGAACCATATTATTGATGTTTAGGTTAAGCTAAAATTTATACTTGGAGAATCCATAGTCATACTTGATTTGACTTAGCTGACTTTTGACTGACTTTCCTTAGTCATTCTTTCTTTGTTCTCCTTATCTTTCCTTACATCCGTCTAATCCGCCTCAGTTTTGTTTGTCAGGATGGAGCCGGCACCCCCAACCTGGTGGGACGTAATAGAAGCTCGTTTTGAACGGGATCACTATAAGGCCTTAGAGCTTCATCGGCGCCAGGCATTCCTACGGGCCGACTCCGAGCTTACCAGGGAACGACAATGCACTCGTGAACTAGGACACCTCCTGACAAAGAGTCAAGAAGAGAAGAATAACCTTACTCTCCTCGTTAAAGACCGCGAGGACACCATCCGCGCTCGCGAGGATCAAATTCAGTTGATCCAGGAATGCCTGGATAATACTCGCGAGAAGATGGAACGTGCCAAGGAAGGTCGCACGAAGTGGAGAATGGAGGCGCACATGTCAAGAGACACCATAGGACGCCATGAGGAGACCATCAACAAACAAATGCAGGTGATCGAGGAACTCACGCATGCCTTAACCCAAATGATGTCTTTGCTTTGGAGGCTGCCTTAGCAGCTAATGCGCCACCGTTGCCACCGCCCGAGGCGGAACCAATGCCCGACCTCGAGGCCGATAATGAAGAGGATCCCGAGGAGGATCCTGAAGAAGACCCCGAAGAGGATCCCGATGAGGATCCAATGGAAGATGAAGAGCCCGAGGCGCTTGAAGCCCCAACTCGATGATGCTCCGGACTAGAACGTTGTGGCTAGATTTTGCCAATCGGCCTAATCTTTGAGGTGCTACCTCACCGATCAAGTTCCGTTACTCGACGAGGCCGCTAGTGATGACGACGACGACCTCACTGAATAGATAGCTTTTGTGATAGATAGTATCGGCGCATATTACCTTTTCTGGTTGTATTTTGCTTTTCGTTGTACCATGATTTCGGATTTACCATTGATTCTGTAGTCTATTGTATGAACTCCTTTGGATGTATTCAAATTTTCACATTAATGGATATATCTTTTCTACTTATTCTATGTCTTGTGTACTTGTGTTGCTCTCCTTGCGGTATAACTTGTTTTACGTGAATATTTACTGGAATCGTTCATTTTTGTATTGTAGCTAAACTCCAGATATATGGCTGGAAACCGTGGACGCGGGAGACCCCGCCGTGTTCCCCAAGGGAATGAAGATGTACCCAGGGAACGGGTACCCTCCCCCGATCTACCACCACCTCCTCCGCCAGTCACAGAAGATAACTTGATCGCAATAGCCCCAATAGAATCTTGGTCTTCATGAGGCAACAAGCAGAGCCTCAACGACGTATTCTCGAGCCTGCTAGAGAGGCGAATGATCGCACTTTGGAGCGATTCTTGCGATTTGACCCACCGGCTTTCTTAGTAGAGCCTGATGACTTAAAGGCAGAAGAATGGATTGGGAAACTGGAGAATATCTTCAATGCTCTCCAATACTCGGGGAACAAAGGTTACGCTCACCGTGTTTTCGACTAGAATCAGTTTGCCGAGATTGGTGGAGAGCGATTGAGAGAAAGTGGGAACAGATCAAATAGATAGGACATGGGAAAATTTCTGGTCATTCAATGAGCAATACATACCCCAAGTCGTGAAGGAGGCACGGGGGATGAATTCCATAAGTTGAGATAGGGAACATGTCTCGTGGCCCAATATGAGTCCGAATTCCATCGGTTATCCAAATATGCCCGGAACAATCAATCGACGAAAGAGGACAAATTGTATAAGTTCACACACGGACCAAGCCGAACTCGAAACAAACTTTTGATCATTGAAACAACAACATACTCGGCCCGCTGATAAAGCGCTCTCCGCATTGAGTGGGACTTAACCGCATTGGTCGATTCAGCTGAATAGGCCATCAAACAGTCTCAAAAGGACAACGGTGGGACAACCATCAAGGCCGCCTGTTAAGATTCAGAAGGGGCCAGTCGTTAAGACAGAAAAAGGGAAAGGACCGATGTAGGTAAAACCAGGCCAAGTATGTACACATTGCCAAAAACCGGGACACACTGTCAATGATTGTTGGCGCAAACAGGGGAGATGTTTGCTATGTGGCAGTAATCAGCATCAACTGAAGGATTGCCCAAAGTACGGGGATCGCACGAAACAAGTGCTGCCGACAAAACCGGGTAATGGCCAGGGTAACCGGGCAAGGATGCCTGCTCGAGCATTTGCACTAGCCGGACATGAGGCTCCGGAGGCAACAGACGTGGTGGAAGGTACGCTTCTAGTATCTAGCCATTACGCTAAAGTACTATTTGACCCTGGATCAACGCATTCATTTGTCGCACCACATTTTGTACACAAGTTGCATGCATGCATGGATCATATGCCTATAGGTTTAGAAGTGTCCACTCCTATGGGCGCAAGCCAGATAACAGATATTATCTATAATGCATGCGAAGTTAAGATTGATGAGATAAACTTTCCTACTGATTTGATCTTGATGCCTATATCCGAATACGACATTATATTGGGAATGAACTGGTTGTCTGCACACCATGCACAAATGGACTATCATCGCAAGTCCATTAAACTATGTGAACCCGGTTAAGCCCGAAGTGAAAATTTCGGGAAGAGCACGAGTTAAGATTGCCCCAATCATTTCAAAGAATGAAAGCGAGGAAGGCGATCACTAGAGGGGCACAAGGGTACTTGGCGTTTGTAATTAACAAACCTAAGGTTGAGACACAAATTAATCAAGTACCTATAGTATCGGAATATACAAATGTATTTCCACAAGAACTCACCACTTGTCCCTCCCGTGGATAGGGACATTGAGTTCACCATCGGTATTACCGAACCGCCCGATCGCTGAACGCCATATAGAATGGCTCTTGTTGAGTTACAAGAGTTGAAGACACAATTAAGTGTTCGATGGATGTGGGATTTATTCGACCAAGTACGTCTCCTCCTGGGAGCACCGGTACTATTTGTCAAAAAGAAAGATGGCACATTAAGACTGTGTATAGACTATCGCGGACTTAACAAATAAGTGACCATCAAGAACAAATATCCCCTCCCAAGGATAGACGAAATGTTTGATCAACTTCAAGGAGCGACGGTGTACTCAAGTTTGATTTACAACAAGGATATTATCGCTTAAAGATCCGTGAAGAAGACGTTTCCAAAAAAGATTTCGGACGGATATGGACACTACGAGTTTGTAGTGATGCCTTTCGGTCCGACAAACGCACTGCAGCGTTTATGGATCTAATGCATCGAGTCTTTCAACCTTATTTGGATCAATTCGTAGTGATATTCATTGATGACATACTCGTATACTCTAAGTCTAAAGAGGAGCATGAGCGTCATCCTAAAATTGTTTTAGAGACACTACGAGAACACAAGTTGTATGCCAAATTCAGCAAGTGCGAATTTTGGCTTAGTGAAGTCGCATTCTTGGGACACATAGTATCCGCACCGGGATTGCCATAGATCCTTCAAGGTATAGACGGTGGTTGAATGGAAACAACCCGAGTCTATAACGGAGATCGAAGTTTCTTAGGGACTAGTGGATATTATCGAAGATTTATCCAAGATTTCTCCAAGATAGCGGGACCACTCACTCGACTAACCTGAAAGCAAGTCAAGTTTGAGTGGAATGACAAGTGTGAGGCTAATTTCAAGAGTCAAGAAACGACTTACTACTACGGCTCGATCTTAGCCCTTCCAAAGGGAACATAAAACTTTGTCTTCTACAAACGCATCAAAGGAAGGACTAGGAGCGAGACTCATGCAAGTAGGAAAGGTCATTTCTTACGCATCACGGAAACTCAAGCCGTATGAAGCCAATTACCCAACGCATGACTTGGAATTGGCAGCAATAGTGTTTGCGTTAAAGAAATGGAGACACTATCTCTACGGAGCAACATTCACGGTTTACCACAGATCATAAGAGCCAAAGTATCTATTCTCTCGGAAGGAACTCAATTTGAGGCAACGGAGATGGATGGAGTTAATAGAAGATTATCACTTTGATATTCAATACCATCCCGGGAAAGCTAATGTAGTAGCGACGCCTGAGCGAAAGCGAGTTTAGCTAGACTAATGATTCGAGAGTGGAGATCATTAGAAGAATTGAGCACTTGGAATCCGACGAGAACCAGATTACTCGAATTTCATGTGCTAATATTTCGATTAAAGCCGATCTACTAACGAGATCAAAGTAACACGAGGATTGACGTGCAACTTCAAAAACTAAAAGAGAAGATACTCAAAGGAGAGAGATCGACTTGAAGCACGGGAAGATGGGATCATCGAAATAGAATTTGTGTACAGTGATGAGCAACTTAGGAACAGAATCCTCTCGGGAAGCACACCGTTCGAAATACACTATACATCCCTGAAAACAAGATGTATAAGGACTTGAAACAACATTACAAACATGAAGAACCAGGTGCGAGTTCGTTGCAGATGTTTGACTTGTCAAAAAAAGTTTGAACACCAACGACCATCCGGTTTATTACAACCGTTGAGAATTCCCAGTGGAAATGGGAACACATAACGATGGACTTCGTGATGGATCTACCAAGGACCAGGGATCATCGACGCGATGATCTTATATGGGTAGTTGTAGACCGACTCACGAAATCGCACATTTCTTACCCATGAAGAAAACCGAAGCTGGAGAGAAACTTGCGCAAATTTACATCCGAGAGATCATCCGATTGCATGGAGTGCCGGTCGACATAGTGTCGAGTGAATCCCGAGGTTTGTCTCGTTCGAAATGCTTACATGAGGAATTGGGTACCTCGCTAAGTTTCAAGACACATCCAAAAACGATGGCCGATCGATCGGAGCGAATAATTCAGACCCTGGAAGACATGTTGCGAGCCTGCACATTGATTTCCAAGGAAGTTGGGATTCACACTTACCATTGGCCGAGTTCGCCTATAATAACAGCTTATCGTGCCACGATTGGGATGGCACCCTACGAAGCCTTGTATGGACGAAAGTGTAGATCCCTCAACACTCGGGAGATTGATGACCAATGGACTCAAGGAGAAATGAAAGTCACCCTCGATTCCAAAGGTCGACTTAGTTCGGGAGGCCATGGAGAAGGTCAAGTTGATCAAGGAATGGATCCGTACAGCTCAGAGCCGCCAAAAGAGTTACGCGGACAAGAGGAAAAAAGACTTGGAATTTGAAGCAGGAGATGAAGTATTTCTCAGACTCTTGCCACGAAAAGGATTGATCGATCCAAGGAAAGGAGGCAAATTGAGTCCGAGATATATTGGACCTTACAAAATTTTGCGAGAGGATCGGAAAGTTGGCCTCTGACTTGAGTTGCAGACAAGATGCGGGAATGCACGATGTATTCCATGTATCAAGATTGAAAAAGTATCAACCAGATCCTGAGCACATCATCACTCGTGATGCTCCTCCTCTAATGGAGAATTTATCTTATACCGAGAAACCAATCAGGATCATTGACCAACAGATACGTCAGTTGCGTAACAGAGAGATTCCAATGGTTAAAGTTGTATGGCGGAACCACAACCGAGACGAAGACGCAACATGGGAGATGGAAGAAGACATGAGGAATCAATATCCAGAGCTATTCTGAAGAGAATTTGGGGACCAAATTCTTTTAAGGAGGGGAGAATGTGAAGCCCTCGATTTTTATTCGAACATGTACTTATCGTATCGTCTTTGTACTATTGACAATTCTACCGCGTCGCTTTGATGGGTAAATATTAATGATAATTACATTTTTGCCTTAATTTCTTTATTTACTTCTTGTGATCATAATCATTTATTAATTTTATTTCGCATTTATGATCACTTGATCGATCATCACTATTGTTATTTGCGTATCTATTAGTCACCTTAGAATTCTAAGAGACTATTTATTTTAGAGATTTATACCTTATAGAATTAAGAATCCGAATTAGATTAAGTGATCATGAGACTTATAAGTGATCAAGGAAATCACTAATTATTTGGAGATTGATATTATTCAACTATTATCATCAATTTTGGGACAAATTAAAAATATGGAAATACCACAAATACCCCTTGAGTGGACGGCCATAATGGGAATTTTGGTGTAGAAATATCTCCCAACTCTTGTACATGTACACCTTGTGTATTCATCTTGTGTATTTTTACACCATTAATTCAAATCTTATACACAATATCTTATACACCAATTCTTTATTATAAACTTACCCAACATGTTGGAGGCTTCCCAACACCCCATGCCAACATTCTTCTCAATCCCTTCAATTTCATCCTCCCATGCAAGACCTCATCTTGACCAAGGTCCTTGTCCCTCATGCAACCTACACCTTTCAAGACTTGGAACAAAACAAAATTTTGTCTCCTTTTCTCTCCAAGGGGACGGCCATAATGGCCTTGTTGAGCAAGGATTTTGTTCAAGTTTCTTCCTTCACATTTCATTTCACCAACACAAATTATCCTAAGTCTTGTATTTTCTCTTCCCTCTCTCTAAAAATCTTCCTACCTCTCTCTACATATTTCTTTTTCTTCTCTTAAACACTTAACAAAAAAAATACAAGAAACCCTTCTCTTCTACTTGCAAAAATTCGAACACCCTCCCTACACAAGGTAAGAAATTTTGTTCCTCTTCTTGTCTTGATATCATCTAGCTATCTCCTCTCACTTATTAATGTACGTTTGGATTTTTATTTTGAGGTTTACATAGAAGACTTGGAAGATACTAAGAGTCTCACCATCACCTTGAAGAAGACTTCTAGACTTGAAGAAATTTGAAGAATTTGGACTATAAGGTAAGAAATGGGATTTTTGGTACCTTCTTCTTCTTCCCTATTAATTTCGAATGTTAACACCAAAATTATCATTTTGAGGTGGTTAGGGGCTGACCTTGGAGCTTTGGTTAAGAGGTGATTAAGTTCTTAAGAAACTATCAATTTTTGACTACAACTTTCAACTACACAAGGTAAGTGTGGTACCTTTGGCCTATTCCTTCTCTTTTTCCCTCCTTAGTTCAAATCTTCATTTTCTAACTCAAAACTCCTTGTATTATTGGACTTAGGGGCTGCCTTAAGTGAGGATTAAAATCCTCAAGGTCTAGTGACACCACTTTACACCAATCAACCGAACAAACAAGGTGGGTGGAAAAATCCTTTCAACTTCTAGGTGTTTTAAATTGAAAATGTGCATGTAGTATTTTGTTATTGAGCACTTGAGATATATATTATGTATTGCATGCTATTTTCTTGTATCTAGTGGAAAAATTCTCAAGTGTTGCTCAAAAATGCGATTTATCGAAAAATAGGACATACATGTACACTTTATTGTTGTACTTGATGAATGCTTGCATGAAATGGATATGTATGTTTATGACTCTTGTAATCTATGTTTTGAATGATTTATAACCTGGACAAGTCGAGCATAATTGATTAAATTTCGATTTTTGGACTTAAAATGCAAAAAAATGGAAAGTTGGTGGACTTAATTGCAAGAAAATAAAACTTAAGGGACCACTCTGTAATTTTCGATTTCGGGACTGTACCCAGGTTCAAAAATGATGTTTTGACATTTTAATAAAGTTTTAAGAGTTTTTAGATAAATAAAATCAACCCTTAAAAGCCCAAGGACTAGATTGTAAAATTTGAGAAGTTTAAGGGCTAATTTGCAAATTTCGAAACTGTACCAGACCCTAATTTTAAAATTTGAAATTTTAACTATTAAGGGACTGGAAATAACATATTTTAAGTGTATTCCAAAAATCCAAGTGTTTAGAGCTTGGAAAGTAATTTTATAAAACTTGAGGGACCAAATTGTAAAAGATTAAACTTGAGGACCCAAATGAAATTTCCAGGACTTATGCAGCCCATGCACCTGGAAATACTAATTTACCTATAACATAATTATATTTTGGACCCAAGGTTCAAATTTCATAACAATTGGACCCCTAAAAGCCTTAAAGGCAATTATTTCAAAATGGGACAAAAATGAGATTTTTAAAAGTTAAGGGACCTATACTTATGACATTTTAAAACTGTTTTTGTCCCAATATCCCACTAACCTTAGTGACATTTTCCAACTGGAATCACATTAAAAGCCCTTCCGGTTTGTGAGTTCCGATTATTTTAAACTTAGGGCCCGAAATGACAATTCAACAATTTTGGGGCCAATGTGAGAATTTTATAAAAACTCGACCTCAAAACTTTAAAAACCTGAATCTCTGAACAATTTAGAGAATTTAGGAACTGACCTCATAATTTTTCAAGGTCGGGACATTTATTTATTTAACTTTTAACCCCAAAAGTATTGGTTTTTACAAAGCGGGGCTAATTGTAAATTTTATTTTTATAAGGACCTAACTCAAATTATTTTCTTTTAAAGAAAAAACCCTGGACCCTCTTACTCTAATATTTAATTAAAATATTTTATTTTCCTAAAAATCCCTTGACTTATCGGATCGTCTTGACCGATTAATACCCGATCGCGGGGCGACTTCCTCGTCTCGCGATTTCGAATCTATAACGGGACCTATGTTCCTCCTAATCCTTAAGATATCGAAGACTACTTATCCTCCCGATAATTATCTTCATCCCAATACTCCACCAACGCCATAACTATCTTGTGCAAAATTTGAGAACTTTTCATGAATCGCTTCCCGAATCAATAATACTCGATTGCACGGTTGACTACCCGAACGTGTACTTAATTTCTCAGTCAACTTGGTGTGTGTTCACAATCGGAATGGATACAAATGGAATAGCTCGGCTGCTATTCCACTCTCCTCGGCCCCAAATCCCGCAACCGAACGGAGTTTAGTCATAATAATCATGATTATGAAATACAAAATTTTGTCTTTGCCTAAAATAGGTCTTTGACCATCATAAAAGTTACAAGAAAGAACAAAGGAATCTAACACGATTACAAATTATACAAGATTTAAAACCACTAATTGTCTTGTATAGGATTGGCGCTACACATCGATACGCAATCCCCATGTCTTGCTTGAACCATAATGCTGCGTGACCACGAATCAAGTTTTCTTAAATCGTATAAGTATATTACTTAATATATTTATCACGACGCTTGTGGACTATGTGTGAACACATGCATCATACCTCATCGTTTTCATACAACCGTTTTCTCGCATTAACTATTTATATCGCCACACTTGCACACGATCACCCCATCCACCGAGATTTACTGTCTCATTCCCTCCTGTTCTAACCTTTAGATGAAGAGTACGCCAAGACATCGAACCTACTACTGATTGAATCCCTATCAGGTGATGTGGAGCGACATTTCCTTTTACTTTTATTTGTTGTTGGACTCTTCATTTTATTTACCTTTGGATTGTAAGTTAATTAAGGTAATCTTTTGGGTTGTATTCGGATCTTGCCCGGACTTTAAGATGTAATTTGTACTCGTGTTTATTTTAATTCCTATTTGCATTAGACTCTATTTCACTTGGAGTTTTGTATCTTTGGTTTATTTGTTGATTTATTTAATTTAAGTGATTGATCGTTGTCGCGTCATGTTTGGGCGTGACATATTGTTGTTCGTATTTTCTTTGCTTATGAATTAGTTCTGTTGTTTTTTACAAAGACTATGAATCGAAAAATGATGTTATCTCAATAATTTATATTCAATGCTAAAATATGGAAACTTGGTAAACAGAGTAGTAAATTTGATTACCATTTTTATATTGATTGAGAAGATCATATTTGTAACATAAATCTAAATGATATTAATGACCATTTTGAAATTTCATTGACATTTGATACCTTAATTATTAGATATTCATAAAACGTATATAAATTATGCAATGATTTTTATGAAAAAAAGTCATTATTTATTTAATTGTATACTTTTTTCTATAGCTCGATGTATGTGAGTGTATTTATCGATCTTAAATATATCCCATTTAAAAACACGGTTATCTTTGATAAATGTTTAAGCCATAATTATTGCAAATAATTTGCATAAATTTGGATTCAATGTTGGTATCATTTAACTGTTTAGTGCATAACTTTAGCTGTTCATGGAACTCTTTATACCGTGTATGAATGTCTTTGTGGTGTTGTTAACAATGTAATTTATATGAAATGATATGTTTGGTATTAAGTTAATACGAAGATCCTAAGCAAACAAAACCATTGACCCTACACCGTGAGTGTAGTAGAATCCTGTTGGTGCTAGGATCCTCGATTGTTTTTTTTTTGAAGTTTATGCTTTTGAGTGAATTCTTGTTTATTCTCGTCGCACAACTAAGGTATTTCCTCGAGCACATAATCATTAAATTTAAATTTTTCAATACTAAATAAAATTAATCAATAATGGTAAATAAACAAAATACTAATATAAATATTCTCAAAGTAAATAGATAATAATCCATTAAAAGAAATAGCAAAATCTCCAAACAAAATCAAAAAATATCAAATGAAACAGTAAGATGGTTCAAAGAAACTAAACAATAAAAAACATACTCTGATTCTACTAATAAAATGTAAAAATTCTTCTAATCATCCTTGTCATCTTCCTTCTTGATAATACTCTTCAATTTCTTGCAAGTAGTCGAAGAGGAGAATTCCTCAATCAATGCACGCTTAGCAGTCGAACTTTCCACACCCTTGCTTGATTTCCTTGCAATTTTGTTTGGCGTGTTAACTTCATCCTCTGATGAATAATCCTGAAAAAAAAAAAAGAACCAAAAAAAAGTTAAAAAATCTACCTATAATAGCATATTTTACTTAAAGAAGGATCAAAAATTAATACCTTCAAAAAATAATCATCGGCTTTTGAAAAGAAGTCGACTCTAAATGATTTTTAGTAAGTTTAGTATACAATTGCTAAAGATAAAGAGTAAATAATCGCTTATCATACATGACTCTCAAAACCGAGCATCCATATTTTGAAATCAAGTCGAGGATCATCTCGTGAGCTTCACAAATCAAATGCCCCTTTATAATTTCTTAGTTGTTCCGACTTGATTTGCACCTTGAACAAAAAAATTTTCTCAAGCAACGCATGATTTCTTCCTAATCTCATCATTGTTTTGTTTCTTACAAAAATAATACATAAAAAATTTAGTCATAAAACCTTGAAATACAAAAAATAAAATCTTAATTAAAAAATCTAAATTACAAATTATACAATTTAAATTTACCCGCATGGACTCCTCCTCAATAATATGCAAGGCTTCCTATCAAAGTCTCACAATCTCTTCCCAACACGTATGATGCACAAGTTGTCTCATCAACTGTTTGAAATTGTATTTTATACCTAAAAACACCAGGTCTCATGTTGATCAAATAGAGTTGTTCACCTAAGTTTCTTTAGGCACTTATTGCAAGATAAGTACCACCACTCTCCTATGAAAGACACTATCTTTGCACATATCCAAAAACTTCCGACCTATTTAAAATTAAAAAAATTAAATTAATGTATTTATGAATGAATAAAATACTTATTTAAGAAGATTTTGTAAAACTCAAAACTGCAACCTCTCCTCTTGTATACAAATCGCTCTAATGTCCGAAATGAAGTGTTTTGATTCTAAATCCTCGACAATAGTTCAAGCGGAGGGAGCCGTGACGTAGGCGATGGACCTAGTCCCGCAAGCTATTTTTTGGGATCCTAAAAATATTAAAAACGTTAGTGGTAAATATTATCTTATACATATTTTAAAAAAATAAAGAAATATGACATGCAAACAACAATATTTACCTCTGTTTAAAATCAACAATTTCTTCAACACTCCAAAATCATCTTTGTAACGTGAAATGAATTTGTAACCTTAACTTGATCTGGAAAAAAATTGTTAACAATCAGAATACTGAACTATTAAATCTAAAAATTTGAAATTAATTTTGTAATAATACGTATATTAAATATTACCTCTGAAAACTTTTGTACGACACATTTGCAATATAATAACAATGGGCTCTAAATTTTGTGTTTCAAGATGCCCTAAGATCATATCGACGTAATCCTCCCACAGTGTGCAACATATGCGATTGTTCCTGAAAAAAATAAATTAGAAAGACAGTACTTGAAATATAACAATTTTATAATCTTTTAATTATACATTTTTACTCCAAATCTTCTAGGATCAGTTCTATGAATCTGGTCATTTTTCCTGCAAACTCTTTGTTCTGTACAGATTGCATGGAAACCACCCTTCCATTTTTACTCCAAACGTGGGTTTTGCCATGAAACATTATCTTGTGCTTGGTTGTAGTTGCTTTGTATTTATCAGTTTGTTTAGCAACAATGAATTCGGGGATAGCAAAAACACGTCTTTCTTTCAAAATCTTTTTGTATCTTAATCTGAAAACGTCTAAATTCCATGAATTCGGTCGCCCTACAAAAAAATCATCGATTAAGCGTTAATATTTCAAAAAATAAACGAATAATTATTATTGGTGCCATTGATCTTAGTTGTATGCGGGTTTTTGTCGTTGTATGCGGGTTTTTTGTACATTCGAATAAGTCGAAGCTTAACAACCCATTGTGTTTTTGTCATATTCAAATCACGAATAAGAGTTATCATTGGTGCCATTGATCTTAGTAGCTGATAGATTACTTGAACAAATGTTTTTTAAATTATTCTGCGTTCCAGGAATTGTTTTGCAATGTGATGGTGTACAATGAAATTGAATCAATATTTATAGCTGTGAACTCAGTTTATTTTTAGAAAACTCAATTTAATTTAATTTAAATTTAAATTAGATACTATTTGGGAACAAAATTTAAATTAATCCTTTTATATATTGCTTGGCCATTAAGCTAAGAAAACTTTCCATATACATTAGGTGATTTTGGAAACTGAATTTGTTTCAATTAGTTTGGATTTCCGAAGGCAATTGTAATTCTACAGTTAGATTCGTTGTAATTGAGTTATCAATTCTCAAATATTTACTTATTGTAATTGTATAGATACTTGAAAGCCTTTTCAATTATTATATTTACGTTCAATTTCGGAAGGCAATTGTAATATTTTTTGATTGTACAATTTAATGTATTTCCATTCTGATTTAAACTTGCTGCCCAAATAATGAGATTGCAATATTTTTGCATATCTATTTGAATGGATTAATTTGATGCAATCAACAAATTAAAGAAAGTCAAATCTATCTACATAGAAACACAGTCGTTATCTAATAAAAAATTAAATTAGGAAAGTTGAAAATCGAATTAAGTGACCACAATCAGTGCTAATGTATTAGTCATCGATAATCTTTTCCATAATTACAAAAACCAGCCTTTAAAAAAACGTGCAGAGATAATCCATTATAAAACACTTTTTAACGAAACAACAAAAAAACGTGTTTTACATAATTAGAAAAAGGGTTTTGAGCGGGAAAACATATTTAGCAAAAGGTTTGTTATTATATATATATATATATATAGATTCTTCCTCCTCTATTGGTTCGTTCTTCTCCTTTTTCTACTTTTTGGTTTTTCACTTCTATGTGCTATACAGTGCGCCTGGAATATTCGGAAAAAAAAATTGACCTATTTTTTTAATTTTAAATAAAAGATTTAAATTTGACAAGTTATCTTAACTCGTTTATTAATAGTTCATAAACAATTTTTAGTGTTTGTTTATAGATGTTCATGAACAAGCTCCTATAGTGTTTATTTATAATTGTTCATGAACAAACTCATTATGGATTCATTTATAGTTCAATTATGAATCAATTAATAATAAAATAATATTTTTGAACTTAAAAGATTTATTCTATCTGTTCACGGATAAGGTTAATTTTGTTTGTTTGTTTATTTTTTGCAAACAAAATTATTGATTGTTCACGAACACGTAATGAATACGAACTCAAATGCGAATATGTTAACAAAAACTATAAAACAAAAACAAGGGCACTAGTTATCTTTTATATTAAATACCCTTTCTGTAAACCACTTATATTAATTAAAAAAACACATGTAATGTGCCTATTATTTCTATTATATTGTAATTAGTTTTACTATTATTAATGTTGAATAGTTTACCAATATTATCTTTTACTATTTCGGAATTAGACAACAATGGACATATGTCTTTCTAAAAGTTGAAGTCTAAAATTAAAATAGCTAGTATTACAGTAATACATAGTGTACATAATTAGTAAATTCCATTTGTAAATTTCAGTCTAATCTTTAATCTAATAGAATGAGTATATGTAAACAAAATGTTCATTATTTCGTAGTAATGTCAAATCAGAATTATATCAATACTTTGGTGTACGTTGAAAGTCAAATAATACAGACTGATTATTTAGTGTCTTATGATCGGTCTGCGCTTAAGCAAGAAGAATATCTCATAAAATTTTTTTGAACCATTAGTTAAAATTGTATCATTGGGTAATGATCAAAATTTTAGTTTGAAAAATATTTGGTGTGTATTGTACGACTAACACGTCTCAACTGATATCAATAAACTCCAATGAATATTTGTGGTTTTTCTTGGATAGTATTATAGTATCGCTCTTTAGACATTTTTGTGGAGACTAATGTGGTGCAAACAAATAGAGCGCCTAAGTTCTGAAACACAAATAGATTTTGTCAATAATATTGTTTATGTTTCTGACATATGATTGTTTACTTGATTTGCTTGTTATCACACGAGATGGGGAACATTAAGGTGAATGAGTTGCGTCGAGGTGTTTCATGCTCTAGTAATTGTCATATTCTGGAAAATAGTTACAAAAGAATTACCTGAACTTTTTGTAGATATTTTTGGTGCTGAAGAACACGCTGATTTTGAACACAGTTATAATGTCAAACCAGATGATGATGATGTTGATGTACGTTGAAACATCAAATATATACAGACTGAATTTAGTGATGACTCTGCATCATATGATCCAGTATCCACTACCAATTTTTAACATTAGTTAAAAGGTGGATTGATCATCTATTCCATTTTTAACATGACATATATTCAATAAACTCCAAAATGGTTTTATTTTCAAGTATAAGAATCGCTCTTTATTTTCAATCTACCAAGTTAAACACAAACAGATTTTGTCAATAATATATGTCATGTTTCTGAATAGATTCAACTTCATTTGCTTGTTATCACACGAGATAGTGCAAAGGTAATGACCTGTTTTATGGAAAGTCAATTCGGAAAATAGTTACAAGAATAATAACTTTTGGTAATTTTTGGATTATGCAACTTGATTTTGAACATGGTTATACCAGACCAGATGATTGATGTTGATGGTGGATCACAAGAGATATACGTTCCTATAACTTGTCATCAATGAATGCAATACCAGTAGATCATTGTAATCTATTCCATTTTTAACATGCATTTACTTGCAAATGGATTATTTTCAGTAAAGATCGATTTGCAATTGAGATTTCTGTGTAGTTCAACAGACTGTCGAAAGACAAGTACACCTGTTTTATGAAATCTCAAGAATAATCATTCAAATGGCATGTCAAAGTCTGAAAAGCTTGGTTACGAAAGGAAAATTCCTTTTGGGACATGGGAGAGTTTGTAATTTCAAAGCATTTACTTGCAGGATTAGTATATAGATCGAGCTCTTCAGAAATGGAATCCAGGCACTATTATAGAGTGGGTACATAATAATACTGAAGTAACTACACGAAAGAGATTGGGGTATGTATTTTTGGCTTTCAAATCTCGCAGTGATGGATTTCATAGTTGTCGTAAAGTCATAAGTATGGATGGAACTCATTTTAATTTACAGGACATAGCAGTCATCTGAGGGCTTCCAGCAGAGGGTGAGCCCATTATTAGTGTAGATACCAACAACACCATGTGAGGGTGGCAAGAGTAATGTATTAGTTATTGGGGTTTTCTCTCTAGATCGGAAAAGTTAAAGGGTTCTTGTATTTATTTGATTGTCTCAGATAGTACATGTAAGCACATCTGTGACGGATGACAATGTGAATGTTGATGTTGAGCAGTATTCTAGATGATATACCCTATACATATTGGGTAGTGTTATGTGCCCAGATTCTTTTGGTAACCTTGTACTTTTGTTATATTTTACGCACATGGAGCAGATTGCAAAGTGTGGCGGTTAAATTTGGGGCCGTGCAATCTTGGATTTTCTGTACCATGAGCTCTGTAATGCTACCAGTTGTTAAGTCGGATTTTTTACCAACAAATTAGGTATCCAAGACTTAAAGATTATGTTATTTTTGAGTAGATTGAGGCATATATTGAATTGTAATAGGTATCAAGATATCAAAGAATCAAGAAGCGGATGATAAATTGTGAAAAATAAGCCACATCGAGGTAAGAACTGAAGAGGAATCAAGAAAAAGTGCTCAAAACGGGAACCACAAAGCGTATCGCGGTACAAAACAATCATGTATTACACCCTTCAAACTGTCATCTGCACCGCTGTGCAAGGTGTTTGTACCATGGTACACAATTGTTTCTCACTGTGTCCAGCGGTGCAATGTTTTGTGCCGCGGATCAACCCCAATGTCACATGTTTCCTACCGCGATACATTCAATGCATATCGCGGTACCCATCAAACATCCTTCATCAATAATTCAACTTTACACGACGAGAAACCAAGAAAAAATCTCCTTTACACCAAAGAAATATTCATCAGCCGAAAGTGAAAAAGAAGACAACGAGGTACACATTAAAACAAGAATTAATGGAAGACATTTGATGATGAACAACAAGGAGGCCAATTGACAGCAAATGCTTATCAGCAGAACTGAAATGTTCTGCTATAAATAGGTTTCACTTCAGCAATTTGAAAGACACCGGGGGAAGACTCTGAGAAGGAGAATTTGATACAAAAAATATTAAAAGATAGAGTTCAGTTGGAGAGTACGCAACGGAATAGGAAGGGAACCAGATTAACTCTTCAACAAATCCTTGGAGAATTACCGATCAAATTATTAAATATAAATTCTTCCTTCTTCTTCTATTTCTTTCCAGTATTATTCATGTATTATTTTTTATGAATCGAATTTATTCTGTGAATTGTTTGGTGGATTAATTAGATATTCTAAGGGCTTGATGTAGTCTTGTTGATCTTCTGTTTTATTTGTAGATCTATTTTATTTCATGCAATTCATGACTTATTTATGTTATTTGTATTAAGTACATCTTGATTACTTGATCATTAATCTTTGATGCTTGATGTGTTAATCTAACATTCGAGAGAAGGGATTTAATACTAGATCTAGAATAACACAACATAGGAAATTATATAATCGAGAGATTTATAAATCCTTTAAAGTTGTTGTAGAAATTCCAATGTTTTATTTAGAATTATAATTCTTGAGATTTTTAATGAGATATTGAAATCTTGTTTTATAATTTAAAATCACTAGACACTTGAGAGAGACAGATAGTTGATTAAATTGAGAATTTCAACTTATAAACCATTTCTTATAGATTGATTATCAAACATAAGTGATAACTTGATGAAATCAACCTGTAGAATAATTCTCTAATTTTGATGTTTGTGTTTTTTATCTACATTTAATTATTGTTAGCTATAAATCCACAAATTCGCCTATTATTGATTAGTCAAATATAGCATAGGTAATTTATACTTGGTAATTACACACACATTCCTTGTGGATACGATAACTCTACTTATTACACTATATTAAAACTTGACAACCATACACTTGCGGTAGATTAGGTGAGTATCTTTACCCCTAACAAGTTTTTGGCGTCGTTGCTAGGGAATATGTTTTGTGTGATATCAAGGTTGATTGCCTAGTTGTAATTGACTATTTTTTTTATTTTTGTTCTTTCTTTTATTATTTTAATTTTGTTTAATGTTTTTTTATTCGAGGCACATCGTTGGATGAAGTCATAATGTATGCATATAATTGGCCAACCGATGATGCCACGGGGATTTTTGGAAGTCAAAGAGTGAATACCTTTATTCCTTATTATCCACCTCAAGAAAATGTCTGGGCCTAGGATATTGCAAATCATGAAATCTCTTATCAACCACAAGAACAATTGTCTAGCTTGGAAGAAATATTTTATCAACTCTTAGTCGACTATGAGACAAAAAAATAAAAAGTTAAAATAAGACGTCAATCCAAGTTGGAGAAAATTCTTGTTTCAGTTTATCATAGAGAGTACGACAAGACAATGGGAAATTGAGGGTAGAATACTACGAACCAGACAAGATTTGAACAAATCTAGATTAAATGTCAACATATATCAATGTCACCTTAACAAATGATTGGCGAAATTAATAATGAAGTGTTGACATCATTCTGGGACCTGATAAGGTAGAAAATCATAAACATGAACTACTCATTATGAAAAAGATGGACATCCTTCAAAATGTAGAAGATACTTTTGAAGAGTGCAATTCGATCTTACAAGAGGAGCCACATCAAATTAACTCAATGAGTTTTTCTATCTCTCACTAAATTGAAAATCCTCTTTTTGATAAAAATGTGTGCACTCTAGCTTTAATACAAATTTATGAAATGTTAAAAAGTATACACTAGATGGAACATTTCTTGAAAATGGTTATCAATTCACATGATCTACAGATTCATTGATATTTAATTTATATTTATACTATCTTAAAAGTGTGAATGTTTCTTGCAATTTTACATTGGACAAAAATATCCTTTAGACATAGTAAAATTTTAGGACAACTAAGTAATTTTATATTTATATTTAGCTTCTATTTATTCAATTATAAGACAATATGACCTTTTATATTCTACATTTTAAAAGTATTTATTCTTTCAGCTATAACTCTTAAAATATTTTGAATTTTCAAATAAAATTAGTTTCATATTAAACTAGATTTCGAGAGCTTTCTAACCATATGTCATAAGCATATATAAGGAGTTCCAACGAGAAAATTGTAACATTATAAAGTTCAACACTATATAAAAAATAAGAATTTATGTTTTTCTATAATTTTATTATCTATTTAATCTTTTTGGTTTAATTATATGAGGGATATTCATTATGGCCAAAAAAGATTTCAGAATCTAAAAAGCTAGATTTCGAGAGCTTTCTAACCATATATCATAAGCATATATAAGGAGTTCACATGAGAAAATTTTAACATTATAAAGTTCAACACTATGTAAAAATTAAGAATTTATGTTTTTCTATAATTTTGTTATTTATTTAATATTTTTTTAATTATAAGAGAGATGTTCTTATAGCCAAAAAATATTTCAGAATCTGAAAATATATGTTTTTAATCTTAACAATAAGAATACTTTAAATTTTTTATAATATCAATTTCAAATTTAAACTAGCTATGTTTCAAAATCTTCAACTATATGTTCTAAACATATACTCAAGTCGTTATAGAAGAAAATTTTAACTATTTAACTATTATTATGATGCAAATTTTATATTTATTATAATCTTTTAAATTTTCTCAATAGTTAAATATGTCTATTATAATTTATAAGGAAAACATCAAATTACAATATACATGATAAGAAAAAAAAATTATTTTAGGTGGTTTTGATGCTAAATAAAAAGTAGAAAAAATAGATATTTCCTTTATGGTCGAAACATTCTCCCTTAATTAGTAATATACAATTTAAAAATTAATTTATTGATGGTTGTTAAAGAAATATTATTGAAAACAAGAGAGTTTCATATTTTATTTTTACTTCAATTTCATGCATATTTTATTTTAATTAGCCATATAAGTAAAATAATAAGTAAAAAATAAAATGAATAAAATTAACATGAAAAAAAGCGAACAAGAACCAAAACAAGTTTGTCGCAAAAAAAAAAAATGTTACCTTTTAAATTTTAACTATATGTGTTAATATGACTTTTACTTATTTTTCTATATATAACATTATAAGTTTTAGTTTCTAATTTATTATTTTTTAATATTTTATGATTTCAATCTTTCGATTATTTCATATCTATAATTTTTAAGAACAAGTGCAAAAAAGTGTTAAAAGTTGTATATATAAATTAAAAACAAAAAACAAAGAAGACAAACTTAATAAAAAAATTCATATGTATTAAATTGAAATTTGTGATAGAACTTGAATTTCATTTGAAACATACACCCTTAAAAATTATAAGTTTAAAATATCAATATGATACATACTTATAATAAAAACGTATACCAAAATAATTAAATTTTATGGAAATAGTGTGAAAGAGTGAAATATGAGCTAAAATTGGATTAGTCTAAAAGATCATATTTGCTATGCAAAAGAAAAAATAAATAACTAATTTAATATGTAACAATTTGAATATTGAGAAAGTAGTTATATATTACAAAATATATTAGTTCAAATACTAATATAACATTCATAAAAACTAAGTAAATTAAATAATTACAACAAATAAGAGTGAAAACTAAGAATAAAAACTATTCAAAACAAAATGGTTATACTTGACATTAATGAGTTGAGATTGATCTAAATAACATTGAGGGTTAATCTCACAAATATAGATAGTTTTGGATTAAACCAAATGAAACATATTATAAAGATTTGAAAGAATAAAAGTAAATAGTTAAAATAAAATTTGTGGGTCATAGCTGGGAATTCTGAAAAAAAAATAAAATGACTTTCATATAATATGTATAATTTGAAATTTTTGATAAAATCTCAGTTCATTTTAAAAGCACAACTTTATGACTTTTATATATTCAAGAACAAAGACAATTATTATAAACCTGGGTACAAATTATTCTAATTTTTACAAAATCAAATAATACGAAAAACTTGAAAATGAGAATCAGAAATGGAAAGTCACTGTATGTATATGAAATATTGTAAAAAAATAAACAAATAAACTAACTTATTTAATATGAAATAGTTTGATATTTATGTCAAAGGTTAATATTTTTAAATTACATGTTAATTTAGGTACCAATATAATAATCAAAATATTCAAAATAATATTTATGTATCAAATTTATTGTATTAAACTATATATATAATAATAAATTGGAGTGAAGTGACCATGTTTAGTGCCAAGTAATATGAATTATTCCGGGAATAAGGAGGCGGAAGAGAATAGTTGGGGGTGGGGGTTAACACTTGACATCTAAAATTTTGGCAACTATATTTTCTTATTTGATCAAAAATTCAATCAAAATTTTAAATAAAGATTGAAGTACTATATACCATTTTCTCATTAAAGGCACTAAACATGAATTGCTAATTATATTTTACAACAAATTATATGATTTTGTAAATGAGATTAAATGAGATTAATTTTAAATTTTCAGTCTCTTCAAACAAATATAGATTAGTTTCAGTATATTAAGAATTATTGCAATTTTCATAACTATACTCCTCACAAAATTTACAACTATGTAAATATTAATATAACCAAAATAACCAAATTCAATTGCAAGTACAAACTCTGATAGTATAACATATCTTTCTAATTTTATGAAATTTAAATAATATATTAGTTTTTAGTTTATTATGTATAACTTTTAAAAACATAAGTGAATGCAAAAAGAAATTCAAACATAAAAGTTAATTAGTATTATATTTAATTATTGAAGATTGACACGTGAAAAATATTAACTTATCTTTTATATCATAAGACTGTCTTGATTTTATTATTTATTAAATAAACATATTTTATGTGCAATTGAATAAAGTTTCAAAACTCAGATTTTGACTTATCACTTTTTCACAGTTTTATTTAATACCTGACTCTCGATGAAAATAATGAATTAATTTTTTTATATATTAGATTAACATTTATTATTTTTAAGACTGGAAATAGGAGGATTACAAACTTTAAGTTTAAGTATTAATGATAAAATATTGACATTGTTACTAGAATTAAAATAATATATGAATTGTTTTACATATATATTATATTGTACTTTTTTTACATTTCTTTAATCGAAGAACTGAGATAGAATAAAAGAAGTAAGCATATGAAGTATAAGAATTTGACTAACCGTTATTTTATTTTATTTTAACTGAATAACACTAACAAATAAAATGATGATATTATGATGGATTTTGGTATAATATTTAATTAATTATTTTTTTTATTAATGCGATAACTTGCATGTGGTTTACCAATCATTAGCTTATGATTTATAAGCTAAATTATTTGTCTGATTATGTAAAATGCATCCAATGATAAAATAATTTGAAAATCATGTAATAGAGAAGACTTTTCTAGCCATAACAATGAAATAAAAGACCGATGAATGTGATTGTAAGCTAATATAAAAATTATTTTGTTGTTATACTAATTGTAAATTTTTTGTGGGATTGAGTTCTTTAAAATGATTATTTAACAATTCATATCGATCTATAATTAAAGTAAAACAAAATATATATTACATAATGCGTAATATTTAAATTTAATTAATATTTATTTTATTTTTTAATATTTTAATATTAGTCAACAAAATTATTAAATAATAAAATTATGTTGGTAAAGTCATGTGGATCACGTGCGACACACGTGTTTCTTACTAGTATGAATAAAAATAGAAAAATCTTTACTATGATTGAGAAACCATTTTTAATTGTCCAAAACAACCTCAAACTGATCTTTAATCATCTACGTCTTTCATGCACTAAAGGATCATCTATACTATTGGAAAATACTAAGACATGGCATGATCAACACTTATTTTTAGATCCAGGTTGAATAAAACAATAGTTTGGCTTAAGACTATAAATTTAGCGCTTTTCAGGAGGCAACCCAAGGTGTGTCTGATTTGTTTAAATTATTTTGTGTTCGTATTTGTGTTTTCCTATAGTTAATAGGGTTATTTCTCTAAAATATACCTATTTTCTATTATTATATAAAAAAATCGAACATGGTCATGCCGTGTCCATGGACATGGCCGTAATCGGACCATGTCGTAAAACTCCCCAATTCCAGGGGAACGGCAACGCAGGCAAGCCCGTGTCTTGATTACCTACCGTATCCCATAATTAATATTTTTATTTTCAATTTTTTTATTATTAAAAAATTGTTCTACTACGTACAAATTTATTTTATTAAAAAAAACGCTAAAGTTGAGACCCCTATTCGGCATACTCAAAAATTCTTCCCTCCAATTCGAATTTCTTCCAAAAATATCCAAACTCAATTTGGTTTTAATTTTTCTTTCTCGGATTAAACACGTTATAAGGTAATTCTCTTTCCTTTAGTACTCAAAATTCATGTGATTGTGTACAATTATTTTAATTTGAAGCATATGAACCCTAATTTAGAAAATTTTGATTTTTCACCAAATTGTGCTTTAATTGCTCATGATAATTGGTGAATTGTGATAATTTAAAATTGTTGAGCATATATGATTTGTTAATTGTGATTTATGAGGCTTAAACACTTAGAAATTTCACAAATTCACATTATCTAAATTGGTGTGCATAAGGAGTTCGATAAAATGCTTTAATGAATTGTTTTGATAATTTTTGAGTCAATTGTCACCATATCACACAACAATACTCAATGATATATTTGGATGCAATTCTATTAAAATGCATGAGTTTTTGAATGATAATTCATTGTTTAAAAGGGAAAATTATATGAATTGGCTTGTGAATTGTTTAATTGTGGATTTTATCTTTCGTCTTATTTTAGCTCTAACTTTTTAGGATGGCTCGCACCAATCGAGGACGTGCATCTCCATCATGCCACCGGGCTTCCATTTCCGATTCCCCGGAGTTGAATATCAACTAACAAAGCATGGAGACCCACCGTCTAATTCTTGAACGAGTAAAACCTCATTCCATTGTACCCGAACATGGATTTTCACCGTCTCCCAAAGACGGGAATTACTCAACATGCTACACGAATGTCAATAGATAAGCTTTGTCATGCAACCTGCTCTAGCCGCATCCCCTTTAGTCTACGAATTCTACATCTATTGCCTTCAAAATCACATTGAGGAAAAGAAAACACCAAGGACGCTCGAACAATACACTCGGTTAAGGTGTGTAGATGCAAGATAGATTTTTTCGCCAAACTCAATTCGGTTTCTTTATTTATCGCCTACCAGAGGTTGATGATACTCATTCTGCCTACCCCACCCACTTCACCGGATGACGATGAGCCCGCAGGTTGATGGATTTTTGCATATCATTCATTGAGGTCAATGCAGTTTGGGAGGGTAGTAGTACATTTTCATTTCTTGAATCACAGTAACTTTTGAGTACCTTTATGTAGCCTATGATATTTTGATTTTGAAATTGCATGATTTGATGAATTGTCTAAGTGTAATGTGTTTAATTGTTAAAAAAAAAGGCATGTGATAAATCTTCAAATTGTGACTTAATTATTTTACTCAATCTTTCAATCAATTTTAATAAGTTGCTCAAATAATTTCTTTTTCAAAATATTAACTAAATGATCCCCTATCAATAGAGGATATGTTTTGAATGTTAGTCGAAATAATTTGGTAAAGTGATATAACATTAGGAAAATGATTTAGGTCATTTTTGAAAAATCTAAAACCTGTATAGCCTACCAAAATAAATTTTTCCTTAGTATCCCCTTTTGAGTTTAATAATTTTTTTCATTAACAACTTACTGATTATCCAAGCCAAAAATAAGAAAATCCCCCCAAAAGATCTGTTTTCACCCATACACATGAAATCCATATAAACAAGATATTTGGAATCAAAATGGGTGTATTTTTTATTAGAGGAAGGTTGTCCACGAGAAATATATTATATATATATATATATAAAGAAAGAAACGACAAAAAAATCGGGACAAGAAGGAAAACAATTACAGATCCTTGACATTGGTTGGTGCTATATATAGTTGGGTGAATTGTAGCCACTTATCCAAAATTTTCATACCTTTAACCCGAGCTTACATTACAACCTGTGAAAGTCCTATTGATTCTTATGTTTTTATTGCATACAATGTGGAGATTGATGATAGAATTATATCCAAGAAGTTAAAAAGGGATCATTGGAAAATATTTGACTATGTATTTGAGCAACTAAAATAGAATTGAGACATCGATTGCATTCACTTATAAAGTCATGAAATTGAGGTGAATTTGCATGCTTAATTGAAACATGAACATAAATACATTTTTGCAAAATCCTTAAGTCATGTAATATTTGAAATCTCCTGAGGCATTGAAATCACTTGTAAAACTTAAACGGTTATTCTTTGTTGCAGTAGTTTTCAATTGCTTGCGGACAAGCAACAATTCAAGTTTTGGGGTATTTGTTAAGTTTGAGTTTTACTAATAAATTAGGTATCCTAGACTTAAAATTGTGTTGTTTGTTAGTAGATTGAGTCAAAGTTATTGTTGAAGTTGTATATTGAGTTGTAATAGGTAACAAGATATCAAAGAATTAAGAAACAGACACAAACTGTGAAAAATGAGCCACATCGGGGTAAGAACTGAAGAGAAATCAAGAAACAACGCTCGAAGCGGGTACTACAAAGTGTACCGCGGTACAAAGCAATCATATACTATGGTACACCCTTCAAATTGTCACCTGCCCCATGGTATAATGTATTAGTCCCGCGGTACATAGTAACTACACAATTGTTTTTCACTGTGTACCACAGTGTAATGTTTTGTGCCGCGGTTCAACCCCAATTTATCTTGTTTCCTACCGCGATACATTCAATGCATACCGCGGTACCTATCAAACGTCCTTCAAGAATAATTCAACTATACACAGTGAGAAACCACGAAGAAATCTCCTTTGCACTAAAGAAATATTAATCAACCGGACGTGAAAAAGAAGACAACGAGGTACACATCAAAAGAAAAATTAATGAAAGACATTTGATGATGGACAACAAAGAGGTCAATATAGCAAATGCTTATCAGTAGGAAGGACCGAAATATTTTGCTATAAAAAGGCTTCACTTCAGCAGTTTGAAAGACATTGGGAGGAGACCCTGAGAAGGAGAATTTGATACATAAAATATTATAAGATGGAGTTTGGATGGAGAGTTCAGCCAAATAGAAAGGGAACCATATTAATTCTTCAATAATTTCTTGGAGAATTACCGATCAAATCATCAAATATAAGTTCTTTCTTCTTCTTCTCTTTCTTTCAAATATCATTCTTGTATTAGTTTTTATGTATCTAATTTTTCTATGAATTATTTGATGGATTAATTAGATATTCTAGGGGCTTGATGTAATCTTCTTGGTCTTATGTTTGATTTGTAGATCTATTTTATTTCATGCAATTCATGGTTTATTTGTGTTATTTGTATTAATTACATCTTGATTACTTGATCCAGAATAACACAACATAGGAAATTATATAATCGAGAGATTTATAAATCATTTGAAGTTGTTGTAGAAATTCCACTTTTCTATTTAGAATTATAATTCTTGTGTTTTTTATAGAGATATTAAAGTATTGTCTTATAATTTAAAATCACTAGACACTCGAGAGAGATATAGTTGATTAAATTGAGAATTTCAACTTATAAACCATTGCTTGAAATTGATAGATTGATTATCAAACATAAGTGATAACTTGGTGAAATGAACCTCTAGAATAAGTCTCCCGTAGATTTAGATGTTTGTGTTTTTCAGCACATATAATTATTGTTAGCTATAAATGCACAAATCCACCTATTATTGATAAGTGAAATATAACATATGTAATTTATACTTGGTACTTATACACACATTCCTTGTGGATACGGCAACCCTACTCATTACACTATATTAAAACTTGAATCCCGTACACTTGACGGTAGATTATGAGGTATCTTTACCCCTAACACCCGTAGAGAGAAACATATGTAATTGAAGGACCTTTGCACTTACTACATGTAAAATTATAACAGTTTACTTCACTATAAATTTTTACATGTTATTATAATATATTTATCTATTATAGATTTGGACATGGTCACATATTACTACGCTTGTACCCATAGATTTAGGGAGTCAGATTAATATTAACCCTATTGTTGGAGCAAATGACCATTTCCATTCACTTCCGCATCCCGGCATATGGTGCACGTTGTTTTGTCAAATTTGTATGTAGTTACTTAAATAAGTTGCTCATCTCAGTAATTGTCCATAAGGACCCCCATAGGCCCATATTGTGCACGCTTTTTGTCAAATTTGTACGTAGCTATTTAAATAAGTTGTTCATATTAATAATTGTCCATAAATATGATGTCTAATAATGTTCCCTTCATTTGTTGTCATTTAAATAAGTGCACTACAAGAAAAATTCAAAACAACAACACTAAAAGCACAACAGTTATTCACTAATTAGTTGTCATTTGAAGCATTAACAACAGTTCTTCAGAAATTTGTTGTCTGGTAACATATGTATTTGTCAAAAGACAACTTATCTTTACAGATGTTGTCTATGACGTCTACCACAACAGCTTACTCGCACCAAAGACAACAGTTCAGAAATAAAATATTTTACTACATATTTAATAAAATTTAATAACTGTTGTATTAGAAAATTAATTATAATAAATGAAATTTAAAATAATTAATAATCTCCAACACTAAAGTCTGACTCTAAAAAAACCCTAACGCCAAATATCCGCGTCTCTCTCAAACAACCCACCACACCGCGCCATCTCCCCCTCCACCGCGCCATCGTCATTGCCCCCCCGCCGCGCCGTCGTCATCGCTCCTTCTCAGTTGCTGCTAGATAGTGGATAATGTATTTTAGTTTGCCCCTCCCCCGCGCCGCTGTCATCGCCCCCGCGCCGCCTCTTTCTCTGTTGCTGCTAGGTAGTGGAAATATATTTACGTCAATTTTCCAACTCTAACTGATAATCATCTAGACATGAAATAACTTAGTAAGAAGACATATGGTTTTGTTTCTTAACCCTCGTTTATGGGAATTGAATAATTCGAGTTTTATTTTTTTGGTGATAACTTAGTCTCAGGCTGTTTGCTAGTTCGAGTTTTATTTTTATTCTTTTCATATTTTTGGTTCACTTTCTTAGATTTAAGTTCAGCGAATTACGATTTTCCTTTTAATTGCAGATATAATGAAAATTGTTAGGAAAAAACCTCTGATTTAGGATTATTGTTTGTGCTTCTTGGTGTTGATGGATGTCAACTTCATTGTTTAAATCTCTGTTGCTGCGAGCATAGAGTTGTGGATTCTCAATCTTTTGTTTTTGGTAGCTCTGTTTTTTGTTTATCAATCTCATATTCGGGAGAAAAAAAAAAGTTTAAAATGAAAAACAGAGAGTGATTTGCTCTTAGTTGGCAATCCATTTGGAGTATGGACATTCTACAAGTATGTGTTGTAACATAAAAGGATGCGGAATTGGACCATGTGAAACTTGTCTACCCGGAAAACAACAGATAGCAGATCACATCCCAAAACTAAGAGGGTTTTTGGATGAGCTTATTTGAAATATCTTATTTTCCGTATTCATATTTCTGATGTGTGGAATAGTTAATCTCTGACAAGAATACTACCTCAGTGTTGCATTCCTTACTGGAAGGAGTTTCAATAAGTGTTATTTTCTCAAGGATTTGCCTGCCTGGTGATTGCATCCACATCCAAAGGTGATCAACCTATAATCTGAGAAATCCGGACAAATTAAAAATTAAATCTACCTAATCTGGTAAATGGCAATGATAACTACAACAAAGTGGTGTTTTGTGAATTTAGAAAGAAATAGGATGTTGCTTTCCATCACACAAACTTGTTTTATCTTATTCCTTTACATGTATATTTGCATTTTCTTTCGCCTTTCCAATGTTTTGACTAACCATTAGAGATTGCTGCTTGGGGTTTCTCTTTCTCAAGGCAAACAATTATCTTCTTAATCGGTTTCTTTCCATTTGCTCTGTTTGTAACTTTTGCAGGTTCTTCTTTGCTACACTTAGTTGTTTCGATGCTTTCTTCGGATTCAGATTCTGTTCCCCAATGAAGAGGTTAGCTCCTCAAGAAACCCTTTCTCGTGTTGTAATCATTGTAACGAAAACTTCTTGCTCTCATTCCATCTTCCTCCATGCCTTTATATACCTTTTTCTTTGTTACTTAGTGCTATTAGGATACCTTACATGTCTGGGTAAGGCCGTAAATGAACTGAAGGAAGAATGGTAGAACAACAAGTTCTTGAGGTAAAATATGTCTTGGTTTTACAGTTTCATGGTTGAATTTTTGTCTAGTGCTTCAGCCTTAAATTTCCTCCATTGTAATTGATTCAATCAAAATCAAGTTTACTACATTGATGTGGTTTTCATGAATATGTACCTTTATCTCTGATTCATCTAAGCTTTCTATGTGATTCAGTGAAATCAAGTCCAGTACTTGAAGCATTTGGAAATATAAAAACTGACCGAAATAACAGTTCAAGGTCTATAGTAGTTTTAATGAAGTTGGCCTTGAAACAACTTCTAAATCGCAGTCTGTATTCTGAATTGCTAATTAATCTATGGTGGTGCAGTCACTTTGGTAAATTTGTTAAAATTCAGTTGATAAGCATGGATGAATTTGAGGATCAGCCATTAGAACATATCTTCTTGTCTCAAGTTTTGCCACACTGCTAAGTGCTAACCAACATGTTAGTGAGCTAAAATGAAAATTTTGTATTGAAGCTGCATAACCTGTCTTCTACTGAACAGCGTTGTCAAAGACAATTTTGGAATCAAAATTACGGCATGAAAACTGATTGACTCGTAATGGTCAGTTATATGAAAATCAAAAGTGGAGTCTTGGATATCTGTTGAACTTTGTTTGTTGATAATCTCTTTCAGTCAATGAACCTCTGATGTTTGCACTAATTTGAGAATAGATGTTCTAAGTAGGAAGGTTAAAAGTTGTTTTGAATACCAACAATAATAACCCAAAATCTTGCAACCTATACAACTTTCTTGGAACTGAGATGCAATTTTCAACCAAGCACAATTTTGTATTAAACCTCTCCTCATGGATGTTCTACATGTATGTGATTCTTGTCCTGTAGTATAGTTTATTGTTGATTGAACAACAGTTATACCTTTTAAACATATTTGTTTGTTTACACATTTTTTACTATATATAATTATTTATTTATTTATTTGTTTACACATTTTTGTATATAGATATGAATTTGTAATTAACAAGTTTTTTCTAACACAGGCTACCGGCCATCTACAGTGTAGATTTTTTGTAATGCGTACATGGGGCAAATAGTTAAAAAACTTACATCCACTGACAGTTCTTCGTTGCGAGAAATATTAATTCAATTTTGTCTAGATTTTCTTAATTTATATATTGCAACACCATCGAACTTTGTATTTATATGAGGTCTGTATTTATTGTTCACAGTTCACACAGGTTAACTACTCTCGTGGAGATATCGACAAAGTGCGTTCTGAGTGGGCAGATTGTGTATCAAATTATATTAACTAGTGAAAATGTATTTAGAACTTATATTCTATATTAAGTTTTTCCTTTATATTAAACAAAGTTGTGGGATGTTGCTTCGTTTTTACTTATGATTATTTTCTTTATGGTAATTCATGTAGTTTGTGGACGCACTGATGCTGTTGGAGTTGCTATGGGGGATACTATTTGGATCTCCCATTTGTATATTATTGGCAAACAAAATTATTATTGTTTTGGTACTTTTATTTTGGGAGAGGACTTTATGTATAACTGATACTATATCATTATTGTTTTGGGCATTTTGTGACATTGAGATATGAAATACAATTTGAAGTAGTTTAATTTCATATTGTATTCTTATTTCACGGGTTTAATTTGTAATTTACAGTAGCAAAAATAAAAAATATTGTGGAATATAATTGCGAAATTCGCATTCAAACACAACTTTTCATTGTTGGAAAACTGTTGCGGCTGAGAACAAAGACCACAGTGTAAAACTGTTGCAGAATTGTTGCAAAACTGTTGTCTTTGTTCCATATTACAACAGTGTTTTTTTGTTGTAATTTAGTACCCCCTACTACAACACCACCTTCTACAACAGTGTTTTTTCTTAATAGACAACGGTGAAAAACTGGTCTTTTTGGATTTTTTTTGTAGTGGTGGGTCCAGTATCATCGTTTCACATGAACTACGAAGCATTCTGTACGAGTCAATAGGGATAATCTGAATGGAATGGAGCACCAACAGTTTATGTGGAGTCCTTATGACTTTAGTCTGCCACAGATTCAGGACCTTAGACTGGGTGTCTAACTAATGTATAGAGTTACATCATTCGTAGCACCTTATGCAATCTGTTGTACATGATACATACATTCTCGGGCCTGTACCCACCACACAACACGACACATTGCATGATGTAGATCGTAGGAGGCCATTATGATCAAGATCGGTATTTTTCACCAAAGAAGATATTGTTCATTGGGCATATGAACATGAACTTATTGTTACCATGTAATATTGTGATGTGTCCATGCCCAGATGAGGGTTACATCCTATGGTTTGTTATTATCTCACGTAGATTAATCTCTCCGCACATTTGTCCGTGACTCAGGGATATCAACCATCACCACCAGTCACGTATGATAATATGATACATTTAATTTATATCACATATATATATATATATATACATTAAAATCCTTCATTATCTTATAGTTTTAATTATTTTGTGTTCCATATGTGTTCCAGGAACAAGTTCTTGAAAAATTAAGGATTAGTCAGGAAAAAAATGATTATGAGGCTTTTAGGAGGTCAGTTGGTCACATATGTGATGATGTAAAACCATACTTGTCTGTCCCCAAGGGGTGTGAGTTAAGTTTAGAAGGGGGACTTGATCAAATTGTCGATTTTAAATACAATCAGAGTTTTAGCAAGAAAACAACTAAGTCTCTTGATAGACAGTTGGGTCAAACTTCAGCAGAAAAGTTAACCACTCAACTAACTCTGAGAGAGTTATTGATAGAGTAACTCAGTTGAGTGAAGTTAGCTTTTACAAATTCAGTTTTCTCGGTTTTTTTACAGCGGATGGGGTAATTCATCTACTCTACTTTTCTCCCACTCTAGGAGGAATCCACTAAACTAACAGTGACTTCGTTACAATAGTACAACAATCCAAGCTTAGCCTTGATCACACAACTGACTTCACTTCTGGGACTCAGCTCTTCGTAAGGCAGCTGCCTTGCTACTTCAACTCTTCAAATCTTCAAAACTTGATCACGAAGCCCTTCTTTGGATTTGAAACAGGTTCAAACTGGAACCTAACTGATCTTCTTTCACTTCTTGGAAGAACAAGTGTAAGTCCAAGCGGCTACGATAATCTAGAGGGAGGGTGAATAGATTATCTCCATCTTTTCGATTATGCCCTCTTTTTCGAACCAAAAAACGCCAAGACAATAATAAAGGTGCGGAATGTAAATAACACGCGTCGATTTATAGTAGTTCAACCCACCTAGGGCCTAATCTACTACCACCCCAGTATATCCGGGATGGGTTTTGAAAAAGAAAAAGAATTTTATTAATTACCACAATTAATACAAATTCAACTTACAACACCTTGAAGAGCACCACACTCTTCTTCAATACCACCTTTGGAGATTACCTCAATCTCCCTTGGAAGATTACCACAATCTTCCTTCACCACCTTTGAAGATCACCATAATCTTCAATCTTGAAGAATACCAAATTCTTCAAACACCTCAAGAGCACCACACTCTTGAAACACCTATCACCTAGATCACTCAAGTGTATTCTTACCACAAGAATACTCACAAGGATGTCTTGTGTTGAATGATAACCAAAATCAAGATTACAACTCAATAATGAATAATACAATTTGAGTGCAAGTGTAATCAAGAAATGAAAGCCTAGACCTCAAGATGTGAAAGTGATAAGCTAGGCAAATTACAACAAGAATAATGACAATATAAGACCAAGTGTTTGCTTGAGTATTTCTTGTTGTGTTGTATTGTTCTCTCTTGTAGTTGTGCTTCAAATCTTCCTCTATTTATAGGAGATGGTTGATCATTGATAGGCTCCTCTTGGAATCTGATATCTACAAAAAAATTGCAATTAAAATCAAGATTATAGCTGTTAGAAATCAAACCCACAATATAAGGAAAAGTTGTCTGCTACACAACGATTAGAATTTTGTTGTCAAAACATAGGGCGACCAGTCGCGCACTAATAAGATGTGAAACGAACACAACAAAAATCACACGGGGTGACCGGTCCAGGGGGTGGTCGACCAGTCGCCCAGGGGTGGGACCGGTCCACCTAGACCGGTCGCCCCCTAGGTGGACCGGTCCCCCTGACTATTTTTGAGAATCCCGTGAGTTCTGTTTCAAGAAACTCATTCCCACGTACCAGTCGCCTTCTTGGTCGACCGGTCGACCTCCGAAATGAAATGTTTTCCGATTTTTGTCGAAAATAAACCTCAAGAAATACTCCGAAAAATTAGTAAAAATATTTTAAACCGACCGGGAGTATTAGGACAACATTTAGAAACATAGTTTTCAATAAAAAAAACCATTGACACAAAATCATTAAATGTGTTGTCCAATTTTGTCGAAAATAAACTTGAAGAAACACTCCGGAAAATATTAAAACCATTTTAAAACATTTAGGAGTATTTGGACAACCTTTAAAACCATTGTTTTGGTATAAAAACAAAATCATCAAAATCATGATAAAAACATTTATCAAACAATCTCCCCCTTTTTGTTGATTACAAACCAAAACAATTTTAACGAGGTCGATTTTGAAAACAAAATACTTTTACCGGTTAAAAAGAACTATCCGTTGTGAGCGACAACATTCCACGCAATATAATCACAAGGATGGGAGTATAGATTTTTAAAAATATTTTTGCAAAAGCTCCCCCTATCAAAATGCACAACAAGAGTAATATATAACATAATACACCAAAAGCTAAAAGCTCAGCTTTTACAACTTGAGCTTAAGTATGAAGAGCTTATAAGCTCCCCCTGTCAACAAACCATCATTTACATGAATATGAGTCCATAATACATCAAATGGACTAAGTACAATCCACAACTTATGGCTTTTAATAGACACAACTTATAGCTTCTTTCTCGAGCTTATTTTAGCTTCTTTGAGCTAATAAGCTTATAAATATGAGTCCATAATACATCAAAGGGACTAAGTACAATCCACAAGTTATGGCTTTTAATATCCACAACTTATAGCTTCTTTCTCGAGCTTATTTTAGCTTCTTTGAGCTAATAAGCTTATAACCTGTTTCTCCCCTTTTGGAATCATAAAAAATAATGTTAGCACGATAAAACATCATATAATCATATCAAAGTGCGCAAATAAACCGATGTATCGAGCTATTTGAACATTGAAGCTTATAGACCAAATAGGAGGAAAAAATCGATCATACGAGTTGTAGAGCTTATGAAAACTCATTTGATTTGCAAAACATGATCTCTATAAATATATAGGACATTTGAGAACAAGAGAAACATGTAGGTGATGACGTTTTTATAGAAACATTTTATCGAACACTTGGCGGGCGTAAAAAATAAAAAACGATATATATAGCCCTTGTAAATGTAATCAAGCCAAGTTTTCCATCATCAAAAGAAATTTTACAAATATCATTCTTCAACAATAATCATGCTCAACACAAATATATAAGAATTGCATCAAGAAATATACATATAGGGCCTAATCTACTACCACCCCAGTATATCCGGGATGGGTTTTGAAAAAGAAAAAGAATTTTATTAATTACCACAATTAATACAAATTCAACTTACAACACCTTGAAGAGCACCACACTCTTCTTCAACACAACCTTTGGAGATTACCACAATCTCCCTTGGAAGATTACCACAATCTTCCTTCACCACCTTTGAAGATCACCACAATCTTCAATCTTGAAGAATACCAAATTCTTCAAATACCTCAAGAGCACCACACTCTTGAAACACCTATCACCTAGATCACCCAAGTGTATTCTTACCACAAGAATACTCACAAGAATGTCTTGTGTTGAATGATAACCAAAATCAAGATTACAACTCAATAATGAATAATACAATTTGAGTGCAAGTGTAATCAAGAAATGAAAGCCTAGACCTCAAGATGTGAAAGTGATAAGCTAGGCAAATTACAACATGAATAAGGACAATATAAGACCAAGTGTTTGCTTGAGTATTTCTTGGTGTGTTGTATTGTTCTCTCTTGTAGTTGTGCTTCAAATCTTCCTCTATTTATAAGAGATGATTGATCATTGATAGGCTCCTCTTGGAATCTGATATCTACAAAAAAATTGCAATTAAAGTCAAGATTATAGCTGTTAGAAATCAAACCCATAATTTAAGAAAAAGTTGTCTGCTACACAACGGTTAGAATTTTGCTGTCAAAACATAGGGCGACCGGTCGCGCACTGATAAGATTTTAAAAGAACACATCAAAAATCACACGGGGTGACCGGTCCAGGGGGTGGTCGACCGGTCGGCCAGGGGTGCGATCGGTCGCCCCCTAGGTGGACCGGTCCCCCTGACTATTTTTGAGAATCCCGTGAGTTCTGTTTCAAGAAACTCATTCCCAGGTACCGGTCGCCTTCTTGGTCGACCTCCGAAATGATATGTTGTCCGATTTTTGTCGAAAATATACCTCAAGAAATACTCCGAAAAATTAGTAAAAACATTTTAAACCAATCGGGAGTATTATGACAACATTTAGAAACATAGTTTCGATAAAAAAACCATTGACACAAAATCATTAAATGCGTTGTCCAATTTTGTCGAAAATAAACTTGAAGAAATAGTCCGGAAAATATTAAAACCATTTTAAAACATTTAGGAGTATTTGGACAACCTTTAAAACCATTGTTTTAGTATAAAAACAAAATCATCAAAATCATGATAAAACCATTTATCAAACAACAAGCTCATTTTTCTTTAAAACAAGTTTTTCCTCTTGAACTTGAAGTATAACTTATATCTTCCACAAGGTTGTGTTGGATAAAGTTGCTTCAAATGTAAGCCTGATCATTGTAAGAATTTCTTGCTTAGAGAGTATTGCAGATTGCTTGTTTGCTTGTATGCACAATATCACATTTGAATTTTTGCTCTCTTCTGTGTCATCTTTCTCTCTGAAAATTCCTCTGCCTTTTATAGTTAGAGTTTGAAATTTGTTCGTTAAAACGATAGACAAATTAAAACTTATACTACTTATTCGTTGGTTTGACTTGTTCTTGCAGCATTTGATGTTGATCCAACCTTCGAATTTAGTTCTTGTAGGCACCTGAAACAAATCATAGTTCTGCAAGCATTTCATTGGTTCCTGCCACTTGCACTCTTTCAGCAAATACAACGTTAAGGTTGCAGGTCTGTCTCCTTACCAAAATGAGTGAATCTTTGACTTTCTTCACAATGGACTTCTTCAGATTTCATTATGTCCTTCAGTTGCTTTACCCCATAAGTTGAGTATTCTCCTTCATTTCTTAGATGATTCTGTTGTAAGTCTTCTGAAAGACACAACTGATGTACTTGACTGAAGCTCTTCTTGACCACTCTGTCATGACTCAACTAATTCTTTTATGCATTCTTCAGCAAGTCTTCTGTATCTTCAACTTAGTTTCTTAACGACTTAGCTAATTTTCTAACTATTACAAAGTTAAAATTACATATAGAAATTGGGGTGCCAACTTTCTAATATTAAGTCTTCTAAGTATCATCAATATATGTACAACAAATTTCCTAACATTACTTTCATGCAAATCGAGTCTCATTCCCTATGCCTGAAATGCAGCCACCGTTTACTGCACAACTACAAACTGAAAGCGAGATACGGGGGAGACAATGCACGAGAAAAGCTAGGGAGACTAGTAATAGGGGCGGAGCGAGGGCTTTCAATCATGGTTCCACATCATATGATATCTCCCCTAAATAGGTTACATGTGCATTGCTAGCAGATGTCGTAGGTCCATCTACATATATATTTTCTACATTTTGTGGTATCGACAATACTTCTGCTTGTTACCTACCTCAACAAGAACTAGAGGACGAGCTGATGACTCCTTATTGGGGTATGCCACAATACACAGTCATTCTCGGCACCACTTGATTCTAATATTGGCATGGGGTACCCAAATTTTGTAGAGCAATTGTCAATTAATGACACATATCATCCTGATTTGAATGTGTCTCATATTCCATATTCATATCGTCGTGGAGGTTCGAGTTCAAAGAGTTCATTTAGTCATCCATCGTTCAATTTAAATTACATTACGGAAGACAACACCAATGAGGAATCACAAAAGGCACACGATAGTCCTCTAGCGGAAAATATATGCAGGCCAGGGTAGGCGACAAAGCTATCGACGTGGTTTTAGCACCGGGAGTCATTATTAGATTTTTCTCACTTGAAAGATGTTAAAATACCACGTTTCTGCTCTTTTCTGGAAAATTTCTATTAATATAGAAGCATTTAGTAAAATATATTATTAAGTATTACAGTAATACTATTTAATAATATATATATACTTATTATTGGGAATATTAATACAAACATACTAGTATAGTAACAGATAATAATATTATATGTCATATAATTCATCACATGCTGATTTTACTATAAACATCATCATTGTCAAATGATTTAATTAATGACTCAAAATATTAAGAAAATATATTATAATTAGCTGGGAAAATGTTGATTTTTTTTAACGAAACAATATTAATTTCATTCCACCAAGGATCCAAATCCAATCAAAGTTCAACATTACAAGTCCATCCTCATGACAACCCATTTGATCATCAATGAGCAGACTAGAAAATCAACCCAATAAGGGTGATCAAGCACGCTGAAAAAGCAACAGCAGAATCAACAACAAAACCAATAAACCAGACTCAAAAACAAGAAACCTGTTGTCACAAAAAATGAAGGGTCCTGTTATAAGTGACAAAAAATATATGTACACCCAAGAAACAAGAACCCATCAAATAACACAGCCCTTCATAATCATCAACAATCCAGACAGCAGCAATGAGAACGGCACCAACAGAAATCATCCAACAATCCAACCTTCAGCCTATACCACCAATTCTCAGCAAAAAGGAATACACAACCACAAAGCACTGACAGCAGCCCTACTTTGGAGTTATCATTCTTAAAAAAAACCAACATCCAGAACAAAAGAAACCCCTTCACACAGCACATCTAATCAAGATTACTAGATTCCATCCATTCAGCAAGTGCAATCTCAATCACTCTTTTCCGGCCTCCAAACCTGTTGGAATGTCCAAAGGTTTCTTGTCTTCCAAAGCCACCAGAGCAAGTATGTAGTAAGTTCAATTCTATCCACATTTTCAGTTGTCCTCTTCAAAGAACACAATTCCTCCCACCAGTCCACAAAGGAGAAGTTATTTTTAGCCAAATTATCCCATTGAACCGGGGCAATACCCCAAATGAACTTGGCTCTACCACATTCAAAAAACATGTTCTCCAAAGTTTCAATCTCCATACCACACACTTGACAAATAACATCCAAGTCAACCCCTCTCTTCTGAACATTCGATTTAACAGGCAAAATCCCTTGACAACATTTCCAAAGAAAAAATTTAATTTTTCTTTGAATTCTAAGCTTTCAAATTCTGTTCCAAATGGTCATCATCTTCCTCCTACAACAGCTACTCTCTGCTTTGGACAATCTGGCAGCCTTGTCCTCCACTAGATTTTTGTAACATGAACCCACAGAGAACAGTCCATTAGCATTAAATTTCCACCTCCACTTATCCTTCTGACCAGGCCTACTCAAAGGGATTTTCAGGATAGCATTCAAGTCTTCTTTTCTACAAAACAACTTCACTTTATCCACATCCCAGCTCACTCCATTCTCTTTCAAAAGTTCACAAACAAGGGAAGGTGAATTAACATGCTCTCCAACTGGTTCTTTAGGAATAAAATTTTTAATTCCTGGAACCCAAGGAGTTTTCCAGATTTGCCCATACTCACCATCCCCAATATCCAACAAAAATCCTTTGATAAAAGCTTCTCTTGCCTCCATCCAGCACTTCCACAGCCATGAAGCACCACTTGAATCATGCTTATGAATAAAATCACCAGAGGGGAAATATTTTGCTCTTAACACCTTACACATCAGTCGGTCTGGTTCAGTATACAGCCTCCAAAGTTGCTTAGCTAACAGTGCAGTATTAAAGAGTCTAAGATCATGAAAGCCAAGGCCTCCTTCCTTCAATGGTAATGAAAGTTTCTCCCAAGCTTTCCAATGTATCTTATGCTTACCCTTATCAGCATCACCCCACCAAAAGTCAGTTGTCACCTGGTTGATATTCTTGCAAACACCAACAGGTAAAGTGAAACAAGACATAACAAACACAGGGATATCATTAATCACTGATTTAATCAACACCTCTTTTCCAGCAGGAGACAGAAATCTATTTTTCCAATTTTGAACTTTTTTCTTCACAGAATCAAGAACATAATTGAAAATTTCCTTTTTAGTCTCCCAATCCCCAAAGGCAAACCCAAATATCTACAGGATTTCTGAATAGCAATATCATGCAAGATAGAACAAATCTCACCCTTATCTCTCTCTGATGTATTGAAGCTGAAGAAAACTGATGATTTATCAAAATTGACCAACTGGCCTGACACTTTATTATACTGATTCAAAATCTCTCTAATGATAAAAGCTTGAGTAACATTAGCTTCACAAAAAAGGATAGAGTCATCAGCAAAAATAAGATGGGATATAAGGGGACCCTGTCTGCACATTTCAATCCATGGAAAGGAATAGAAGCCACATGTTGATAAATAAGGTTTGAGAAAATTTCAGAGACTATGAGGAAGAGATATAGAGAGATAGGATCTCTTTGTCTCAAACCCCTAGAAGGAATAACATAGCCACAAGTATTACCATTGAGATTGAAAGAAAATGAAGAAGAGGAGATACATTGCATAATCCAATGGATGAAAACAGAGTGGAAACCCATTTTCTCCATAGCAATTCTAACACACTCCCACTCAACACGATCATACGCCTTTGCCATGTCACGCTTAATAGCCATATACCCTTTCTTACCCGTTCTGTGTCTATTCAAAAAATGGATACATTCATGTGCAATCACAACATTGTCAATCAATTGCCTACCCGGAATAAAAGCAGATTGAGACTCACTAATGCAAAGGTGAAGACAACTTTTAAGCCTATTAGCTAAAATTTTTGAAATTATTTTATAGACGACATTACATAGACTGATAGGTGTGAAATGGCTCATAGAAGTAGGGTTTTTGATCTTAGGGATCAGAGTAATAAGAGCCTAATTCTGACTTCTAAGCATTCTACCCTTATTGAAAAAGTCACACACAGCAACACAAACATCTTTATGAATAGAATTCCAGAAAAATTGAAAGAAAAAAGGACTCATACCATCAGGCCCCGGAGCTTTATGAGGACTCAGATCAAAAAGTGATTTTTTAATTTCAGCTTCTCCCACAGGTAAGATCAGTCTTCTATTAATTTCTTCTTAAATGGATTGAGGGATTCCTGATAAGATGCTTGAATCACTCTGAAGCCTCTCTGAAGAGAACAAATGAGTATAAAACTTTGTGACCTCTTTTTCAATGTGGTCCTCTGTCACACAATGATGCCCATCACTGTTAATCAGTTGAGAAATAGAGTTTGTCATCCTTCTCTGGGAAGTATCAGAGTGAAAGAACTTGGTGTTCTTATCCACTTCTTTCAACCAACTCACCCTAGATTTCTGTTTCCAGAAAATCTCCTATTTCCTATAGGCTTCATGAAGCTCCTTCTTAACCCCATCCCAAACTCTCCAATCCCTGTTCGCAGCCAAACCTCTCAAGTTAATCAGAGTCTCATTCAAGCTCTCAATTTGAGAGCCTGAATTAACATTCTTTGTTTTCTTCCACTTAAGCAACTCAATTCTACAGTTCCTAACTTTTGATTGGAGTTGATACATTAATGAGCCTCCATGGTTTTTAGCCCATGCTTGAGTGACAGTTTCTTCACACCCCTCAATCTCAGTCCATCTCCTATCAAACTGGTATCTTCTTTTAAATCTTTTGGTTTGATCAGCCATATTATCCAGAATTAACAAACAGTGATCAGATGATGCTCTAAATTCAGATTTGACAATTGCTTTAGGGAACTTCAGAAACCAACCAGCTGAACCAAAGGCTCTATCCAACTTCTCTTCCACAAACCCCTCTCCTTCTCTGTTATTTGCCCAAGTAAAAGAATCACCCACAAAGGGGATCTCTTGCATCTCCATGCCCCTGATAAACCAGTTAAATTTTGTAAAACTCCAACTTGGCCTAATTATGCCTCCCTTTTTTTCCTGGTTAGAACAAATACCATTGAAATCCCCCATAACAATCCAATCATTCCCCCATCTAGCTCTGGATTGAATTAGATATTCCCATTGCACCATCCTCTCGTTATCATCATTACTAGCATACACAAAAATTCCCCAGGTTTTAATATTGTCCCCTTCTTTACCAAACTCTAGCTCAATGCAGAACTGATTCAATATAGATTGATGAACCACCATATTATCTGCCCATATCACTAACAAATGTGCCAATGGGAAAATGTTGATTAAGTCGTCCAAACTGGGAAAAAAAATAAAGACGGTAAGTTTATTACTGATTTTAAAAAAATAAAAGAATTAATGAAGCGACTTTTTCAAAGCCAACTTTTTTTAATTAAATAGAAAAAAACAAAAATTCACAGGAAATGCCGAGCCCCAGACTATTTTTGCCTAAATTTTTATTTCCCGGTTCAATTGTGTAATAAGGAAAAACTGTTATTTTCTGTTAACAAAAGCTATTAATATCTCTTGAAACGCATTTTGTGTAATCATTTTGCAAAAATGATTGGCTGAGTGTGGTGTAGCACGAGCGATTTTAATTCCATGACAACCCTAAAATATGGTAAATTATTACAATAAACGGTTACATGTAATTAATGTAATTTTATTTATTAAGAATAATAATCACATACATTATAAATAACAAAATATTATAAAAATAATTGCGGTATAACTGAATCAAATATTTCTCATTAACAATAATAATCATATGCCTCCTATTGATGTATGTACTCTCAACTAAGGAATATGTACTGCCAGCTAAGTAAGAGCTAAGTGCCAGTTAAGCTTAGGTAGTTAGAATCAATTACAGAACATTTATTAACCCCCACCTTACTCTTGTGTATATATAAACCACATCCTCACTGTACTTCATCATTCAGTTCAATATACAAGTTTCCTTTATGCATGTTTAGCTTATATCTCAGGATGGTATCAAGAGCCATTTCTCCGGCGGTTCTGTTCATGCTCCGATAATCTTCTCCGGCGAGCTGCTCCAGTGAATTTTCCTTCTTCGTTTCTTTTCTTCCTTTTTCAGAGTCATGGCCTCTGATTCTATTGCATCTTTGGTTGCCAGCTCAGTTCCTTATTTTCCGTCGATGTCTCTTTGATTGGACAGAAACAATTTCAGTTACGGGAAGTTACAAGTTCTTTCTACGATGCGAGCTTATGGTTTTGAGAATATCCTGTTTTGTACTGATATTCTTGCAATTCCGGAAGCATGTGCCTCTGCTAACTCTGGCTCTAGCATTGATTACATGAATTGGATGCAGAATGATCAATTTTTCCTTAGTTGGTTGCTCTCATCTATCAGTGAATCTATGTTAGGGCATCTCAGTCGCCGTCGTTCTTCTCATGAGGTTTATAATGTTTGATCCACTATTTTCCACACACAATCTTAAGCTCGAGCTATGCATTTAAATCTTATGCTATAAACTCTTAAGAAGGTTTACTTAAGCATTGATGCTTACATCTTGAAAATGCGAAGTTTAGCGGATGATTCGAATTCAACTGGTCACATTATATCTGATAATGAACTGGCCTTGTATATTCTTGGAGGTTTGTGCATTGAGTATGAGTTTGATGTTGTGAATCTTACATTTAGAGTTGTCTCTTAGGCTATAGGATCTTCAGTTTGCTTTGCAAACACATGAACTATATTCAAAATCATATTGCTAAATATTGTTGCCTTTAATGATATTTCTAGCCATATCCCCAATTTATCTCCTACAGCTAATATAGCTTATAATCCAATGAGAGGAGGTGGATGATTTTCTCGAGGGCGTGGTTGCGGTGGTCATTTCTTTCCACGGTTCTCATGGAATGGCAAACCATCTTGTCAATTATGTGGCAAAACTGGGCATGTAGCTTTAAAGTGCTACAGAAGGTTTGGTATAAGTTTTCAGTGGTCTCAAACTGCTACTCAGCTTGGTTCTACTTCCTCTCCCAATGTTGTTAGTGGTTCTTCTACTCTTCAGGCTTATGTTGCTTTTCCTACCCCTGTTGCTTCTATTAACTCTGCTTCTAACCATTATAATCAATGGTATTTTGACAGTGGGGCCACAAATGATGTCACTGCAGAGCTTGAAAATCTCTCCATCAAAGTTGCTGACTATCAAGGTTCAGACAAACTTGTTGTAGGTAATGGCTCTACCTTATCCATTTCCAAATTTGTTTATCGTCCTTTCCCAGTGTTCTCTCAAATAAATCTCTACTTCTCAATAATATTCTTTTTGTCACTCACATTACCAAAAACTTGTTGTTTATTTCTCAATTCACAAGAGATAACAATGTGCTTATTGAATTTTTCATGATTGTTGTCTTGTCAAGGACAAACACTCTCACCAAATTTTGCTGGAAGGCAAGCTGAAGGATGGCCTTTATCAGCTTGATCTCAGTTATCTTCACAAGTCAAGATTGGCCACTCCTTTATCTGCTTGTAATAATTATGTTGTCTCTTCACATGTACCTTACACACTTCAATCCTTTTTTGTTTCCTACTTAAATAAAGATGCCAATGTATGGCACAAGAAACTTGGTCATTCCTATGAAGCTATCACAACACATGTAATGAAGCATTTGAATATTCCATATAAATCAAGTTCTTTATAGTTCTATGATGAATGCAAAATTGGTAAATTACATCAACATCATTTCTCCAGTTATATTCCTAAAACTACTAAGCCGTTTCAACTTGTACATTCAAAGATATGGGGGCCATCTCATATTTTTTCTACAGATGGTTATAGGTATTACTTGCATTTTGTGGATGATTACACTAGATATACATGGATATATCCACTCAAACTCAAGTCTGACGCTCTTACTCATTTAAATATTTCCATTCCCTTGTTCAAACTCAATTTCAAACATCTGTCAAGTGTGTCCAAATGAACTGGGGAGATGAATATAGGTCCCTAGCACATTTGTTAACAAATCTTGGAATACAGTTTCGACATTCTAGTCCTCACATTCATCGACAAAATGGTAGGGCGGAGAGAAAATATCTCCATGTTGTGGAAATGAGACTATCATTTCTTTGCTCAATCATCTTTACCTCACAAATTTTGGTGGGATGCTTTCCAAAACATGTTGTGTTTACTATAAATAAACTCCCCACTCCCAGTCTCAATCTTTCCTCTCCTCACTTCAAACATTTTGGTCACCATCTTAGCTATACCATCCTCAAAGTGTTTGGTTGTTCTTGTTTCCCCTACCTGAGGCCTTATAACCAGCATAAGTTTCATTTTAGGTCCAAAAAATGTGTCTTTCTAGGATACAAGCCACTTCATAAAGGTTACAAATGTGTATCTCCTTCTGGTAGAATTTACATTGCTGCCACCGTTGAGTTTCATGAATCAGAATTCCCTTATGTTAAGTTGTTTCCCTCTCCCACTCACTAAAAAACATCACCTATTATCACATCACCACCTTTCGTTCCACTTCCCTCCCACTCCTTTGTTTCTCCTTCTATTTTTAGCCCTTCTTCTTCCTCTCTTCCACATTTTTCCCCTGGTATTCAGCTTCCCGAGGATCTACATATTCCTCCTATTATGTCTTCTCTTGTCTCTCTAGGTCATTCCTCTCCTTCCCTCCTCCCTACTCTCCCCCTTCTCCTAAACCTTGTCACTCCATGGTCACCAAATCTAAGACTGCTCTTTAAAGATAAAAGTTTTCACTCTTTCCTCTTCCCATTATCTTCCTCTTGTGGAGCCAGTCACTGTCCAACAAGCCTTGGCTGACCCTAGGTGGAAGGATGCAATGTTGGAGGAATTCAATGCCCTCATGACCAAAAACATGTGGACTATTGTTCCCTATGATCCTACTCTGAAGGTGATTTTAAATAAGTGGATCTTTCGAACCAAGTTTAAGTCAGATGGTATTGTTGACATATTCAAGGCAAGACTGGTTGCCCGGGGTTTTGAACACTCGATTGGAGTATATTATTTGGAAACATTTAGTCCTGTGATTAAAGTTTGCATTGTCAGATTAGTGCTTAGTCTTGCTGTCACTTATCAGTGGAGCATTCAACAAATATGCATAAATAATGTCTTCTGAAATGGAGACTTAAATGAGACAAAATACATGTATCAACCAGAGGGTTTTGAGGATTATTCGCATCCTCAGGCTATATGTAAGCTTAACAAGTCCCTCTATAGACTCAAACGGGCCCCTAAATCATGGTTTACTGGCTCAAGCGTTTCGTATCTCATAATTTTCAAGTATCATGATACGGACTCTTCACTGTTCTACCAAAGGATTTCAGCTAAACTCATTCTACTACTTGTATATGTTGATGACATCTTGGTAACAGAGGATGATCCAAATATGATCAAGCATGTGATTTCACTTCTTGATCAAGCCTTTGCATTAAAAACGCTTGGGGAAGTTAGTTATTTCTTAGGTTTACAGGTTGTTAGATCATCATGTGGCATTATTCGTACTCAGACTAAATATATCCATGATCTCATCAGCAAAACAAAAATGTTGAATTGCAAAGCCACTGACACACGTGTCAACACCTTCTTCAAGATAGAAAAATGTTTGAGCATCCCACCCTTTACAGAAGCACCATATGGGCTCTTCAATACATTACCATCACCAGGCCTGATATTTCGTTTGTTGTTAATAAGTTGAGTCATTACCTCCATGCACCCACCATAAATCACTTGATGGCTTGCAAACATATACTCAAGTATTTGAAAGGCACTTCCACTCTTGGGTTATTCTTCCATCCAACTTACAGAATGGTTTTTGAGGGGTTCTTTAATGCTAACTAGGCCAGCAATTTAGATGATAGAAAGTCTATAGGTGGGCATTATCTCACCCTTGGTGGAAATATTCTAACCTGGAGCTCTAAGAAACGGGTTATTGTCTCTAGGAGCAGTGTTGAGTCTGAGATCACTAGCTGATACCACCTCAGATGTAGTTTTGTTACATTCTCTTCTACAGGAGCTTGGGGTAAAAATTGAGACTCGTACTTTCATTAGGTGTGATAATTTGAGTCTTGTTGCACTTGCTTCTAATCATGTTTTACATGCTTTGACAAAACACATTGAAATTGACATTCATTTTGTTCGTGACAAAGTGTTGGCCAATGAAATTGATGTTAGACATATACGATCTGAGGAACAAACAGATGATCTCCTTACCTGTGATGACCCAACCCTTTTTAAATTACTCGAGCTTTTAATTATTTATAATGTTGCATCAAATATCTAATTTATATTTTTAATGAGCAATTTATTCGCTTTATGAAATTTATATATATTTGAGCATTCGAGAACTGATTGCGCCCCTAACTACGGTAATGAAAATGAATAGATATCTCGATGAACAAGAATATTATTATGGAGTTTCGTACTTAGATATTAGGATTTAGATTTTTGTACCGAATAAGTGATTTTCGGAGATTTTCACAAAAGTGCTTATTTATATTTTGGATATTCGAGATTAAATATCTACCTTACATTTTCTTACTAACGACTATCAAATTTATAAAAAAATCGAGTTTTACTAACTCTCGGATTTTTAGAAAATTCAATAGCTTACTTGAGTATTTTAAAAAAATACTAATTATTATTTATATTTTTAAAATAGATATTTTATCACCCCAAGCCTCTTGTCTTTTTTTTTTATAAAAACCCCGAACACATGTTCATCTTCTTCACACCACCTAAACTCATCTAAAAACCTCCATTGTTGAAGATAAGCTCCAAGGGTAAGTTTCTTCATCTTTTCTTTTATTTTTGTCTTTTCTTTAAATTCTTTTAGGCAAAATGATCCTATTAAATTATAGAACATAGAAATCAACTTTGATCATGAATATATGAAGTTTTGAACTCCATTTTTAGCCCCTTAATTTTCGGCCCTTTTATAAGAATTTTAATAAATTTTTTATTCAAATTTTGTTTATAGATTATGTTATATCTAACTAATAGGAGCTTGATTATGTGTTTTAATCTTGAATTGAAAATGAAAAATTTCTCCCTAATCACCTAGAAGTAGACGGCCACTTCATGAATTTTTTTAGAAATTTGATTTGTTAAATTTTAAGCTTGATTATGATGATAGTATAATTGAAAGTGATGATTATAACTTTTGTTTTTAATTTGGGGTTATATATGATTTTTGGTGAATTAATCTTGATATTAATGGCTTAAGAAGATTTCAAGAAATTTCATAAGTGATTGTTGGAGAAGAACCTAAGCTAGTTGATGAACTAATCAATTTGGAATTTTTGGTCTCATTATTTTCAATATTGTTAAAATTAGAAGCTTAAAGCCTTAAGGAATTAATTGGTGTTCCTGGTGAAATTTGAAGGATTGTGTGTTCTTGGTGTTCTTGGTGAAATTTGAAGGATTGTGTGTTCTTGGTGTTCTTGGTCAAAATTTGAAGATTTAAAGCTTTTGGGTTTGTAAAAGTGATTTTAGAATAAGTTGATGAGAACTTTTAATTTCTATAAGTGATTTTAGGATAATTTTTGATGAAATCCTTTAGTTTTTAAAAGTGATTTTTAGGATGATAAGTTGATAAAATTTAGTGTTTAAAAATATGAGAACCGGGAAAAATTGGATAGAGCTCGAAAAACGGAGAAATACGTCCCGCCGGGTCCGACTACTGTCCACCGGAGGTGGCGGTACCAGAGCCGGCTAAGGTTATCCGAAATTGAGGATAAGGATGATGAATAGTGATGGATGTGACAAAAAGAATGATGTGATGTGACTTTGATGTCACTTGATGTGATGGGTGTAAGTGATGTGATGTGATTTGTACTGGGCACGCAAACCAATGGAATCTTATCGGGTTTCATGATTAAGATATTTTCGAGATTTTTTCGGGATGACACGTCATTTTTAAGAAAATCGGGAATTTTAGTCGAAATAAGATTTTATAAATTTAGGGTTCGATTAATTGGAAATTATATGAAAAACGAGTCGTGAGACGTTTATATGAATTAGGTGATTAATTAAGGATTAGTTGAATTAATGTTGATTTTGACTTTTAAGTTGATTTTGACTTTATGTTGACCATTGACCGTTGACTTTGACTTTTGACTATGGTCAACTATCGTTTTTAAAGCTCTTTAAAAGGGTACCGAACACCCGATTATGGGAATTTCGACTTTAAGAACGTGCTAGACTGTACTTGGCTCATTAGACTAAGTTATTTGATGAACTTTACTTTGTCCTATGTCATTTAAGTTGAAAGGATTAACCGTGTTAGGTGCGGCGCAATCGGATAACGGACTCATTCGAACAAATACATCACTAGATATCTATAAACGTCAAAGGTGGCTAAACTTCTGATTTTGTAAGCATGTTGTACTGTTATACTATGTTTGTCAACTTTCCTTAATTGCTGAAATTTGCCTACGGGCTATATGTATCTTTGCCAATCGGATGGGGATGACCGCCCGGTGTCGAAAATGGCCGAGAGCCAAATATATCTCGCCAACAAAGGGGATGACCCCTCGGTGTTAGAAAATAATTTTAGAGCATTTTTTATTGTTTGACTTATATAGTGTAACTGCTTACGTTTTCCACTGAGTTTCACAGCTCACACCCTCAAATGTTTTAATACATTTCAGATAATGATGACGAGCCTGGAGCTGAGGCGTAGGGACTGTCTGCGTGGGCATTGTTCTGATATTCCCAGAATAATTTAAGTACCGGTGTTTTGATGAAGCAAACTTCAAAGCTTTTGTAATAAGTATCTTAATAATGCGTAACTCTTATTATCCTTATTAGTTTTTGATAACTTTCAAGTTTATATTAAGAAATTTTTAAGCCCACATTTTAGTAATTAAAATATTCTATTTATGCTTCCGCAAATTATTTATAAATTCTCAAGTGTACCACAGTGACGTTCCTAATCGAAATGGGTTCGGGGCGTTACAAGTGGTATCGAGCGGTCTCACGTTTCTGTAGACTATAAATGATTTTTCTTTAAAACTTTATTTTATTATAAGAACTTGATTACTGAAAATTGGGAAGAACGACCACCTTAGCAGAACCTACACTCGCTTCGAGATATGATTTAGTAAAATGCTTTGATTTTATTGCGTATTACTTTAATGAAATTTTATGAAATGAACTTGTTCCTCAAACAAGAACGATTATGAACTATGATGAACTTTAGAGGAACTTTACAAGAAATTTTATGAGAACTAGTACAACAAATCTTGAAAACCTAGTGATGCTTTTAAGAACTCCACAATTGAAAGAACTTTGAACTTAGATCATTTGATGATTCATGAACTTAGACTTTTGAACTTAGTTCTCGAAATAAGACTGACAATTAGTTGACTTTTAGATAGACTGATAAAACTTTCATATACTCAGATGAATCCACAGAGAATTTACGGTGACTATCTGACTGCCACTATGCGTATGGGTGAGCCCTTAGCCAACTATGTATACCGCTTAGGTCATCTACGTAACTAGGTTATAGCGGTAGGTTTTGATGTGCGGACTATTAAATTTGCTACTCACCTGTCGCAACCCTCGGACACTGTTGATAGTGAATTAGCACGGGCGGTATTGGATCGGATGTTCGAGAAACGTGGTTATAGGAGGAAGCTTTAGTTACGTTCGTTTTGGACATCATTTAATTTCCACCCGTAACAAACAAGAGAGAGGATGGGCAGTGAGTGACCAGCTGTTCCAACAATCTACTATGGAACGAAGGGAGGCGGTTAAACTCCGTAGGCGTGCTAAAAATGCGATATTCAGGCGGACCAACTCATGAAGATGTTGTCAAGGCCTTGGTTGTTATGCGTTGCCAATACGCTCGGGGCGACACGGAGAGCGACCCGACCAGGGCTATGGGTCCAGTCCGACAATCACGGGATGGAGGATATGCTCCATCTGATAGATTGGGTTTCTTCGCTGGAGAAGGGAGCAGTGCACCCGCTCCCTAGGGTGTCTGGACAACTGTCCTTTTTATATGTATATATATCTAGTTTTTAGGAGCAGCAGTATGTAGGTCTACTTCTTTTATATTTATACTCATGCCCCATTTTCCCTGTAGGGCATCAAGTATACATCGGCTAGTAGATTAGACCAGTACTTTATTTTCCGTCTTGATGATCGTACAAATGACTTATGCTCAGTCCCATTGTAGAGCATGAAGTCCAGCGTTATAAATACGAGTAGGAAGGGCATTTTGGCTCTCCTCGTATCGGTTTATAAATATATCGGGAATAGTTCTACTCATTGCTATGTCATTTATCCTTCTTCCACATGTATGTATTTACTTTTATGATTGGTCGCACATCTACTTTGTTGTCGGGGTCTGTGTATGGAACTACCGCTTAAACATTTTGGAATAATGTCTATCTATAATCAATCTTAAACAAGGCACTATGATATTACAGTTAACAAAGAAGAAAATGGCACCACAAAGAAGAAGACCAGGCGGACCAAGGATAGAAAGGAGCCCTCAATCGGCTCGCTTTCACGAGTGAGCATGTAGCGGAACTGAACCGGCTCATGCGGTTGGAGCGATCGAGCGGAAATTTGCAAGGGACATCCTTACTACCCTACAGGGTATGGTTCAACAAGTGAATCCCCAGAATGCACCAATGGCACCACGAGGGTTGCCCCGCACCAATGAAATCATCGAACAATTCCGACGATTCGCGCCACCAAGACTCCACGGAAATGAGGGTCCCACTATAACTGAAGAGTGGATCATGGATTTAGAAAGAATTTTCGATCACCTAGAGTGTTCGGAAACCCAGAAAGTGTCCTGTGCAAAGTTTCAGTTAGCTGAAAGTGTAGCCCACTGGTGGACGTCGCACGAAAGGACACTGACGGATGTGCAGAAAAGGGAGTTGACGTGGGATGAATTTAAAGGGATGGTTCTTGATCGCTATTTTCCGGAATCAATGAGGGATCAAAGGGAAACTGAGTTTGTAAATTTAAAACAAGGAAGGTTACCGGTGATGGAATATGAAAGATAATTCAATCAATTGTCTAGGTTTGCACCCCATATGGTAAACACAGATGGGAGGAAGTCAAGGAGATTTGAAAGAGGGTTAAGGCCAGAAATTGGGAGTATCGTATCAGGTTTAAGGTTGCCCACCTACAGAGAAGTGATTGAGAGGTCTCAAATCATATCCTACAGTCTGAATCTTGATTAGACCCTGCATTACCTGATCAAGCGGGAAAGAGGAAATGGGTTCCTCCTCAAAAGGAAAAGTTTGTTCCTCCAATCAGAAGGTTCAAACCAACTGGGAGCCAAGTTCCAAACCGTGGAAATGTACCCCAATGCTCTACTTGCCAGAAGTACCACTTTGGCGAGTGCTTAGCCGGGAAAGGGCTCTGCTTTAAGTGTCACCAACCGGGACATAGGATTGAAAATTGCCCAAATGCAGGAATTCAGGCCCCATCGGGAATAAGAATGGGAGGCCATCAACAAGGCCCAGGACGTTCCAAGACAAGAAGGGGAAAGTTCGTGTTTTCGCTCTGAGTAATGAGGAAGCACCAGAGGAAAACAAAACCATGACAGGTATGTTACCTGTATTTCACATACCTGCACTTGTATTATTTGATACTGGAGCTTCACATTCATTTATGTCTGAGAACTTTAGGAGAAAACTTGGACTAAATTGTTGTGATAACGAGGAAGCACTAGAAGTAAGTATTCCCTCAGGAGAAACAATTAATACTAAGAAAACTGCGAGAGGAGTGGAACTTACTATTAGTGGTCAACAAATGAAAGCTGATTTGTATGTGCAGAAATGAGAGACTTTGATGTTATATTGGGTATTGATTGGTTAAGTAAGAATCGAGCCACCATTAAATGTTATAATAGAGAAATTGAATTTGAAGGATCAAATTGGAATTGATTTGTCTTTCATGGAGCAAAGACCAACACTAGAGTAAAGATAGTGTCAGCAATAAAAGCCATCAGAATGCTGCGAAAGAGAGATTGCCAAGGATTGTTGGTGAATGTAATGGGGAAAGAGACGATGGAAAGAAAGGCAACAGATGAAGCAGTGGTTAAAGAATTTTTAGATGTATTTCCCGATGACTTACCAAGAATTCCCCCAGATCGACAAGTTGAATTCACCATAGATTTAGTGCCAGGAGTGGCACCAGTGTCTAAGGCGCCGTACAGAATGGCACCCAAGGAATTACAAGAACTAAAGATCCAGATCCAAGAGTTGTTGGATAAGAAATTTATTCGACCTAGTGTTTCACCTTGGGGAGCACCAGTACTATTTGTGAAAAAGAAAGATGGATCTTTTAGAATGTGCATTGATTATCGAGACTTGAACAGGCTGACTATTAAAAACAAATATCCTTTGCCTAGGATAGAAGATCTGTTCGATCAATTGAAGGGAGCCAATGTGTTCTCCAAAATTGATTTGAGATCAGGATATCACCAATTGAAGATAAATGATTGTGATATCTCTAAAACAACATTCAGGACAAGATACGGTCATTTCGAGTTTACTGTTAGGCCTTTTGGTTTGTCAAATGCACCGGTAGTATTTATGGATTTGATGAAGAGGGTGTTCCATCCGTACCTAGATAAGTTCCTTATTATTTTCATAGATGACATTTTGGTTTTCTCGTAAGACAAAGAACAATATGAAGGACACCTTCGCATTGTATTAGAGACCTTGCGACAAGAAAACTTTTATGCCAAATTCAGCAAGTGTTAGTTTTGGCTAGACAGAGTTGTGTTTTTAGGACACATTGTCACTGCCAGTGGAATTGAAGTAGACCCATCCATAGTAGAGGCAGTGATGGATTGGAAGGCACCGACTAATGCAGGAGAAGTGCGAAGTTTCCTAGGTCTAGCTGGATATTACAGGAGATTTATCCAGGATTTCTCGAAAATCGCCAAGCCACTGATACACTTAACTAAGAAGAATGAGAAATTCCAGTGGACGGACCAGTGTGAAAACAACTTTCAAGAACTTAAGCGGAGGTTAGTGACAGCTCCTATTTTGACAATTCCGAAAGGAAGTGATGGATTTGTAATTTATACTGAATCGTCAAAATTAGGATTGGGATGTGTGCTAATGCAAAATGGCAAGGTTATCGCATATGCATCGAGAGCATTAAAAATGCATGAACAAAACTATCCCACTCATGACTTGGAGTTAGCGGCGAGTTCACGCCTTAAAGATTTGGCGTCACTACCTTTATGGTGGAAAGTGTGAGATCTTCACGGATCACAAGAGCTTGAAGTACTTCTTCACCCAGAAGGAGTTGAATATGCGTCAGAGGAGGTGGTTAGAATTGGTGAAAGATTATGATTGCACCATTCAATATCACCCAGGAAAGGCGAATGTTATGGCAGATGCGCTCAGTAGAAAGAATAGTGGACATATTGCAACATTGCTCAACAAAAATCTCTATTAAAGGATTTTTCCAATCTGAGGTTGGAAATTTTGAGACCCCTTATTCAGGCAACTGTTGTGATTGCAGCATTGACAGTACATCCTACTCTGAGGCAACAAATCAAAGATGCCCAGAAGACAGATATTTTCCTCAGTAAGATGAAGCAACGAGTACTTGCAGGAAATATCCAAGGATTTGCTATAGCACCAGATGAAACGCTAGTCTATGATGGAAGATTATGCGTACCTAAGGATGAAGAGTTGAGAAAGGAAATTCTTGATGAAGCCCATAACACACCTTATACAGCCCATCCGGGAGGAACAAAAATGTATAGGGATTTGGGAGAAATTTTCTGGTGGAGAAATATAAAGCGGACCATAGGAAAATTTGTTGAAAGATGTCTCATTTGCCAGCAAGTGAAGGCCGAACACCAAAGGCCGTCAGGATTATTAAATCCACTTGATATTCCTGAATGGAAATGGGAACACATTACTATGGATTTCGTAACCGGACTATCCAGATCAATAAGAAAGAATGAAGCTATTTGGGTTATTGTGGACAGACTTACAAAGAGCGCGCATTTTATATCGGTAAGAATGACTTTCAGTATGGATTGTTTTGCCCAGTTGTACATTGAGAAGATTGTTAGCCTTCATGGAGTGCTAGTATCAATTGTGTCAGATCGTGACCCATTTTACATCGAAATTTTGGGGGAATTTGCATGCAGCTATGAAGACAAAGCTTAAGTTCAGCACTGCATATCATCCACAAATAGACGGTCAGTCAGAAAGGACAATTCAGACGTTAGAAGATATGCTCAGAACAGTTGTATTGGATCTCGATGGAAGTTGGGAGACTTATCTACCGCTAGTTGAATTTGCCTACAATAACAGCTACCAAGCTACTATCTAAATGGCACCATACGAAGCCTTGTATGGAAGAAAGTGCCGATCACCAGCTCATTGGGACGAAGTTGGTGAACGTAAAATTTTTGGACCAGAGATTATCGAGAAGACGGTGGGAGTGATAGCTAAGATTCGAGATAGAATAAAGGCAGCACAAGACCGACAGAAAAGTTATGCCGATAGAAGAAGAAAACATTTACAATTTAAGGTATTAGACAAGGTATTTCTCAAGGGAGCACCTTTGAAAGGAATGGTTCATTTTGGGAAGAAGGGAAAATTGAGACCACGATACATTGGACCATTTGAAATTTTGGATAGGATTGGAGATGTAACATATCGTTTAGCACTACCTCCGAACTTGCAAAGAAGACATAATGTGTTTCATATATCTATGCTTAGGAAGTACATTTCCGACCCTAGCCACATCATCAACCATGAGGAATTGGATGTCAGTAACAATCTTACCTACGAAGAAAGCCATGTTGCTATTTTGGGAAAGAAGGTACATAAGTTGAGAAATCGGGAAGTGCCCCTAGTATTAGTACAGTGGAGTCGACATGGTAGAGAAGAGGCTACTTGGGAGAGAGAGGAAGAGATCATAGCTAAGTATCCAAATATTCCTAACTAAGTAAGTCGAATTTCGAGGACGAAATGTTTTTAGTAGGGGAGGTTGTGACGGACCCAACCCTTTTTAAATTACTCGAGCTTTTAATTATTTAAAATGTTGCATCAAATATCTAATTTATATTTTTAATGAGCAATTTATTCGCTTTATGAAATTTATATATATTTGAGCATCCGAGAACTGATTGCGCCCCTAACTACGGTAATGAAAATGAATAGATATCATGATGAACAAGAATATTATTATGGAGTTTCAGACTTAGATATTAGGATTTAGATTTTTGTACCGAATAAGTGATTTTCGGAGATTTTCACAAAAGTGCTTATTTATACTTTGGGTATTCGAGATTAAATATCTACCTTATATTTTATTACTAATGACTATCAAATTTATAAAAAAATCGAGTTTTACTAAATCTCGGGATTTTTAGAAAATTCAATAGCTTACTTGAGTATTTTAAAAAAATACTAATTATTATTTATATTTTTAAAATAGATATTTTATCACCCCAAGCCTCTTGTCTTTTTTTTTTATAAAAACCCCCAACACATGTTCATCTTCTTCACACCACCTAAACTCATCTAAAAACCTCCATTGTTGAAGATAAGCTCCAAGGGTAAGTTTCTTATCTTTTCTTTAATTTTTGTCTTTTCTTTAAATTCTTTTAGGCAAAATGATCCTATGAAATTATAGAACATAGAAATCAACTTTGATCATGAATATATGAAGTTTTGAACCCCGTTTTTAGCCCCATAATTTTCGGCCCTTTTATAAGAATTTTAATAAATTTTTGATTCAAATTTTGTTTATATATTATGTTATATCTAACTAATAGGAGCTTGATTATGTGTCTTAATCTTGAATTGAAAATGAAAAATTTCTCCCTAATCACCTAGAAGTGGACGGCCACTTCATGAATTTTTTCAGAAATTTGATTTGTTAAATTTTAAGCTTGATTATGATGATAGTATAATTGAAAGTGATTATTATAACTTTTTGTTTTTAATTTGGGGTTATATATGATTTTTGGTGAATTAATCTTGATATTAATGGCTTAAGAAGATTTCAAGAAATTTCATAAGTGATTGTTGGAAAAGAACCTAAATTAGTTGATGAACTAATCAATTTGGAATTTTTTGGTCTCATTATTTTCAATATTGTTAAAATTAGAAGCTTAAAGCCTTAAGGAATTAATTGGTGTTCTTGGAGAAATTTGAAGGATTGTGTGTTCTTGGTGAAAATTTGAAGATTTAAAGCTTTTGGGATTGTACAAGTGATTTCAGAATAAGTTGATGAGAACTTTTAATTTCTATAAGTGATTTTAGGATAATTTTTGATGAAATCCTTTAGTTTTTAAAAGTGATTTTTAGGATGATAAGTTGATAAAATTTAGTGTTTAAAAATATGAGAACCGGGAAAAATTGGATAGAGCTCGAAAAATGGAGAAATACGTCCCGCCGGGTCCGACTACTGTCCACCGGAGGTGGCGGTGCCGGAGCCGGCTAAGGTTATCCGAAATTGAGGATAAGGATGATGAATAGTGACCGATGTGACAAAAAAATGATGTGATGTGACTTTGATGTGACTTGATGTGATGGGTGTAGATGATGTGATGTGATGTGATGTGACTTGTACTGGGCACGCAAACCAATGCAATCTTATCGGGTTTCATGATTAAGATATTTTGGAATTTTTGAAAAATGATGACACGTTATTTTTAAGAAAATTAATTTTAGTTGAAATAAGATTTTATAAATTAAGTTCAATTAACTTTAAATTGATTTTGAAAAATGAGTTGACTATTGACTTTGATTTTAACTTTGAATTAGTGATTAATTAAAAGGATTAGTTGAATTAAGGGTTATTGATTTTTTTGCAACCTTAGCTCATTAGACTAAGTTATTTGATGAACTTTTACTTTGTACTATTTTTTTATGAAAATAGTACCTAAACTAAAACAATTTGTTGAAATGCAACCTAATACACATCACTAGATGGAATATTCCACCGGGTAAACCATTTTGTAAGCATGTTGCCCTTTTTTTTGTGTTTAGTCAACTTTCCTTAATTTGTTGAAATTTGCCTAATATATGTATCTTTGCGATGGAATATTCCACCGGGATTCCATCACGGACACGAGAGCCAAATATTTTTAAAGGGTATTTTCGATGACCCCTAGGTTGTCATTAATCTCCCACCCAAATTTTTAGCGTTCCCAAATTGCAAGTTGTGAACCCTAAACTAAACAAATCATTAACCTCCCTCAAAAATTTTAATACATTTGTGAAAAAATTGCAATCAAAATTCTCTTCCACAATATAAATATTCCCGAATATCTCAAATTACCCTTTGATTCGAAATCCATTCTTAAGCTTTTGTAAAAAATGGTCTTAAAATTCTCTTCCACAATATAAAGTTTTGATAACTTTCAAGTTTATATTAAGAGAGATTTAAAACCCACATTTTAGACTTTAAATTGATTTTGACTTTATAAATTGACTATTGACTTTGACTTTTAACTTTGGTCAACTATCGTTTTTAAAGCTCTTTAAAAGAGTATCGAATACTTAATTGTTTAGTAATTTTGACTTTAAAACATGTGGTCCCCTCCTCTACCCCGTATCCGTTAGCTCATTGATAAGTTATTTGATGAATTTTTACTTTGTCCTGTGTATGTCATTTAAGTTGAAAGGATTAAATTAGTTACATGCGGTTATCGACCCCGGATTTCTCTTGTATATAACAAATACATCACTAGATATCATTCAATTCAAAGGTATAAACTTTCCTTTTGTAATGCATGTTATATCTTGTTATGACTAATAAAAGTTTGGAAAATTTCCAAACTAAGACAATTATCAAATAATATGGTCCATGTCAATTTGTCAAAGATGGAACATAATTGATGACCCCAAAATCGAGACCTCCCAAGATTCCTAACCAAATATATCTCTTCCCAACAAGACTGGGGGATGACCCCTCGACGGTGTCGAAAAATAAAAGATGTTTTTAAAAAAGTTTGAAAAGTTGAATGTATAAGATAAATGAAATGATGATAGTTTTCCCTTTTTCACATAACCCTCAAATGTTTTCATACATTTTGATAATGATGACGAGCTCCTTAGCGTTTAATTCTCTGCGTGGGCATCTTTTGCTTATTCCCAGGTGTAATTTACATTTAATGCATGTTTTGATGAATACAAACTTTATGCTTTTGTAATAAGTATCTTAATTTAATGCGTAACTCTTATTATCCTTATTAGTTTTTGATAACTTTCAAGTTTATATTAAGAAATGTTTAAACCCACATTTTAGTAATTAAAATATTCTATTTATGCTTCCGCAAATTATTTATAAATTCTCAAGTGTACTTCACGGTAAAATCATTCTAATCGAAATGGGTTCTTCATTACCAACCCATTTTCTCATAAAATCATGTCTCAGTTAATTAATTGTTTAGTAAACTTCCTTTAAAACATGTGGTCCCCTCCTCTACTCCAGATCCGTATGGGGCGTATTGATGTATGTTCTCTCAAGCTAAGGATGTGTAGTAACAACTAAGTGCTTCCCAGCTAAGTTAGGTAGTTAGAATCGAAGCATACATAAGTCTTCCCCCCCCCTCATTTCTCTTGTATATATATAAACCACATCCTCTTCTTGGTGTTCATCATTCAATTCTATACAAGTTTCCTTTATACATGTTTAGGTTATATCTCAATCAACTCCCAATGACAAATAAAAGATGGGAAAATGCTCAAACTAAGACAATTATCAAATAATATGGTCCATGTCAATTTGTCAAAGATGAACATAATACTATTGAATGAATGATTGAAAGTTGTGAGCCCTTTTAGTTTCTAATAAAATACAATCTTAAAATATAATTTAAATTGACAAAAATTTAAAATAAATTGAAAAAGAAAAAAAATAATATTTGTTTCCTTTTGGAAATTTAAATATTGTTTGAGATTTGGTGTAGCATTATTACTTTAAATCAGTGTTCTGAAAATCGCTAGGCGCTAGGAAGACGGCAGAATGGGGCCTAGGTGTGGAGTATGAACGGGGTTAGGCAGGACCTGAGTGGGTTAGACGGGGCCTAATCGGAAGAATAACGTAGGTGGACAAAGAGAGCGTACCGCCTACGCGAGGACTAATCGGAGATTGGTATGAATTTTTGGAACAATGCTCTAAATTAAATATACTTTTAAAAATAAGCAACTTTTTTTTGAGAAAAACATGTAACGATTTTATTAATACACCCAATGTTACCGAAGAACCTCAATCCAAGGAGGGACATGTCCAGAATCTCACACAACTGGGAAATTGACTAACGGAAAAAAAAGCAACGCCCCTGGGCTACTGAATTTGTTGTGGGTCGAAAATCTTCTCAATACTATTAAGATCCATAAGATTTATAACATTAGCCGCTAACGAACCAATGTAGCTGAGGTCCGCTTCTGGGTTGGTAACTTCTTGCACTGCCAATTGTTAAATAAAGATTTTGATTGAAAACTAAAGTTCCTATTCCTTAGTCATTAACGACTACTTTAAACCACTTCCCTATTTTCTAGTGCTTACTGCTTAACATGGGTTAGTGGGCTTCGCTTTAACTTTAGATATAAAAAGAGCATACAGTTTTTTCTTTAAGATATATATACACACACACTTATTGCACACACATATTGCTACTAAATCATCACTTTCCATTTGATACATACACACTGCTCCTCGACTATTCTATAAAATTGTTCTTCTAATAAAAAAATTATTATCAACTTTCGGATTTTTGTTCGTCCTCTACTGATTTGAGCATTGAGTATACAAATGGTTGGGAGAGGGATGTACTATCAACGTATCTACCGGTGTAGTGGAGGTGTTTTCTCTCTAAAGAGAGCGATACGACGTGCTTCAACCGAGGCCATTCTAATATTAACTCTTATTCAAATTTTGGGTAATTGTTGTTATTTTATTGCTGCTTGTTCCTAAATTAGTAGATAAATTCCATGTTGTTGTGCTTAATTTTCCAACATGTTTAGATAAGAAAGTTTATTTCTATTAATTTAGGATGATTTGCTACTTGCCAAAAATGGATTTACTTAAATCATTGTCTAGCAAGCTTGAAAATTTTGATGATTTTTTTTTTGTGTTGGCAACATTAGATGAAATATTGGTTGACTGAATTAAGATTATTTTGTGTGATTCAAAATAGAATTTAAGAAAATAGTGAAAGTTATGCTACTAAGTCGACTGACACACCTACTAGCATTGATACTACTAAATACTCTAGTGGCAAAATTGAGACCTTGCTGATAAGGATATTCTTTGTCCTGGTAGAATTTTGAATGTTTTGTCTGATAGTATATATCGTATTTTTTTCTCACACCAAATTTGTACTTGAATTGTGGAATGCATTTAATTATAGTTATGGTACTGCTGAAAATGGTCTTAAACATATGTCTATTGAAGATTGATTAGATTTTCAAATTGTTGATACCAAAAGTTTCTCTAATCGATTGAGTGAGTTTGAGAACCTCATTTATCATATGGTAAAAAACAGGTCTAACAGAGGGAGTCTATTTATGTTTATTCTTTGATTAAAAAATTATGCCCGTCTTGGTCTGACTTTGCTAGAGGTCTTAAGCATAAGCCTGCAAATTTTTCTCTTGAAGAATTATTTGTTGCTTTGAGAATTGAGGATAAACACCATTTTCCGCAACAGTCTAAAAACCTATTTTTCAAGCCAAAGCTTTAATTGCTGAAAATTCTGACAAACTAAAGCCTATATCCATTAAGAAAATTGGACCAAAAAAGGCTAATGGTCGAAATGTTTATAGTAATTTCAATAACAATATCCCAAAGGGTAAAAAAGGGAGGCCATCTCAGTGTTGGGTTTGTGGGAGGACTAATCATATTGCCAAGAACTGTTTTCACCGCCATGGCAAGAAAAAAAACAGTCCAAACCCCGTCGACGTCTAAACCACAAGCCAATGTGGGTGATCGTGGGGAGACGCCCGATTCCCAGAAGAGACAGTACTTTATTAATAGCCCATAGTTAAATACTATTTTTAACTTAAATGACTGGTGGATTGACTCTGGGGCTAATGTTCATGTGTGCGCTGATAAAAAATTATTTTTTTATCATTTTAGGTATCAGGCACAAGAATTGTGAGCATGAGTAATGTGAGTGTATCTCGTGTCCAAGGAGAAGGTCGATTCGTTAACTTGTCGTCCGGAAAAGTCTTGACTCTAGATGGTGTTTTTCATATTCTTTCCGTAAAATGAGGAAAAAATTGATTAGTGCTTCCTTATTATCAAGAAATGGTTACAAAGTTATTTTTGAATCCAATAAAGTGAAATTTCCAGACATGGTCATGTGAACTCCGGTACAATAAAAATGATGATGCATTTAGATCTCATTCTCAAGTCTTCAACTAATGTGAAAGAAAAATGTGAAATTTGTGTACAAACTAAGCAACCTAGAAAACAACATAAATCAATAGAAAAAGAAACCACTTTGCTTGGATTGATTCATAGTGATATTTGTGATAACAATCATGCCCTGAATCGTGGTGGTAATCAATATTTCATTACTTTTATTGATGATTTTAAATATTTCTATGTTTATTTAATTAATGCAAAGAGTAATTTATTTAATAAGTTTAGATATTATAAAGCTAGGGGTGGCAAAATAGAACGGAAACCGGGTTCCAAACCAGAACCGGAACCATGGTCAATGGTTTCGGAAATCATTGACCAGTCAACAGTTCCAAAATTAGAACGTGAAATATGTAGGCCGGTTCTGGTTCCAGTTCTTTGGTCTCAAAAATCTTGGAACTGGTGGTTTTAACCGTCAGTGAAACCGTGGTGGAACCGGTGGTTAAAACCAATATTTTTTATTTTTTGGGTACAAATATGCTACAAGAAATGTTAAATATTTATTATAATGTTTTATATTCGTAACTACATGAGACATGTTTTAAACCAAATATTGTTGTCGGTAATTCGTGAACTTTGATTTTCCTATACTCTAATAGTAATAGTAATATAATATTATTATTAATATTAAGTATAAAACTTAATTGAATATTAAATTCAAGCCTTTTTCTTTGTTTTCCTTTTTTTGTAATTGAAACTGATAAAATAAAAAATTATCAAAAGATAAACAAACGATTCCGATTAAAATTGGAACCAGAACCGTCGAGGAACTAGATTTCAATCCACAACCAGAACTGTTGGTTACGGTTTTGGAATCAGAACTGTGAGGTAACAGTTCTGGTTCCGAATCCTCCGAAATAAGGAACAGAACCGGCGATTCCAGAATCGTGGCCACCCCTAAATAAAGCTAAAGTTGAAAATCAGCTTTAAAAGAAAATAAAAATTCTTCACTCTGATAGGGGCGGTGAATTTGCTTCTGATGAAATGGCTGATTTTTGTAAATCACATGGTATTGTGCATGAAGTGACACCTTCTTATTCTCCTCAATCTAATGATGTGGTAGAAAGAAAAACATTGCTTGACATGGTGAATGCAATGCTACTTAGTTCTGGTTTGCCTAAAAATTGTTGGGGTGAAGCTTTATATTCTGCTTGTTTGATTCTCAATAGAGTTCCTTATAAAAATTCTGATAAGACTCATTATGAGTTATGGAAGAATAAAAATTGTATTCAAATATAATCCATAGGGAATTTGACCCAAATATGGATGAAACCCAATAAAGCAAATGAAAGTTTGATTTTAGGGCCTATTTAGTTTTTTCAGGCTTTAAATCGAAATAAAGAATTAAGGTTTGAGCTTAATTTATTTTGGCGCAATATTATGTGGTTTGAGTTTTGGGCTTAAAATTTTTTATATTGGACTTGATTTATTCTGGACTCAATACACATTGAGTTAAATTTATGACTCAATCCAGTTATCTGGGCTATTAAAATTCAAATATGAGGAAATTGACACAAATGTCCCACTTTTTGGAGACAATGTCAGTCTTTTACGCTACTTGCTATTTTGCCCAAATTTACGCTCCCGCCCTTTTTTTACACAACTTTACGCTCCAGCAAAAATTCTCGGACTTTTTTTACTCTTTGTTTCAACATTGTTTCTAACATGTTTCAAACATGTTTCTTTTAATAAATTTTCAGTGAAAAAATAAATTTTGCCACCGTTAAATAATCCACTTTATACTTGAAGTCTTATAAAAAATCAAGAAATATACACATAAAACAACACATATTAAAACCAAACAAATGAAAAATATTATAAAAACAACATGAATAAAAAAACACAATTAAATTTTTGATCCAATGCATGAAAAACATGGAAACAACCAGGTGACAATATAGAAACAAACCAGAAACAATATAGAAAACACCATATGACAAAAAGAGTTAAAAATAGGTAAAATTTGTTTTTAAACATCGAAAACTTCCTGGAAACAATAAAGAAACATCAGAATAACATTAAAAATGAATGGAAACAACCCAGAAACAACGTAAAAAATATTAAAACACCACATGAATAAAAAGAGCTTAAAAATAGGTAAAACTGTATTTACACATTGAACACTACATGAAAACAACAAAAAACGTTATTAGAACAATATTAAAAATATTATAGAATAACACCGAAATAATAGAAACAATGTACAAAATAATATATGAATAAAAAATAGAATAAAAAATAGGTAAAAGTTGTTTTGAAATATTGAAATAACAAAGAAACAACATAGAAACAACAAAGAAACAAATTTAAAAAACATATATAACATATAAAGCAATGCAGGAACTAAACAAATTCAAAACAAAATTAAAATAATCAAAAATATGCAGGAGCATAAAAAATAGGTACAAAAGGAAAAAATGGGTAAAAAAGTTATAGGAGCGTATTGTGTGGTATGTGTACCAAAAACAGCGTATTCCATGTAATTCCCCCAAGTTTTAATTGTGAAATCAAGTTCATGTAAAGTTGAATTTAAACCCAATCTAGCACTTTAGGTTTTAAATTCAATTAATGATAGATTTTTCGGCTTATGGTTAGAGCTTGCTTCATTGGGTCATAAAGTTGGGATGCAATTATTCATACCCGTAAGGATTGAATTAAATTTAAATATGCATTGGATTTAAATTTAATCTAATGATGGTTCGACCCAAATTTAGTTATAATCTGATATATTAATTTTTTATTTAGTTAGTGGATCTTATCTTTATATTTTGAGATAGATTAAAATAGCATGTCACCAAAGTGACCTTTGTTACTAAATTTATTTTGAAATATTAGATTCAAACAAAAGATTTGTAATTTGTCAATATTTATGAGGATAATGATTGGTTCAAATGAAGGTTATTTTCTAGACAGATGATAGACATGAAGCAAAATCGAAATTATGTTAAAATTTATATCTGATATTTTTAAATAAATTAATTGAAACAGTACGTTACCAAAGTAACCTCTATTGTGTATGTATATTTATTTTGAGATATTAAGATGTGTATGTCTATTATTTATGCGAATAATGATCAGCCCAAAGGAAGGTCATTACTTGTAAATAAATATGTGATGATTACTAAGTTATCCATGTAAATAATAATCGGCTCAATGGAAGGTTATTGTTTTATAGGAGTTATTGTCATTGATTACTACATTTGAGAGTAGCACTTATAATTGATGCTTTTACCAAAGACTGAACATCAATGTTGTGAAGCCCCGATTTTTCCGAAGCTATTAGTTGATCCTTATTGTTGTTTATACTTTTGATCGACTATTTTACCGCGTCATTTTGACGGGTAATTATTAATAATATATACATTTTGTATTTTATTTCATTTTATTTTATTACTTGTGATCATGATCATCATTAATTCTATTCCTCATTTATGATCACTTGATTGATCATTATTAATATTTTTGTATTTATTAGTCACCTTAGAATTTTAAGAGACTATTTATTTTAGAGACTTTTACCTTATAGAATTAAGATGTTGATTTAGATTAAGTGATCATGAGACTTACAAGTGATCAAGGGAATCACTAATTATTTTGGAGATTGATATATTTCATCTATTATCATAAAAATTGGGACAAAAAAAATATATGGAATTACCATTTTACCCTCATAATGGACGGCCATTGTGGAGATTTTGGGATAAAAATATCATCCAACTCTTGTACACATACACCATATATTAGTCATCTTGTGTATAATTATATCATTAATTCAAACATTATACACATCATCTTATACACCAATTCTTTATTATTTTTTTCCCCAACTTATTCCCACTTAACAAACATTCTTCTTATTCCTCTCAAATTCAAATTGACCCACACTTTGACTTGCATTTTTGTCTCCATGCAAGAGACAAATTACAAGACACAATTTGAACAAAAAATTTCTCTCTTCCTCTCTCTCATCAACACATTCTAATACTCAAAGCCTTCTCCTCCTTCTCTCTAAAAACACCCAACTTCTCCCTACTCTTCTTCTTACTTTCTACTTCCATACTTAGAAAATTTTCAACATTTTCCTCCCTATCCTTCATAAAAATCGAACCACTATACTAAAAGGTAAGAAATTTTAGCTTCAATCCAATTTTGGATATCACATTGTTCATCTCTTCCACCTTCTTAACTTGAGTTTAAATTTGGTTTTGGAGGTACATTTAGAAGACTTTGAAGGTTAGAGCTTGACAATATTTTGAAGAAGGACCTCAAGCTTGAAGAAGAAAATAGTAGAAAAATTTGACTACAAGGTAAAATTGTGTACTAGACCCCTTCTTTCCTACTCTTCCTATTTTTTTCAAATTTTAACACCCCTTTTCATTTTTGAGAAATAGGGGCTGACCTTAGGAGATTTTTGGAGTTGAACCAAATTTCCAATTTTTGAGCTTCAACTAGTCTCCAAACATCTACTACACAAGGTAAAGTGTAGTCCTTTTCATTTCCTTATTTCCTTCTTTTCTCCTTAATTTTTCTCTCATTTTTCTAACTCCAAATTTTGATATTTTCTTGACTTAGGGGCTGACCTAAGAAGCCTCATCCAAAAAAATTGTGAAATTATCCTTTTATTTCACAATTTCCAAAATTAAGGTGGGTGGAAAATTATTTTTACAACTTTTAGGTGTTTTATTAAAATGCATGTAGAAAATTTGATCATGAGCCTTGAGATATATATAATCTATGTATTGCATGTCAATTTTATATATCAAATCATAAAAAATTCTCAAGAGTTGCTTAAAATTACTATTTATTGAATTTTAGGTGCATGCATGTACACTTTAATGCTTTAATTGATGAATTATTGTATGTATTGGACATGCATGTGTATGATCTTTAAAATCTATGTTTTTGATGACTTATAACCTGGAAAAGTCGAGCATAATTGATTAAATTTCAATTTTGGACTTAAAATGCAAAAAATGGAAAGTTGGTGGACTAAATTGCAAGAAAATAAAAGTTAAAGGACCCCTCTGCAAATTTTGAAATTTGGGACTGTACTCAGGTTCAAAAATGACTTTTGGACATTTTAATAATGTTTTAAGAAGTTTTAAGATAAATAAAATCAACCTTTAAAAGCCCAAGGACTAGATTGTAAGATTTTGAAAGTTTAAGGGCTACTTTGCAATTTTAAAACCTGTACCAGACCTAAACTTTATAAATTGAAATTTTTACTTTTAAGTTACTGAGAATCCCATATTTTAAAAGTATTCCAAAAATCCAAGTGGTTAGGGCTTGGAAAACAATTTTACTAAAAATGAGGGACTAATGTGAAAATATTAAACTTGAGGACCCAAATGAAATTTCCAGGACTTATGCAGCCCATGCACCTGGAAATACTAACTTAACTATAACTTAATTATATTTTGGCCCCAAGGTTCAAATTTCATAACAATTGGACCCTAAAAGCCTTAAAGGCAATTATTTTAAAATGGGACAAAAATGATATTTTCAAAAGTTGAAGGACCTACACATATTGCTTTTAAACACTGCTTTTGTCCCAATATCCTACCAACCTTAGTGACATTTTCCAACTGGAATCACATTAAAATCCCTTCCGGTTTGTGAGTTCCGAATTTTTAAAACTTAAGGTCCGAATTGACAATTTTTACAAATTTGGGGCCAATGTGAGATTTTATAAAAACTCGACCATAAAACTTTAAAACCTGAATCTCTGGACAATTTGGAGAATTTAGGAACTGACCTCATAATTTTTCAAGGTCGGGATATTTATTTATTCAATTTTTAACCCCAAAAGTGTTGGTTTTTACAAAACGGGGCTAAATTCCAATTTTTCTTTTATAAAGGACCTAACTCAAATTATTTTCTCTTTTACTAAAATTGCCCTGGACCCTCTGACTTGGAGATTGAATTAAAGTATTTTATTTTCCCAAAAACCCTTGACTTATCGGATCGACTTGACCGATTAATACCCGATCGCGGAGCGACTCCCTCGCCTTGCGATTTGAATCTATAACGGGACTCATGTTCCACCTAATCTTTCAAGATATCGAAGGTTGCTTATCCTTCCGATAATTATCTTCATCCCAAAAACTCCACCAACGCCATAATTGCCACTCGCATTTTCCAAAAATTTTCCTAAACTGCTTCCCAAATCAATAATACTCATTGCTGGTTGATTCAATGTAATTATAATTACTTTCTGCTGAGTCAACTTGGTGTGTCGAAACTCACGACTCGGAATGGATACGTCGGGGATGGGCAAGGCGGCTCGGCTGCTATTCCACTCTTCCGCCCCATCGTCCTAATCCCGCAACCGAGGGACGGAGTTTGTCCAAGGGAAGGGTCGTAATCGAGGTATAATCATGATTATGACAGATCCGAGCCTCGCCTCTCTCTACCGGGATTTTGTCTTTGCCTACGGAGCGATAAGGTGCCGGTCTTGGACCATCTTGACCGGGAGTTACAAGGTAGAACGAAGGAATCGATGTCCATCCACACGATTGGAGTTATCGTCCCGTTTGGTTGGCGTTACATTCCCGTCGCAACCGCTACCTGTTTTGCATTGGTTGGCGCTACAAGTCCGTACGCAACCATTAATTGCCTTGCATAGGATTGGCGTTACACTTCCGCACGCAATCTACTGTCTTGGATCGTATCACATAGTGCTGTGTGACCATGAACTCGCTTTTTCTTAAATCGTATAATTATATTATTTAAATAATTTATCATGACGCTTGTGAATGTGTGTGAAACCATGCATCATATTCACGCGTTTTTCGTATAATCGCTTTCTCACATTAACTATATTACGCCACACTCGCATTACGATCACCCCATCCATCGAGAGATTTTTGTCTCATCCTTTGTTTTCTAACCTTAGATGAGGATTTCATTGGGGATCTTTGATGCCGAACCTCTCGATTGAGACCTTGTACTACACTTGTTGGATTCTTGTATCTTGTTGTTGATCGGACTCTTTTCTTATTATGTTGTTGTTGGACTTTTGTATCCTAATCAATTCGGTTTGTAATTGAGGGGCGTATGACCCTTTGACGTTAAGTTACTACCTTGTTGAATTTCGGATTGTAATTTGGTGATGGGATGTAGACTTTAAGTGATAACTTGTATCCTCATTATTTATTTCCATTTGCTATTTAGACTCTGTTTTATTGGGTTCTCATTGGTATTGTCCGGACTATTAGTCCATTTGTATTTAAGTTGTGAATCGTTCGTCGCGTCCCGTTTGGGGCGTGACAAATGTTGTGCTAGGTATTTCAAGATGGGCCCACTATTATTTTATAATGTGCATACATAATTATAAATTTCCTGTTATTTTGTTATGACATGATTAAATGCGAGCATCTTTAATTTTATTCCCTGAATTAAATTTGTTCTTGTATTTCTAAAGTATCAGTCTATATGGATTTTATGTATGTTATCTCACTGTTTTAAATTTTTGGGGCATTATGTTTGAGGAGGTTAGTGCTAAGGAGTTCCTTAAAGATATTGATTGGAATAAGTTTTGTCATGACTAATCTTGTTTCAATAAGGTTATAAAGAAAAATAGAACATACGGGAGTATATTAAGAGGTATATTTCTCGCTTCAAAGTAAAGTTAATAAAGTTAGATTTATTTATGGTTTTATTCATTTTCTTGTACAATAAGGATTTTGAGGCTGGTTACAATACCCTAAAGATTGAAATGACTCTTCATAAGATCATGTCTCGTAGGAGAAAAGATTGAAATAGGGGTGCGGGGGACATGACGGTTCGGAGATTTAGAAATTTCTAGAACCATCCCAAAGTTCGGAGATTCTAAAAATAAATCTTCAAAACCAAACACAAGAAACAAATCTCCATCCCAAACCATACCGAAAGTTTGGGATGGAGATTCAGTTCTAATGGGACGGTGCGGTATGGTTCGGTTCAGGATGGGGATTCGGAGATTAGTCATAAATAAAATATACAAATTTGAAAAAAAAATCAATATAAAAACCACCAAACAGATATACTTCCAGTCTCTTTTTAGTGTAGTATCAATATAAAAACTAAAACCATAATAGGTAACACAATCATAAATTCTAAACTTAATAACCGCTATAATATAATAATATTCTATTATTTGGGCAATTGTCTTTCTATTGACTAGAATAATTATAATTAACTAATATTTTTTAATAAATTATTAATATGGTACTATTACTTGTTTAGAGAATGTTTCTCTTTTAAGTGCAATTTACTAATCATTTAACCAGTTTTAATTTCAAATGATTTACTCTATCATTATTGTTAAAGCTTTTTACAATATCCCAAGTGAGTATGCCTTGTTAAAATTTACTTCTCACTTCAGCTTAAGTTTCGATTAGTCTTATTTTGTACCTAGACATGTTTTGTGGGTAGATACTGGTTCTATTACTCACACATGTTTTGTTGGGAAATTTATTGTTTAGCTTTTGATGAATGCCATGTAAAACTTAGACTAGAAAGTTGGCACCCCATTTTCCTTATAATTTGCATTGTAATAGATAGGGATGTACGAGCTGAGTCAAGTCAGCTATGTCTGGATATACAAGAAGTCAATCAAGACAAAATGAAGACTCATTGTGAAAACAAATTGAGTATGGCAAGGATGAGAAATCAAGAACTCGACTGAAGGAGTATCAGCTGAGATACAACTGTGTGAAGTGTCAGTCAAGTCAACTCAAGAAGCCAAGTCTCAAGTTGAAGTGACAAATGAGTCATCCATTGATTGCAAGCTACCTCGAAGTCACCTAGGGAAGTTAGAGAACTGCAGTCAAGTCAAGACAACTGAAAAGAATCTGTTGCACATAAGTCAAGAAGCTTACTTAAATAAGTAATACTTCATGCTGCCATGTCTGAAAGTGTTCAGTCCCAGAAGCATGGAAAAGGAATAAACCAATGGGAAGCACTGCACCTAGTGTCAGACTCTGAAAAGCTGAACATTCATTTAATACGAGGAAATGTCAACACCAAGGACTGCAACAACACAAGCCAACGAACACAATTGACTTTTGAAAATCAGCCTATCTCTTCTACGGGCAGATTTTTGAAAGTTCACTATAAAAGGCTGAGGAATCTCTTTGAGAGAAGGTTACCTAAACTACGAACTATCAATAAATTATTCGAACTGTAACCTACAATATATTCTCAAGTTATTCAAGCAAAATCCTCATCCCTAACTCTCGAAGGAAATTGATCCAACACCAAGCTGTGAAGGAAAGACAACTTCAAACTATTGAAGAGGAAACTTTTGAAGAATCAAAAGGGGTCTACATTCCAATGAGGATTGTAGAAAGGTTCAAGGTCGAACCGTCTCAAGTTATTGGAGGGCTTCGTGATCAAATCCAAGAAGCTTGAGCAAGTGAGTGAAGTAGCAAGCAAAATGCTGTGAAGAAGCCGAGTCGGGACGAGAAGCCAGGTGTGTGACCAAGGAATCTCCAGATCGAGTCCCAAAGGATCAATTCACCGTGTGATCAAGACGTGTATCTCGGGTGATAACCACTTTGTACTCTGATCAATACTTAGTGGATTCCTCCAGGAGTTGGAGAAGAGAGGAGTAGAAGAATTACCCCATCTTCGAACCTCTATAAAAATTATTGTGTCATTTACATTTCAGCATTTTTATTTCTCGCATATCACTTTATATCTCACGATAATTTGCTATCCAACGATAATTAACAAAGTGCTAAAATCAAGTGTTTAAAACAAAGTTAAACCAAATTCAAGGGTGTTAAGTCTTCCGCTGAAAATCTCATCACAACCAAGTTAAGGTTTAGACTAAACAGCTGAGTTATTCTATCAACACCTCAATTGAGTCTGTTGAATGGCTAACTCTGCTGGTTAACTAACTTAGCTGTCCCTCAAGGACTTAGCTGTGAAAATTAACTCTGTATTATCTTAAAAGGACTAAAACAAAAAAGTTGGTAAGGTTTATTCAACCCCCCCTTCTAAACCTTACTCACACCCCTTGGGACCTACAAGTGGTATCAGAGCGGTTGGTTCATTGAGCCTTCCGCACTGGTTACTGAACTAGATCTCAATCTTTCAAAGAAGTTTTTAACACTTGCTCTTTCAAAAGTTATTTTTATTCAGCAAAGTTATTATCATGGAAGCAAATTTGTCACGCATTCCTATGTTCACTATTGAGGAATTTGATGACTGAAAAATTCGTATGCAGGCTCATCTATCAGCTTTACATGATGAAATGTGGATAGTGATAGAGGATGGGCCACGTGCAAATCACCGAAAGTGAACACAATTAGGCGAGAGCAAGCGACCGCAATCAAGGAGATGAAGGCTGGCTGCTGAAGCAAGTGCCCGACCGGTTGAGAAACCAAGGACTGAATGGACAAACGAGGACAGAAGAAGATACAACTTGGACAATGTGGCCAAGGACATAATTTGCAAAACCTTAGACAAAGCAATGTTCAACAAAGTCAAATCTTGTCAAACTGCAAAACAAATTTGGGATAAATTAACTTTAATTTGTGAAGGGTCTGAGCAAATTAAAGAAAACAAATTGTCCGTTGCTGTACAAAAATTTGAAAATTTCAAAATGCTTGCAGGTGAAACCTTGGATCAGCTGGATGCGCGATTCACTGAGATTACTAATGAACTATCTGCACTTGGGAAAGAATACACACTGAAGGAAATGTGTATGAAGATTTTAAGAAGCCTCCCAGCTGAATGGGAAATGAAGGTCATGGCCCTGACACATTCAATGAACCTCACAACAACATCCAATCATGAGTTATTCTGAGACCTCAAAGCCTACGAGTTCGAGCTGAGAAGAAAAGATCAAGAGGAGACAGTTGTACCCAAAATAGCTGCACTCATAGTAAAAGATGGGAAAAGAGCTGAGGTTAAGGAAGCCATTGACCAGGAGGAAATTGCCTTGATGGTTAAAAGATTCAACAAGTTCTTCAACAAGAACTATAAAAGAAACAAGGGTGAATCCTCCAGAGACATTGACTCCCTCCAAGTCAAGGAAGACAGACCACCCAAGAGAGCGAGCATCAAAGGTTGAATATCGAGAACTGAGATAACCCAAGAACGGAAAGAGCTGATCAAAGAGCTGAGAACCTGTGTTGGAACTGTAGACAACCAGGACACTTTGCTATTGAATGTCCATATCCTGTAGTCAATAAATACTGGAATGAAGAAGAAAGAAGAGTCTTCAGAGAAAGAAGACAAGAGAAGAAAAAGGCTATGTTGGGCTGCAGATCTTTGAGACAACTAAGTCAAAAGATCAAAGAGACTCGGAGAGTAGTGAAGTGACTACTCAAGTGATTCTGAGGAGGAAGCAATGATCTGTTTAATGGCTAAAGAACAAGATCAACCTAACCAAGAAGATGAGGTACACTATAACTCATCTCACTCAGATTCTAGTGATAGTGATTGTGACACACACACTTCATCACCCACTGATCTTTGTGATTCATTAGGCAAAATGATGAAAGACTTCGAGCACATTAAGTCCTCACACACACTATTAAATGAGGAAAACAACCAGCTCAAAAGCCAAAACACACAGCTGACTAAGGAGCTGAGTACTCTAAGTCACATAGCTGATGAGAATAAAGAACTGAAGGCTGAGAATGTTAAACTAATATCAGAGATAGCTGCTATAGAAAAGAGAGAAAATGATCTCAAAAATGTGATTGTTTCATTCACTAAGGCATCTAAATCATTGGATGACCTTATTATGAGCCAAAAAGAGTGTGGAGACAAGACAGGCATAGGATTCAATTCCTTTGTGCACATCAAACTCCCGAGTGATCTTGGAAAAAGGATCTTCAAGTAATGAAGCATCTCAAAAACCCAAGACAGAAATGTTGCACCCACATTCACTCCAAAGCACAATCACAAACAAACGGCCTTGGATATAAAGGAAAAGGAAAATGACCCGATTGAGTATCTTTGAGAGGACAAGCGAGAAGAAATCCGAGAGTGCCTCAAAGAAACTCCAAACTGGAAGTACTACGTGAAGAAGAAAGCAGCTACGGAACCCCCTGAAGTTCTATCAAAGGAACACAAATGATGGAAATGGTAGAAACTACCCAAGCCAAGCTGATTGGAATAATGTAAAATATCAGCAAATTCTTATAGAATATATACCAAAATGGCAAAGGCCTAGAACTCAGCAAAGGTCATTCCAAAGGCAAAAGAGTTATCATCAGCACACATATGCACCCAAGACCTACACTCAGAAATATCACAACTACCCAAAGAAGACAATTGCTAAAACACACACACAGGCATACAGAAAAAATAGACAGTTGTATGAACCTAAAGCCCCCAAGCAATTTGCCAAGGCGAATTATGATTATGGCACGATAGATGGCAACCTCTTAGAGTCGATCATTTGGCTATAGGTTGGTTGGATCATCTTACAAAGACTAACCCCTCAGGACCCGGACAAGTATGGGTACCTAAACGATTTCCTTGATTGCGGTCGTGGAACAAATGAGTGCCAAGGAACCCATGGATAGTGGTTGTTCCAGACACATGACAGGAAACAAGAAAAATCTGTCAAAATTCAAGGAGATTAGAGGTGCAAAAGTCATATTTGGAGGAAATGAAGCTCCAGGGGAAATAAGAGGCATTGGATCCATCAAGAAAAATGGATTAGAAATCACAGATGTTGCATATGTTGATGGCCTCAACTTCAACTTGTTAAGCATCAACCAACTCTGTGACAAGGGATATAATTTTGGATTCAATATGGGAGTCTGCCAAATTAAAGATACTAAATCAAATGAAGTAGTGTTGCAAGGATCCAGACAAAAGAATATGTATGTGGTAGATTGGTCGACTGCCACACCAAGCACTTGTCTGCTAGCAAAGAGAATAGCTGAATCAAGTTGGATGTGGCACAAAAAAGCTGACTCATCTGAATTTCAAGACAATTAACAAGCTTGCAAGGAGTAATCTTGTAGAAGGGTTACCAGACTCAGTGTACAAAAAGGAAAGTGTTTGTAATGCATGCCAGATGGGAAAGCAAATCAAATCATCATTCAAAGAGAAGTTTAGTCCATCTTCAACAAGGATGTTGCATCTGTTGCATATGGACTTATTTGGTCCAGTTGAGCCAGCCAGCATAAGTGGAAAGAAATACACTCTAGTAGTGGTGGATGATTATTCAAGATATACATGGACAATCTTCATGTGCAAAAAGAAGGAAACTTTGCAGAAGTTACCTCAACTAATGAGAAGAGTTCAAAATGAGAAGAGTCAAACCATTATAATGATAAGATCCGATAGAGGAACTGAGTTTGTCAATGGAATAATAACTCGATATTGTGTTGAAAATGGTATTGCTCATGAATTATCTCATGAGCAAGGACTCCACAAAGAGAATGGAGTAGCGAAAAAAAAAAACAAGTCTCAAGGAAGTTGCAAGAACCATGTTAGCTGAAGTTTGGATTGCCAAAAAGATTTTGAAATTTCAAAGCCATCAATACTTTATGCTATACTCAAAATAGATGCATGATCAATAGACAGCTGACAAAGACTCCCTATGAAATATGGACATGGAGAAAGCCAAATGTTGGATATTTTAGAATATTTGGATGTAAATGCTTCATTCACAACAATGGTAAGGATAATCTAAAGGCTTTTGATGCTAAGGCTAATGAAGGTATCTTCTTGGGATACTCAGCTGAAAGCAAAGTCTACAGAGTGCTGAACAAGAGGACTATGGTCACAGAAGAGTCTATCCATGTGGTTTTTGATGAACCTAATGTAAATGGAGAACACATTGAAGAGTTAGCTGATAAGCTAAATCAGCCAAGTATGCAGAAGAGTTCCTATGTTGAAGCTGAAGCTGGAGCAATCAACCAAGATGAAGATGAAATAGCTGAATCTCAAAGACAATTTGGAAAATCTGCGGTAAAGTAGTGATGATGAGAGAGTGCTCAAGACAACACAGCTGCAACACGTCTGAATCCAGCTAACTTACTCCAACCTGATGTGAGATGGCTGAGAGACCATCCACTAGAGCTAGTAATTGGAGATGTAAGAGAGGGTGCAAGAACCAGATCCAGAGCTCAACAAGAAGCAATGTTCACTTGTTTTATTTCCCAAATAGAACCAAAAGACGTGTCCCAAGCATTGGATGACACACATTGGATTCAAGCCATGCAAGAAGAGTTGAATCAGTTTGAAAGAAACAAGGTTTGGGAATTGGTGCAAAGACCAACCCATCAAAATGTTATTGGCACAAAATGGGTTTTCAGAAACAAGATGAATGAGGAAGGATCTGTGGTAAGAAACAAAGCAAGATTGGTAGCCAAAGGGTATTGCCAAGAAGAAGGAATAGATTTTGATGAAACATTTGCTCCTGTTGCAAGATTGGAAGCAATAAGGATGTTTCTTGCCTATGCTGCTCACAAGAACTTCATTGTATATCAAATGGATGTGAAAAGTGCATTCTTAAATGGATTATTGGAAGAAGAAGTCTATATTGAGCAACCTCCAGGTTTTGAGCAGAAGACCATTGGAGATAAGGTGTACAAGTTCAAGAAAGCTCTATATGGATTGAAACAAGCACCTAGAGCATGGTATGATACATTATCTCAATTTCTGACGATAATGGATTCACCAAAGGCAAAGTGGACAGAACACTCTTCAGAATTCAAGATGGGGAGAGTATACTGCTTGTCCAAATATATGTGGATGATATCATTTTTGGATCCACAAACAAAGAGCTGTGTGATAAGTTCTCAAACCTCATGCAAGGCAAATTGGAAATGAGCATGATGGGAGAGCTGACATTCTTTCTAGGACTTCAAGTTAAACAGCTGAATGATGGAACATTTATAAGTCAAACAAAGTACACCAGGGACCTAATGAAGAAATTTGGTATGGAAAAGAAGTCTTCTGTGAAAATACCAATGAATACATCAGTCAAGATGGACATGGATGCAGATGGCAATCCTATGGATCAAACCAGATACAGAGCACTAATTGGATCACTGCTCTATCTAACAGCAAGCAGGCCAGACATCACCTTTTGCAGTAGGATTTCAATCTGCACCAAAAGAAAGCCATATGACTGCAGCTAAGAGAATCCTAAGATATTTGAAGGGATGCCAGGAAGTCGTCTTAAGGTATCCAAAGGAAGGTGGATTCAAGCTAATTGGTTATTCAGATTCTGATTATGCTGGATGTAGGGTTGACAAGAAGAGTACTTCAGGTACATGTCAAATGCTTGGAAACAGATTGGTTTCCTGGTTTAGCAAGAAGCAAAACTCAATAGCCACATCCACAGCTGAAGTTGAGTACATAGCTGCGGGCAGCTATTGCGCCTAAGTCTTATGGATGAGACAACATCTGAGAGATTATGAAATTGAAGAAAAAGAGATTCCAATTGTGTGTGATAACACAAGTGCTATTGCAATCACTCAGAATCCTGTGTTGCATTAAAGAACAAAGCACATTGATGTCAGATATCATTCCATAAGAGATCATGTTCAAAAGAAAGACATCACTTTGGAATACATCTCAACTGATAAACAGTTAGCTGACATATTCACAAAGCCATTATGTGAATCAAGATTTGAAGGACTCAAGCATGAGCTAGGGTTAATTGAGTTGAGTTGACACTCAGAAGACTCAAGGAGAAGAAATGAAACTTGAAAAGATGAAAATTGAGCAGATTTCTTGAATCAGCCAAGTGAACCAGCCGTATCGGAAAGTCAGCTGTATCGAGTTAGCTGATAGCTGAGTCACTATATGAATAAAGAGAAGAAGAGCTGAGTAAGTTAAGGAGTAAGATGAGTCATTTATGATCTAAGTGACAAAAACGCAGTCGTTTTTAATAAGCGGGAATGTGTTTAAGGATGACGTTAGCGTAATAATGATAGGTATAGTCAAAAGTTGCACAACAAGCATATGATTGGATATAAATGCTGCCGCATTAAATGCGAGCAATTAAATGCAAATGAGACATGTTAAATCTGAGCCGTTGATCTCGATCAATATTTCAAAAACCGAAAACACGTCCTTTCATACCCCTTATATACTCTTTCGTTCAGCTTTCTCTCACTTAAATTGTTCATCTTTCCAAAGCAAAGAAAACATTTTTTTCTCTCAAAACCCTACCTATCTTCAAAGCAAGTTCGTCAAGTTTCGTTCGGCAAAAATCACAAAAATGGCATCAACTTATGATTTCATTAAGCTAGGCAAGCAAATCCACGTCGGTTCAACAGTGTATTTCGAAGGGATGATTAAACAGGGTTCCGATGAAACCTTTGTGAAGAACATTGCTGATAAAATCGAGAAATCCGGACTGAAACCCTTTCTCACGATGGAGTTTCAGATGACATATGTTGAAGAAGTAGCACAGTTCTACGTGAACGTTGAAGTTCATGACGAGGGCATCAAATCCTCTATTCACGGGAAGGATCTTACAATCATTGCTGAAGATCTAGCGGAGCATTGTTTGCTACCGTCGGAAGGTGTGCTGGATATATTTGAGGTTGATGTAAAATTGGCTGCTGCATGGAAGGAAGTGGCGACCCGAATGTGCTTTGCGAAAGTGGTTTACACAGCTCACAAGAAGCTGCTGAAAGGCGATTATCACAAGTTAATGGATATCGTCGCAAAATGTGTGGATATGAAGTTTGGAAGCTTCAATCAGCTATCCAAAACCAAACTGATCGTCATGGCTGCGATCATAAAAGATAAGAAGATTAACTGGGCTAAATTCATCTACAGCAGACTTTGCCAGAACATTGGCAACAAGTCTTTCAAAGAAGTTGGATCCTTTGGAGGATCACTGGGCTATGGCCTAGTCATTGGCCATCTTATTGAGGTGAAAGGTGTTCCTCTTCGACAAGGAAAATCATTCCATGTTAACAAGAAGATGTTTCGGGCCAACTTGTCTGGAGCCCAGAAGAGAGCATACGCCAAGCGGGCGGACACCAAACAGGGGAATCACCGACCACTGAGGAAACAATTGTTACCTCCCCTCCGAAGAAGAAAGCTGCCCATGCAAATGAAGAAGAAGGCCGCGCCCAAAGAAGAAAGAAGAAATCTGCCCCTGCCCGTAAGAGTCACCTGCCCCTACAGTGTCTCCCGCCCTTCACCGCGGTGGAGAAGGAATCCTTAATACCTTCTCCCGGGAATGAAAAAGAAGAGGATCGCCAAGCAAAAGCGCACCGCCTCTAAGGCAACTCAAAGGCCTTTACCTTCGAGGAACCGGAGGAAGTAAAACCAGACATTCCTCTAGTGAAGACTAAGAGAAGGAGAAGACTCACCAAGCTCTCGGCACTTAAAAAAGGCAGGTGAGTCTCGCAACTCACCGGAGCAAATCATTGAGACTGCGGAAGAGGTGCAGTCTCCAGAAGTGCTTGATGAAACCGCCAAATCTGCTTAAGGCGATCATCAGAGGCAAGTTGAAGACCCAGCTGTGGACATAACAACTGAGGAACAAGAAGCGGTGAGACAAAGAGAATCCCTGTCCGACAGGGCGTATCTTCACCTGCGACAGACACTGCTGAGGGTGAAGAGCAGCAGAGTGTGCTACCCTCCATTTCTGAAAAGGAACGGCAACAGGGAGAAGATGAAGATGATGATGTAATCATATGCTCTCCATTGTACCCAGACATCCAAAATCGTCTAAGAGCATGGAGGAAATGGAAGCTGAGTCACTCTAGGGTGCAGTTTGAACACCCAGAGTTTATTGATGATGAAGATGAACTCTTCAGGTTTCTTGAAGTTGACACAGTGTTGCAAGCCCTGGATGAGGATAATTGTATTAATATGCTGCAAATTCTGAAGGAAAACGAACAGGCAAGAGCAGATGAGGAAGCATAGGCTCGTGAGAAAGCCAGCATTTGTCCTCTAACTGGAACCAGCGACCATACTCATCCTCATCTTGACATACTCTCAGACAATGATGAGGACATGGATCATATTGCTGCACAAGAAAAGTTGGACATGCAGCAAGCCATGCGGGAATCCACACTGATGCATGAGAAAGAGCTGATGGAAGTACCAGGAGAGTCTTCCAAATCACAGCTGGAAATTGATCCGTTGGGAGTGGTGCAGCAGATTGCCACAGTTATTGCTGCAACCACTTCCCCAGTTCACTCAGAAGACGGATCTAAGGGAATTGGCGATGACACTGGGAACTTGGGCACCCAAGTTGAGCCAACCCCTATTGAAGGTGTCTTACCACCTGCCCCACGGCTGAACACTCATTTGACAAAGCCGGGAGTCTGGAGCAGAGTGACCCCAACATAAGTCACTCAGCTGGTGAGCCAGCTGAGGGGGAAACTCACTCCACTGCAGCTAGGTCGGAGGATGCTGCAGATGACTCCACCCTGAATCTAGGAGGCGAAGTGGAGAAGGAAAAAGAAATTGAACCATAGCAAGTTGTCACTGACGAAGCTCGGACAGTATGTCTGTCTCAACTGAAGTGCCAATGGCTCTGCAGGCTAATGACGCTGCTGATGCAGTCGAGGCACAGGATGGATCTACCCCGGAGTTAACACTCTGGGCACTGAAAGTGCAATCCACGGAGTTGAGACTCCTATGGATGCCACTGCAGAAGACCCTAAGACAGCTGCGCCTGTCGAAGGGATTGTACAAGGCCCCGCTGCAGTTGAGACTATAGGAGGTGATGAAGTCCTAAGGGAGGTTGAGACTTCCCTAGGTAAAAATCAAGGAGATAAGAGCATTTCTCAGACCATAATTGCTGATTCAGAGGAGGAAATCAGTGCTCTTCATGACTCCCAGGATGATCCTGATACAACCTTCCTGGGATCTGCAGATGAAGCTGAGTCTACCCCAACTGCACATCAAAAAAACTCAGCTGAGGACGCTCTACCAAGTACGAGCAAGTCAGACCTCAAGGCTACTCAAACGCGTTCAATTTTGATGATGAGCCAGCGCCGAGACTCATCACCTTCCGATGACGCTGATGGTGTAGCTGAGGAACATCAAATTCATTTAGCAGAATTTACTGAGGACAAAGAAGTTGTTAAGACAGTTAAGGCTCAGTCAGCTGGCCAAACCACTCACCAAGGCCCAGCTGAAACCGAGTCGTCTGCAGGCTCCCAAAGCTGCAGCAGACTCCACTCAATCGAGCACATCACAGGCACAAGTAACGGTGGAATCTATACCATATGTCCGTGATGATGCATTTGAAGAAACTTTCCCTTTCTCTATTGAGCTGCCTGAACTTGGTGAAAAAACAGCTCGAGAGCAGCGACACTTCAATGTCAGACCTGACCCAGTTATTTCCACAGATACTATCGTCCCACCAGAGTTTGATTTTGATGTTGCTTGGCCGCCAGCTGAGACCGAGGTGACAGCTGAGGTACGAGAGGTATTCGAGACAATCTTTGCATAGATTGAGAAGATAGAACGGCACCAGGCCACATTGGATATGCGGCTGGACAACAGGGATGCCAATATTACAGCCGATCTGCGCGGAATAGTGGTTAGAATCAGGGAATGGTGTCAACAACAGCATACAATGCGACTAGAACAAGTCAGATATTTGATAAGCGTGAATTTTGCATGCGTTTTGATGCGTATTTCGAGCTATAATGATAAGTAAACATGCATATACTCGCGTTAAACATTACATATTCACTCTTTGTGGAAAAGATATTACACTTTGCTTATTTTGTGGGAATTTCATGATATTTGAAGCTAATTGAATAAGAATATGAGGAAAGCAAAGTAGAAACGCGGAGAATTGAGTGGATATACGAAACGTGAAGCCTAAAAGAGCGAAAGTTGAGTGTTCACGGAGAGACAGGGGCACACGGGTTGGCGTGCCTCAAGACACCACCCGTGCACCCCAGTATAAGGTTGATTGAAGCTCGCAGATGGCGCACGGGTAGCCCATGCATGGCGCACCACCCGTGCGCCTCTACAGAGAGTCATAGTATCTAACCGGAGTGGCGCACGGGTAGGCCGTGCTCGACGCACCACCCGTGCGCCCTACGAGAGAGTTGGGGTATCTAATCGAGTGGCGCACGGGTAGGCGGCCTTTCTCCGACGCACCACCCGTGCGCCCTATAGAGAGTTGGGGTATTCCAACAGGTGGCGCCACGGTAACCCGTGCGTGGGCGCACCACCCGTCGTCTACTGAATTCCATAATCTGCACATTAAGCCCTAAACATGATGGGAGGTATAAAAAGCTTTTTTGGGCGCACACAAGAAAATTCTGGCATTTTTGGGATCTACAACACAAGACAAGAGTCAACTCTTGGAAGGAGACATCAAGGAGATAATCGGGTTGCATCGGAGCTTGAAGAACGGAGATATATCGAGAGATTGTCGGCGTTCCTAAGTTTTCTGCTTCTCTTTTTAGTTTCTATCTTTTAGTTTCATTTGTAATGATTTTGAACATTTTGTGTGTAAGTTGTTTAATCATGTGTAGCTAAACTCTTGTGATTTCCGGGTTTTGGAAGTAGATTAATGAACTCTTGTTGAATGTTTTAATCTTAGTTGAAGTTATTATCTTGAAGCCTATTTGAGTACTTTGAGCTTATTCTTGTTTTATCACTTGGCCAATGATTTAACATGTTTGATATATTGATTCATAATTCGAGAGATGAGTTTCAATATTAGATCTTAAGTACTTGACACGAATATTTGCATGAATCGTGAGGTTTGCGAATATTGTGAGGACATTTGATCTATTGTGCATTTGGGAGTTGTGTATCTTATGTTGAGTAGAGATCTTTAGCATAGATATTTCAATCTACATTTTATATGCATCTCGAGAGGAGGATAAAATAGCTTTGTGATCGTCTTATAGGAATATTGATAATAACCTTGGCTTTGATTAAATCGGACAACAAGAGGATTATTAATCAAAACCTTAACTCGGAAATCCATTTCATCATCTTGATACTTCTTTCATTTGTGTTCTTGTATTCTTGTGTTTTAGTGATTGAACTTGTCTTAATCTCAAAACAACAACCATCAAATATTGATCGTCTAAATAAAAGTATAACTATCTTGGTTCAATACTTAGCCTATTGATTTATTAGTCTCCGTGGATACGACCTTGCTACCCTATTCGATAACGAACACCGTACACTTGCGGTGAAGCTAAAAATATAGGCGAACAAGTTTTTGGCGCCGTTGTCGGGGACTAATACAATTTATAGTGCTAATATTGCGATAGATAGAATTATTCTTAATTTAGACAATTTTTTAATTTATTTTGTTTTTGTGTGACTTGAATTCCACATTATTTGACTTGTTTCTTCTAGTTTGGTCCAGGTAGTGTATGAACACGCGCTCTAAGCGGGGGGACTTAATACCGCTACCACTAGACGAGCTGAAAAGACAACACAATCCAATAATGGGGATTTGAATGAGTTACCAATACCACCAAACAATGGTGGAAACGAGTTACCGATACGGTTCAACAAAGAAGCCATTCGTGATTACTTTCGACCACAAACGAATCGTAATTACGGTGGTATTTCCCATATTCCCATCAATGCCAACAACTTCGAGCTCGGCCAAGACGCATCAATCAATGTGGTGCAACAAAATCAGTTTGGGGTTTGCAAATCAAGATCCTAACTCTCACCTTGCATTTTATCCAAATATGCAATACGATCAAAATGAACGAGTCTCGGATGACGCCATAAGATTGCGCCTATTCCCATTCTCTTTACGGATAAGGCGAGAAATTGGTTGGGTACTTTGACGCAAGAAGTGTGAGCACATGGGATGATTTGAGCCAAAAGTTTTTGTTTAAATTCTTTCCACCAAGCAAAACTTTGCAGCTCAAAAGTGAGATCACTCAATTCCGACAATTTGATTCCGAGCTTTTGTACGAGGCTTGGGAAAGATTTAGGGATTTGTTAAGAAGATGTCCACAACACGGCTTTCCTAGGAGGATCAACATTATGTTTATTTTACAATGGTTTAATGGGGCAAACGAGGGCCTTTGTTGATGCCGCGGGAGGAGCATTGTTGGCAAGGTTTCCACAAGATGCCTTAAATCTTCTTGAGGAAATGGCCATGAACAGCGATTACCAATGGCCATCCTGAAAGATCCAATGTACAACGAGTAGCGAAATCTCGATTCGGACCCTATCAAAACATTGTCGGCACAAGTAGCGGCTTTGACAACTCAATTGAATATATTTACAAAGGGGCGGAAGCGGTGCGAGCACGGGTAGTGAAGCTCTTCTATATCCGATGGAAGAGGTAAATTATGTGAATAACCGGAATTCAACAATTTTAATAATTCAAACCCAACGCACTACCATCCAGGGTTGAGAAATCATGAAAATTTTTCCTATGCAAATACAAAGAATGTGTTACAACCTCCACCGGGATTCAATGCTTCAAGTGGAGGCGGTAATGGAGGAGGCAAATCGTCGTTGGAAGATATACTCACCTCTTTCATAAATCAATCTAATGCTTTCATGAATGAGACGAGGAGCCGCCTCGATAAGCAAGACCTTAGGATGGATAAGTTAGAACACCAAGTGGCAAGCTCAATAAAGAATCTGGAAACTCAAATGGGTCAATTGGCTGCAATTGTGGGGAGTCAACATCAAAGGGTCAATTTCAAGCAACACGGAGGTCAACCCGAGGGAACATTGCAATGCTATCCATGTGTGGGGTGGAAAAGAGAATAAAGAGTCGAAAATGATGATATTGGTGTGATGTCAGAATCACGCACGTCTCGTGTATCAATGCACGGCCAAATCGTGTGTGTTGCCGAGCCTACCATCCAAATTCAGGAAGATGACAGAAACGATGCTCAAGGCAATATGAAAGTTAAAGGAGGAACCGAGCAACAATTAGATAAACAAAAAAGAGCCAAGAAACGTGAATCGTATCCTAACTCTAATTTGTTTGAAATATAATATTCCTCTTCCCTTTCCCGATTGTTTCACAAGACTAACTGAGTAAACAATTTGCTAAATTTGTGGGCATGTTTAAAAATTGCACATTAATGTTCCTTTTGCGAAGCAATGAAACATATGCCAAATTATGCAAAGTTTTTAGAAACGATGTCCAACAAGAACAAATGGGCGAGAGAATGGGATTGTCAACCTGACGGAAGAATGTAGCGCACTCATACAAAGGAAAATACCGCAAAAGCTGAAAGATCCGGGGAGTTTCACTATTCCTTGTACAATAGGCGATATTTCATTTGACAATGTACTTTGTGATCTAGGATCTAGTATCAATTTGATGCCGCTATCCGTTCTCAAAAAGCTTGGACTCGTAGAAGTGAGACCATCCACTGTCACCCTACAACTCGCGGATAGATCACTCGTACATCCAACGGGGATACTAGAAGATGTGCTCATAAAAGTCGATAAATTCATATTCCCCGTGGATTTTCTAGTGCTGGATGTGAATGAGGATAGTGACAACCCTCTTATACTTGGGCGTCCATTTTTGGCAACCGCGGAAGCACTAATAGATGTGAAGAAAGGGGAGCTTACATTACAAGTTGATGATGAGCGTATTTCATTTTCCATTTTTCGGAATGTGAAAGGACATGATGATCTTAATGGTTGTAAAACAACAACAATTGCTAATTCTTGCACTCAAGCTATTAGCTTGAATAATTCTATGCATTTTAAAGATAATATGCAGGGATTATCAATGAAGAAGAAGGAAAGGCACAAAAAGCCTGATGTTGAACCAAGAGCGTGCACGTACCATTTGCACGATGAAAAGAAGAACACATGGATAGTTGACAAATAGGAAAAACCTCCTTTAGTAATGATCAAGGGAGGTGTAAATCCAAGTGAGCATTGGCATGGAAAACTGCACGATGAGGTGACGAGCCTCATTTCGCAAAGATCATAATCGGAATCAAAAGGCGTCAAGCTAACGACGTTAAATATAGCGCTTGTGGGGAGGCAACCCAACGGTTTTTCGTGTGTGTTTAGTTTCAAAATTTTGTGTGATTTGAGTGCTTTGACATGCGAGTTTTTTTTAATAAGTGTGATTAGTGTGTTTTGTTGTATTTTTTTGTGTGCTTCAACATAGGGCTGATTTTCTCGCGTTCAGCGAGCGATCTGAGCGGCGTTCCGAGGAGACGTGGCAAGTACTCCAACAGTTACAAATGTGGCATATTTCTCAAGGCCACTTCCCACCACCGCCGCCACAGTGATTCAGGTATATCCCCACTTTTTGTTATTGAAATTCTATTTTTCCCCTTAGGACACTATAATTTCATTCAAGTTTGGGGGGAGAGATAGCATTTTAATAAATGAAAAGTGTGGATACATATATAAAAACATTTTCATGCATTTGTTTGTTTTCATATAGTTGCATTAGAACATTCTAGGTTGCATTTGCATTAGAGCACGTTTATAGCTTTAGCACGTCTATTGCTTTCGTAGTGGTTAGAGAGTGAGTTGACCAAGCATGTTGCAACTTGTTGTTTGTGTGTTGATGGAAAATTCATATTGTTGGGATTAGATGTCACATGGATTGATTGAGCCTCGAATAGATAACTTTGAGCATGTTGATATGAAAAACTTGGTGTGATGCTTTGAATTACATTTTGACAAGCCCGTGAGCTTTGAGCCTTTTTATATCTTATATCTTGTGCATCTTGTTGTAATTTGAGTGTATCATTCATGTTGATTAAAATTCTAGAACTTGCTTGGCTATCTCTCACAAGGCCACATGTGTATGTGAATTGTGAATGTGATTAAAGGCCATCTTTGTTAGCCTTTCATGCCTTTTGCCTACCTAAAAATGTGAAAACTCCTAGTTAGCCAAGTTGAGCCTATAGCCTATTTCTTTGATAACCACAAAATTTAACCCTTGATCTTACTATATTTCCATCACCTTAAACTCGAATGTATAACGTTGAGTAAAAGGGAAATGAACGAGGTTGAATGGATGGGAATTGAAAAATAGAATAATTGGGCATACTTGGTTAAATGGAATAAAAAGAGGAATGAAAGATGTTGAAAATGCACAAATGAAAAAAAGATTGAAAAGTGGATAAACTTGGGGGGGCGAAGGATTGTGAATGGAGGTGATTCTCAAAAGAAAAGACGGAAATGGAGATAAATGAAGTTGATAAAAATGAGGGATGATTGGAGTAGCATATGGGATTGTAATGAAAATGATTGATATGCTCATCGGTCTATACACTCGAGTTTGAGTCACTTTATCCAAAAATCTCCTACCTAAACCAAAGAGCCTTCATTACAACCAAATGAGAAAGTCCTTTATGATTCACAAATTGCATACACTCGTGGCGGAGATATGAGACAAATTGCAAGCTATGGTAATTTTGCGACATCGAATTGATTTGAGCGTAAACACGTCCTATAACCTTGTGAGATGAGAGTATACACTTAATTTTGAGAGTTGGATTCAGAGCATTTCACTTTGTTTTATTTGAGGCGTGTTCTTTGATTAGATATTTGAGGCTTGATTGAGTTGTACTCAACATTCATGACGAGCAATTTGGATTTTCTTGTAGACTCTTGGTGTGCGTTGTTATCTTTATCTCCCTGTTATGCTTTATCGTGTTCTAAATATTGTTGATCGGGACGGTCAACAGTTTAAGTTTGGGGGATTTTGATAAGCGTGAATTTTGCATGTGTTTTGATGCGTATTTCGAGCTATAATGATAAGTAAACATGCATATACTCGCGTTAAACATTACATATTCACTCTTTGTGGAAAAGATATTACACTTTGCTTATTTTGTAGGAATTTCATGATATTTGAAGCTAATTGAATAAGAATATGAGGAAAGCAAAGTAGAAACGCGGAGAATTGAGTGGATATACGAAATGTGAAGCCTAAAAGAGCGAAAGTTGAGTGTTCACGGAAGAGACAGGGGGCACACGGGTTGGGCGTGCCTCAAGACACCACCTGTGCACCCTTGTATAAGGTTGATTGAAGTTGCAGCATGGCGCACGGGTAGCCCATGCATGGGCGCACCACCCGTGCGCCCTACAGAGAGTCATAATATCTAACCGGAGTGGCGCACGGGTAGGCCGTGCTCCGACGCACCACCCGTGCGCCCTACAGAGAGTTGGGGTATTCCAGCAGGGTGGCGCACGGGTAACCCGTGCGTGGGCGCACCACCCGTGCGTCTGCTACTGAATCCCATAATCTGCAAAGATTAAGCCCTAAACATGATGGGAGGTATAAAAGGCTTTTTGGGGGGCGCACACAAGAAAATTCTGGCATTTTTGGTATCTACAACACAAGACAAGAGTCAACTCTTGGAAGGAGACATCAAGGAGATAATCGGGTTGCATCGGAGCTTGAAGAACGGAGATATATCGAGAGATTGTCGACGTTCCTAAGTTTTCTTGCTTCTCTTTTAGTTTCTATCTTTTAGTTTCATTTGTAATGACTTTGAACATTTTGTGTGTAAGTTGTTTAATCATGTGTAGCTAAACTCTTGTGATTTCCTGTTTTGGAAGTAGATTAATGAACTCTTGTTGAATGTTTTAATCTTAGTTGAAGTTATTATCTTGAAGCCTATTTGAGTACTTTGAGCTTATTCTTGTTTTATCACTTGGCCAATGATTTAACATGTTTGATATATTGATTCATAATTCGAGAGATGAGTTTCAATATTAGATCTTAAGTACTTGACACGAATATTTGCATGAATCGAGAGGTTTGCGAATATTGTGAGGACATTTGATCTATTGTGCATTTGGGAGTTGTGTATCTTATGTTGAGTAGAGATGCTAGCATAGATATTTCAATCTACATTTTATATGCATCTCGAGAGGGAGGATAAAATAGCTTTGTGATCGTCTTATAGGAATATTGATAATAACCTTGGCTTTGATTAAATCAGACAACAAGAGGATTATTAATCGAAACCTTAACTCGGAAATCCATTTCATCATCTTGATACTTCTTTCAGTTGTGTTCTTGTATTCTTGTGTTTTAGTGATTGAACTTGTCTTAATCTCAAAACAACAACCATCAAATATTGATCGTCTAAATAAAAGTAAAACTATCTTGGTTCAATACTTAGCCTATTGATTTATTAGTCTCCGTGGATACGACCTTGCTACTCTATTCGATAACGAACATCGTACACTTGCGGTGAAGCTAAAAGTATAGGCGAACAATATTTCAAGACATTGTACAACAAAATGTTGATCTAGAGCGCTGATAATGCTTACATGAAGAGGATGATGCAAGAAAATATTGACAGAATGCATGCCTCCCACAACACCAAATGGAACTAGCTGCGAGAATTTCACAAGAAAGAACTTCTCACAGCGTGAGGAAAATATGAATAACAAATTCAGCCTTCTCATGGCTGAAATGAAGGTCGTGGCAGCCGAATCCAAAGCCACCCGCTCAGAATTTCGTACAGCATACTCCGCAGCAGACTCCAAGCAAAACTGAAGATGAATACCTGAAGATGTTGAAAGGGTCAGCGGATGAGAAAGAAAAGGACGCAATTGTTGAGAAGAAGAAGAAAATAGTTAAAGAACAGAAGAAAGAAAAGGGAAAAGCAGTTGAGGGGGAAGGTTCAAAAGATATCACTCTAATGTTTGTTGAAACCCCTCAACAAGGCCTTGTCACAATGTGACATAATCAAAGAAACTTCCATGACTCTGCGCTCCAACACTCTGTTGTACCTATGTCTGAGAAGAGAAAAATCGTAGAAGCAGAGATGAAGGAGGTCGAAGGAAAAATGGATGCCCGTGTGATAGATATATTAAAACAATACAGAGGCATTCCTGTAGGTAAAGACACAGATGCCATTCTAGACAACGGAGATGAGCCACGATCAGGGGAAGAATTCAAAACGCTCGAATTCGAGGGATACTTCAAAAATATGTCCATAGCCCAAGCTTGGGACTTGTATTGGGAGACGGGTCTAAAGCTATGTGATGAAGCTGATAGGCAGCAGACTACAAGCGGCGGTCACCGGTAATAAGAAGACTCGATAATATACGCCCAGAGGAAGAGGAAGGAGTGGTGGAGGCAGAGGTTTTCGACCTAGACCTCTACCCAAAAACATTGGATATGTAGATCTTGGCAAGAAGGGAAGGATCTACTGGGCTGGATATGACGAAGTAGCCAACCGGGAAGTGGCTAGGAAGAATGCTGACTATGTCAAAAGGATTGAAGAAGAAAACAAAAGGCAAGATCAGTTTGGGAAGAAAGGCAAGAAAGAAAGAGAAGAGACAATGTTGCAAAGAGAGCATACGAGAAAAAGAAGGCAGCTGAAGATTAAAAGAAGAGAAAGAAACCAGAGGACGACAGAGCTGAAGAAGAAAGAAGGAGGCAACGAAGGCAATGAAGTGTTGATGTCCACCCCTTCATGTATTTTACTGTTGTAAATACATATGTATGTAAGTCTTCTGTACGATGAATAAAAATGTGTAATTTCTATATTTGCGTAGATATAGTCTACTATGTTTGCTATGATACACATTGTAAACAACTTTGTAAATGACAAGAATTTTATGATCAATAAAAAGATTGATTCTACGCATACATTCTCTGTTACTACACTGTCTGTATGTATCTTTGACGCTTATATTTTGTTTGTATGTTTTAAGTTTTGGCATCATCAAAAAGGGGGAGATTGTTGGGAAATTTATTGTTTAGATTTTGTTGAATGCCATGTAAAACTTAGACTAGAAAGTTGGCACCACATTTTCCTTGTATTTTGCATTGTAATAGATAGGATTGTACGATCTGAGTCAAGTTAGCTATGCCTAGATATACAAGAAGTCAACTGAAGACAGAAATGAAGACTCCGCTGTGAAACAACTGAGTATGGCAAGGATGAGAAATCAAGAACTCGACTGAAGGAGTATTAGCCGATACTGTTTGTGTGAAGTGTCACTCAAGTCAACTCAAGAAGCCAAGTCTCAAGTTGAAGTGACAAATGAGTCATCCATTGATTGGAAACTAACTCGAAGTCACCTGGGGAAGTTAGAGAACTGAAGTAATACTTGCACAGAAGTCAAGACAACTAAAAAGAATCCATTGCACAGAAGTCAAGAAGCCTACTTAAATAAGTAATACTTCCATGCTGCCATGTCTGAAAGTGTTCAGTCCCAGAAGCGTGCAAAAGGAATAGACCAATGGGAAGCAATGCACCTCGTGTCAACATCAAGGACTGCAACAAGACAAGCCAACGAACACAAGTGACTTTTGAAAAATAGCATATCTCTTCAACGGGCAGATTTTTGAAAGTTCACTATAAAAGGCTGAGGAACTCTTTGAGCGAAGGTTACCTGAACCACGAACTATCAAGAAATTATTTGAACTGTAACCTGCAATATATTCTCAAGTTATTCAAGCAAAATCCTCAAGCCTAACTCTCGAAGGAAATCGATCAAACACCAAGCTGTGAAGGAAAGACAAGTCAAACTGTTGAAGAGGAAACTTTTGAAGAATCAAAAGGGGTCTACATTCCAAGGAGTATTGTAGAAAGGTTCAAGGTCGAACCAGTCTCAAGTTATTGGAGGGCTTCATGATCAAATCCAAGAAGTTGAGCAAGTGAGCTGAAGTAGCAAGGCAGCTGCCCTGTGAAGAAATCGAGTCGGACGAGAAGCCGATTGTGTGACCAAGGCATCTCCAGTTGAGTCCCAAAAGATCAAGTCACCGTGTGATCAAGACTTGTATCCGGGTGATAACCACTTTGTACTCTGATCAATACTTAGTGGATTCCTCCAGGAGTTGGAGAAGAGAGTAGTAGAAGAATTACCCCATCTTCGAACCTCTATAAAAATTATTGTGTTATTTACATTTCAACATTTTTATTTCTAAATTTGCTGATAATTTGCTATCCAACTGATAATTAACAAAGTGCTAAAATTAAGTGTTTAAAACAAAGTTAAACCAAATTCAAGGGTGTTAAGTCTTCCGCTGAAAATCTCATCACAACCAAGTTAAGGTTTAGACTAAACAGTTGAGTTATTCTATCAATAGCTCAATCGAGTCTGTTGAGTGGCTAACTCTGCTGGTTAACTAACTTAGTTGCCCCTCAAGGACTTAGCTGTGAAAATTAACTCTGTATTATCTTAAAAGGACTAAAACGAAAAAGTTGGTAAGGTTTATTCAACCCCTCCCCCTTCTAAACCTTACTCACACTCCTTGGGATCTACATGTTTTAATGCAATGTTATATGTGGAGCCAATTACAAACTGATGTTGAAAGATGCATTTGTGAGGGTAATGGTAAAACAATTGTAGTCGAGACTATACAGATTTAGGTTTATTGTTGATGATAAGTTATTGAATTTTGAAGAGCCATGTGGGATTTTATTTCTACTTCCATTTTGAGCAAATTTGGTTACAATTGTTCAATTTTGAATAGTAAATTTGTTATCTTCATTATTCATATTGGTTCTTTATCATTGATGATAGCCTATAATTGTTGGATGTGATTGTCTCATTTAATGAAACATTTCATGCTAGTTCATATGGTATAAAATACATGAAACAATAAAAGAATTAAGAATATGGTAAGAAAAATGATTAATCCTTTTTTCTTACCGAAAACTCTATGAGAGAAGCACTAAGGATTGTGACATGATTTGTTATTAGAGTTTTGAACTAAGCGGTAGCTAGATAAAGACCCTTATAGATTATGAATATGTGAAAGTCCGATATTAGACATTTGCATATATGGGGTTGTCCAACTAAGATGAGGTCTACGGCCTAATAAGGGAAACTAGACTCATGAACTATTAGTTGTTACTTGTTAGATACTCTATAAGGTTATTTTGAGATAGAAAATATGAAGTTTCTTGAGGAAGTTGAGTTTGAGGGGAAAATAAGGTTATAAATGTTATCATGAAAAAGGAATTTATTTCCATCCTACAGTTGCAATTGACAATGATTAGTTCATTCCTAACATTGTTCAAAATGCAATTTCGGATTATCAAGATAATGTTAAGGACTCCATGTCCGAATAAGATAATGTTTCTAAAGAGTAAACTCAACACCTCAAGAATGGATACCATGAAAAATTAGATAAAATTCATGACGACAGTGACATTTTGGATCTTATCAAATTGCCTAAAGGTGTAAAACTCATTGGCCATAGATAAACACCATGAACAAAGAGGTTCACAGGTGTAGTGTTGAGAGATATAAAATTTATCATATCAAAAAATTTCATCAAAAATAGACATTGATTATAAAGAAACTTTTATTTTGGATTTATCAAAGATTCTTTATAAAAATCATTATGGTACTCGTGGCTCGTTTTAATTCTTCGCATTTTTCTTATTTATGATAAACAATCATTGTTAAGTTTATCTCGTTTGGTTTTGAGATATATAAAATTGATGATTGTATATATTGTAGGTTTAGTGAGAGGGAATATCACTACTAAGGAACTTAAGTTTGATTCATTTAGCACAACTAGAATGAGTCTAATATTTAAGATATACAAAAAGACTAGTTATACATTAGCTATGAGAGGTATTTTATATTTTAAAGACGTACGCATCGTGATATAACATGTACAATTGGATTATTAAACATATATTAGTCATATGATGGATCATTTGGAAACCAGCCAATAAAAGGGTTATAAAGTATTTACCGAAAATAAAGGTGTATATGCTCACTTATCGGAAATTAGATCTTTATGAGATCATTTGGTATTTCTGATTTCGATATTAATAGATGCCAATAAAGTAAGGAGGTCCAGTTATGGCTATACTTAATTGTTAGTTGGATGAGCTATTTTGGGAAAGTGCTAAGTAGACACTTATAGTTTATTCCACAATGACACTAAGTTTTAGCTTGTTAAGAGACATCTTATCGGGGATATGGTAGATACTCATCACTAGGCATGATTGTTAAGACCGTATTGACATACCATAAGGATAATGTAACAATAACTCGGTTTTACCATATTCGAACAACAGAAACTCTTGAAGTTGAGGTGCACATAGATTTCAAATTTTTTGTTGTTATAAAGGAAAAATTCAGTCATTAATTGTCTATGGAACATATTCACACAAACTCATTTTAGGAGTATATAATATTGCTCATATGGGTGTTGTACGGTTTTAAATATGTGCATGCATGTTCAGTGGGAGTTTGTATTTTGATGTTCTTCAGGTTTAGACACATTTTGAAATTATCTTTTGCTGTATAAAGAATAAAGTTTTGGTTTTGGACTCTAAAACATTTGCATTTTGGAAATAGGCATGATGGAGATCACGTTACATGTAATTTCCATGCTACACATCCATACTCGATATATGTCATTGAATATATTGGTATGGTGACCATTGATGAGTCTAGTTACTTTTAAGTGTAACGAAGGCCAGTTTGATCTCATACTGATATAGAGATGGACCAGATTGTATCTAACAGGATATCTCAAGGATAGATAGCATTTTCAGCGCGCACTCAGGATTTTATAATATAATTGTCTCTAATAACATCTGTAGTCCAAGTGGGAGATTATTGTGATTTTATTAATTTCCCGTGTGGACTTACACATGTAATTACAATTATATTATAGGCTATCTAATTTAATAGAGACAATTAAGTAGTCTAATTTAATAAGGTTCTAGGGATGTCTAATGGGTATGGGTTTTACAATGTGTGGATACCCAAATACTAGTCAATTAGCATTGATGGCTCTTAATTAACCTAGTATATAAGGAACTCTCATTAGGGTTATGGTCCCCAAGTCATATCAGTCGTCCACTCATCTCCTCTTCCTCATCTTAGAGAGAGAAACCACTGAGTACCTAAATAATTTGGTTGTGGAAGACGCTAACCCACATCAAGATTCACACGCGTCAACAAGTATCTGAGGTATCAATTATCGTATATTACATATTTATGAATTTAAGGTACGCTTTTGATTTACAATTTTCTATTTGTTTCTTGATAATTCACGTGATGATTTTGGGGTATGAATTAATTCTATTAATTCTAATAAGAGACCTGTTGTTTAGCTGAAGTGCATTTTATCTTTGCATTTCTATCTATTACACATATATATGTGAGGTATTAGAATCCCAAGATTAGTACTAAAAAAAACTCATGATCATTCCTAATAAATGACTGAATGGTTGATTCTACCACCCTAAATGACATGAATCAATAAATTTTCGGCTCAAAGATCGTGCAGTGGATGTGTCGGGTTCGAAAGTCTATCCTACTCCTCCTCCTGCCGTTGGAATGGTGTCATGTTCGTCTCTGCCTGTTCAAAGAGCGACAATCAATGGTTAAGAAGGAGCACCTATCTCACTGACCGATTTTAGCAATAATAATATTCTAAAATCTGCCTCTCACATACCCATTAAAAGTACACAAATTTGAGATAGTAGTAATAATATTAAAAAAAAAAACTTATATTTTAAGAATACAACTCGAGCTGTCATTCATTAATTTATCTTTTAATTACCATTATATATTTCTTATTTTTCTTTAATCATTAGAGTTTGAATGTTTAAATTATTTGCAATTGGGGGACTAACCTGTACTTGAATAAGCATTTAAATGGAGTGGTCTCCCTATTTTCCAACAATGAAATCTTCAAACAATAATTTAAGTGAAATCTTCTGTTGCTTTGGTTGGACTCAACAACTAAATCAATGAAAGTCTAATTTGTTTTTTAACAATGAGTTCTTAATTAAATTTGATAAGCGCAATATATGCGTTGGTCAATCAAGATGACCGATTTTTTTTAAGACCGATTAACTCCATATTCTACTAACAAAAAAATCAATTAATTTATAATCATCTTTATTATATAGTTTATTTTTCACTGCAAAAAAGTAATGTCAACTTTCTGAATAATGGGATGATCCGATGCAGTTTTTTGTATATTTATGTTATGTTATCACCTTAAAAATAATGGTTGAGGGTTGATGTGTCTTATCTTAATACCAAAGATAACTAAAAGAAGAATCGCTCTAATAAATAATGGAAAACCTCATATGAAATGGTCTTATTGGCATTATCAATGAATAATAGTTTTCTTGTGAGACCGAATCTCATTATGTAAGACGGATCAAATTATAACCCATTTATAAAAGTTAGCCATTAACCCACAAGTTAGCATACGTCACATGACATGAGAGCATAAAATCCCTCATCTCACGTGACCCAAGGATATTGCCCAAAAACCCTCAGCAAAATTTCGCGATTTCCTCCACCCCAATCGTAACATATCTGGCCCAATTTTCAGGAACCAGATTAAGCATGGTGGTGCGTGGCTTACCCTTAGGCTTTAGCGACCCCAGGTGCGGGAACCATCATTACTGCTTATATAACCACTGCTGTTAAATTCGGGGGGACTTGGTATAGTCCCACACATGAAGCGTACCCAATATGGGAGAGAGCCCAAGCCCACCAAGTGAGGTTCCATCCTAAAACCAATTGGTAATAGGAGGAGTAGCTCGCTTGGCTTATAAAGTGAACTATCTTCCCTTAATTAATCAATGTGGGACAACTCACAAGTGACATATCTCAACACGCCCCCCTCACTTGTGAGTCCTTCGTCAATTTATTAATCATCATAACAGGATCCACCATGCTCAATCACATCATTTGATACGACCCACCTTGGGCCGAGCAATGGGCCTGCTCTGATACCATGTTAAATTCGGGGGGACTTAGTACGGTCTCACACATGAAGCGTACCCAATATGGGAGTGAGCCCAAGCCCACCAAGTGAGGTTTTAGGATGGAACCTCACTTGGTGGGCTTCTTCCCCATATTGGTGCGCTTTATGTGTGGGACCGTACCAAGTCCCCCGAATTTAACATACCCATTTGTCAGCGGTGCTGCTACTACAACTGTTCAGATTCTTCAAGTTTCTTCCATCCATTTTCAATTATTTAATTTTTTTTCTAGACATCAATCATAAAAGTGGAGAAAGAGATGATAATGTCCATAGTAAATAGAACCTAGGGTAGAAGGGGACTACGGGTTGGGTGTGGGTATTGCCCGTATTGAGAATATGAGGCAGGGGTCGATTTTGGGATCTTGATAAGTTTGATAATTTTGTATCTTTGTTGTTACTGTCTTGGATTTTGATGGACTTTTTCCTTTTCTTTTGACAATGGTGATCAGATGATTTTGAGGAAGAAGTTGAGGTATATATTGGGATTGACAATTGAGAAAAAATAGTAATTCTCAAGAAAAAAAATTCAATACTTTTCAAGGAAAAATTTCAGGTGAAAAATATATTTTTAATGGGACTATTAATAATTTTGAGGGGATAGACTTCTAATTTTTTTATAGGGGTAAACTATTACTTTTTAGAGAACTATTAATACTTTTTAGACAGACTATTAATACTTTTTGGGAGTCTACTTTTCAGGGGAACTACTAATATCAGTTTAGTTACGTTGAAAATATATATTTTTAAAGTAAAAGTAATATTTTGTTAATAAAAAATGATACTTAAACAAGGTTATGTATAACTTTGCATGTAAATAATATTAGTTCTGTTACTTTGAAACGTATACTTTTCAGAGTAATATTGATACTTATTAAATAAAAAATATACTTTTCGAGTCTAAAGTGGTACTATGTCACCGCATAATACTAGAAAACTATCACCGCTCCAAAAAAGTACTGTGAATATATATATACTTTTCAGATAAAAGTGATACTTTTTAAGAAAAAAACTAATATTTTTTAATTGCCATAACACCAACCTGTTAGCCTAAATATTCACGAAAATGTCATCGGCTTTAATAAAAGTTGATGCTTTAACAACAAAAGTAATACTCTTATATTGTTTTTGAGTAAAAGTTGTAGTTTATTAGAGTAAAAATAATACTTTTGTCAAAGATTGATCCTATATGATATGTCTTGTCTCACATATATTAGTGATACTTTTTGAATTAAAATTGATACATTTAAAGGGAAAAATATTACTTTTGTTTACATTGTCAAATAATTTTAAGTGACAATTAAGATAATGTGATACTTTTTGAATAAAATGTAATACTTTTGAAGGAAAATGTAATACTTTTTATATTGTCAGTTACCGACATAATTTAACCCTATTATGTCTTCATCTTCAACATCCAGAATGACTTGAATAGGTTTTTTGTTACGATAGTTCTATTCAACATTCAAATAGTGAATTATTTTGCGAATCTGACTCCCACCTAGTTATTCAATCTTAATTTTGAGATTTTGTCTTCAAATCCAACACTATTAAATTTTGATGATCACAAATAGAAGAAAAAATCAAAGAGAGAAATGAAAATCTAGGAGTATTTCGATGGTGTGGTGGTTCGCCAGCAAGAAATTAGGAGAAGAAAGAAAAACAAGAAACTAGGAGAAAAAAGAAGATTAAAGACAGTAAAAAAAATGTGCAGACCTCAAGGAAGAAAAGGAGGAAAAAGAAGAGAAGAATAATGCAGTCCGCTATATTTGCTCAAATGCCATATGAGTTGGGTCACGGGTCGCAGGTGGATCCGTCTTACAAAATGTGACCTGTAAGACCGTTTTATAGAGTTTTTGTCGTCAATGAAACAGATTTTATATGTAAAATTAATTTTCAATCCAAACTCAGACACATAAAAATCCAGATTTTTTATGTTTTGCAGGATCCGTTTCATGAATTGAAGTACATGAGATGATCGCATAGAAGACTATCTCATAAATAATTGCCTCATCAAGATTAGAAAATGAAATATTCACAAAACAACATTAGTAATTTTAAATCCCCAACTATTTAAGAACATAAAAATCCTGTTAAAAAAAAAAAAGAAGAATAAGAACAAAAATTTATTCACTATGACCTAACCGTGTTAAAATATTCCTATCCAGAAGGTGCCACGCCAAGTCGCCACGTGGAGTGATATGATAGGTGATAAAATATTTAACTAAGATAAAAAGTGACCGACATGTAAGCAGAGCACAGCCCACGGACAGATTTCAGATAAAGAAGATCCACTTGCATAATGTGCGATCCCCTCAACAAATAAAGACAATAAAATGAAGGCAAAAACTTGCGTGAGACGGCTCCTCACGGGATCCGTGAGACGGAAATCTCTACAAAAAATTTTAAAGGTTTTTTTTCATTTTATTTTTCTTAAATATTTGTTTTTGGGGTTTATTTTGTTTCTTGGGTTTATATTTAATTGATTTGGGTTTTAGGATTTTTAGTTTTTTTTAGGGTTTATTTTTTATCTTTTGGGTTTATTTTTATTTTTCGAGTTTATTTTTCATGGTTCATGTTTTTAGGGTTTATTTTTGTTTTTTTCATGGTTCATTATTATGTTTAAATTTATTTTCATGGTTCATGTTCTCAAGACGGAGCCCGTAGAAGGTCCGTCTCACGTATTTAGATCCGTGAGACCGTCTCACAAGAGACTTGCTCTAAAATGAAACCGATCAAAAAAAAAAAAAGCAAGTCTCTTGTGAGATGGTATCACGTATTTAAATCTGTGAGACGGACTTACTAAGGGCTCCGTCTTGAGAATATGAACCATGAAATAAATTTAAAAATAATAATGAATCATGAAAAAACAAAAATAAACCCTAAAAACATGAACCATGAAGAATAAACCCGAAAAACAAAAATAAACCCAAAAAATATAAAATAAACCTTAAAAAAAAACTAAAATTCCTAAAAACCCAAATCAATTAAAAATAAACCGAAGAAACAAAATAAACCCTAAAAAAATAAATATAAACCCTAAGAAAAATAAAATCTGAAAAAAAAAACCTTTAAAACTTTGTGTAAGGGCTCCGTCTCACGGATCTAAATTCGTGAGACCGTCTCACGCAAGTTTTTGGCATAAAAAAAAGACGATAAAATGAAAGGATTTTACCCTTAAAAATTAAAGCCGTTAGCACAATTAATATGTAGGGTCCGATTATATACAAAGACATACTAATATTGTTGAGGAAATTACATGGAATACGCTGCTTTTATTACTATTACCACACAACACGCTCCAATTACTCTTATACCTATTTTTTTACTTTTGTACCTAATTTTTATTTTACGCTCCTTGCTATTTTTTGATTATTCTTTTTTTTTTCTTGCATTGGTATATATGTTATATAAATTGTTTCGATGTTGTTTAAATTTGTTTCTATGTTGTTTTTATGTCGTTTCTTTGTTGTTTCCATGTTTCAAAACAACTTTAACCTATTTTTTATGCTATTTTTTATTCATATATTATTTTGTACATTGTTTCTATTGTTTCGGTGTTGTTCTAATAATTTTTTGTTGTTTTCATGTATTATTCAATGTGTAAATACAATTTTTACCTATTTTTAAGCTCTTTTTATTCATGTTGTGTTTTAAATATTTTTACGTTGTTTCTGGGTTGTTCCATACCCTTTTAATGTTGTTCTGATGTTTTTTTGTTGTTTCAATGAAGTTTTCGATGTTAATATAAATACAATTTTTACCTATTTTTATTAAAAGAAACATGTTAAAAACAATGTTGATACACAGAAACATATTTGAAACAATGTTAAAACACAGAAACATGTTTGAAACATGTTAGAATCAATGTTGAAATAAAGTGTAAAAATATCCGGGAATTTTTGCTGGAGCGTATTGTTGTGGTAAAAAAAAGCGGGAGCGTAAATTTAGGTAAAATTGTACCGAGAAGCGTAAAAGGCTGACATTAACTTAAAAAATGTGGGTATTTATGTCAATTATCTAATATTGTTCTTTTTAGTTTTTAGATGTCTATAATTAAAGCTTGGCAAAATAGGTCCAATCCAATGGGCGGGTCCAACCAACCCACGTATAGAATTGGGCAGGAGTAGTCTTCGTTTTTAGAGACACGTAGATATCTGACCAATTTTGGCTCGACTCAAATGGACCGAATTAAGTCCATGTGGCCGACATATTTTAGACATAAAAATAGGTATTAGTTTTGGCTGGGCGAGGAAAATGACGACTCAGACTATTTTTGGGCTGACCCAACCTACCCTTATTTTTTGTGTTGGCCAAGTTCGAACATTTGCCAGCTCTATTTGTTTTTTGCATTGTTCTCATCTATAGTATTTGAAAGTAAATTATATATGTAAGTTATCCTTTAAATCTTTTTAATTCTTGTATAAAATTCATGGCTAATTAAATATGAAAATTTAGATGGATTGTGATGTTGTATTTTAAGGCAAATCACTCCAAGCTAATGTTTCTGACAAAGTTAAAGTATTTTTCTCCTCAAGTGGGAAGTTTTTTAAGTCTTTCTTTTCCCTCGAAATTGGAAATCTTGTACTCTTTAGGAAGAATGTGAATCAGCGCATACACGCAAATGTTAGACGGACCCTGAGGTTGTCTCAGGGAGGCCACTCCGATGCTCAAGCCAACACGGTGCACGAGAGAGAATATAAAACAATAAATAAATACTGAATAATAATTAAATGAGATTATGAGAGATTAGCTTACAAATGAAGAGCAGACACCTTTAGATACCTGGGTGGCGGTCTACGGACCGCATAAGAGAAAATGACCGGACCTCGTAAGCCAGATTATTACATCTATAGCCAATTGATTATTGGACAATTAATAAGATTAATCCAATATATATATATATATATTGAATTATATATTAAATTATTAATAATTAAAGAACGTTTTTGCTCCCGACAAATTGAGGGACTTTAATCGAATTGAAAGTAATACTATGATCTATAATAAGAAAAATCACGATTCCTCCAGAATAATTTTTCCAAGCTCTCATTATTTTAACACAAAATGTATATAATTAAAGAAAATATATTAATATCGAATATTGCATAGGCAAGTAAGGTGGGGATTTATCTTGTATTTCAGTGGCAGATACTTGCATTATTATATTATGATTAATCCAACTTCGAATCTATACAAAATATAGTGTTCGTGTTTTCTTCCATACTGTCCTCCATTTTTTCCAAAAAATGTAGCCATGTGAAAATACTTTAGGGTGCAAAAAAACAAATTAAAATACTGTGGGTCCCACAAACAATAATTAGAAGACGAATGGGCCCCCCACCATGACCAGGTCTAGTCAGACCGCGCAAAAGTTAATCAAACAAGGCGGCCTATTTTTCTCTCTCTTTGATTAAATAATTAATTTTAAGAATTTTCATTCTCCTCTTTTTTTTTTTTTTTTTTTTTGAGAAATTCATTCTCCTCTTTGATTGATTAACGCGTCCTGAATATAACCTCGGCCATATCTTTTTCACTCGGCGAAAATTGCAAATGAGTACCATTACTTAGGAAGTTGGCACACTTGGCACCATACTTTTATAAATATTACCATCGGACAACATTATTTTACTTGACGTTGCATTATCATTAGTGTGGAAAAATCAAACAAAATTACTCGATATTCGATTCGAGATCGATTGTTAAAAGATCGTTTAAGTTTAGTTCGTTAACATAACGAACAAAACTTGAACTTAACTTTTCGTTCGATAAAATATAAAGCTCGACTAAATTTGACACGATTTTTTGAAAAATGGAAAAGATATGTGTAAAATATAAAGTTGCTCGAGCTCGATTCATGTTCGACTTGACTAAAGCTCGTCCAAATTCGACTCGATCAATAATCAAAACAAACTCAGATACAATTTCTTAGGCTCGATGAAAATTCAAACAAGTTTGAACAACATTATAAATGATTCAACTCCATTCGTTTACACTCCTAATTGTCGTTCTAGTGCAAACATTTGAATGGTAAAGACATTGTCACTAAATTGACTACCAATTTCTTGCAATTTTGCTATTCTTTTAGGTGTGCTTATTATCATCAGTAATAATTTGTTGCATGTTTGCTATATTTTTGTGAAAAAATTAATTGATTTTATGTGTATACTTGTTAACATAAATAATAATATCAGACATCAGTATGAATATGGAGATTTTTTTACTAATTTGTAATTTTTATGATAACAAGTAATGTAAATAAATATGGTCCATTTTGTAGATCTTGAGTGTAAAAGACAAACTTATTTAACTGTAGAGAGATAAATGTAATAACACGTATTTATTATTTAAATTCAACAAGATAAAAATGAAAATTAGATAATAAGTTCTTGATTATCCATCTACATTTCATCCAAAGGTTAACAACGAAACTAAAACCACAAAATTACATTAAATAATAGGATGCAAAGTGATAATTTTAAAAAAAGGCTGGTGACAAATACGATGAATTCCTAAGATGCCGCACCAAAAGTGCAATTTAATAACTTTCTATCTCTAAATATTTCTCTCTATTCTCCTATATATAACCCACTTCTCTTTTTGTTTCACCTCGTTATTAATCCGAGTTAGAAAAGAATTTTACTTCTAATATAGAAATATTTTCCCTCCCCGTATCGGAAGAGGAGTTGTTTTTGCGTATATAAACGAGTAGAAATCCGAAACTCTTATCTGTAAATCTCTCTTTCCTTTACAATATTTCATCAATCGATAGTTTTTCCCCTGGGAATTATATATTTCTGGGTTCTCTCTTTTCAAATTTTTTTTTCTAGGAAACATTATTATATCTTTCAGATTTTGTTGAGTGTGAAAATGGGAACGGAGGTTTTACGGCCCCAAGATTTGTTGGTTGAAAGATTACGCGTCCCTCCGACGTCGTTCCACCGCCGGAAAAGTTTCTCGAACGGCAATTTGACGAACTTAGTTGTGAATCGGAAGCAACACAGGAAGCCTTCTCCCAAGCCGGATAAGAGGAGATTCAACAACGCCGCGGCGGAGGCAAAGAGATCGAGTCATGGCGGCGTTTCCGATCCACGACGGAAGGCTGACGTCACCAGCGGCGGTTTAGTCATGGGGAAAGTTACGCTATTGAGAAGAGGCGAATCGTTAGGTTCGATTTCTTCCAAAATCACCGGCGGAAACCCTAAGGATCCGATTATTCAAAAGCCGGTCGACGATCTATCGTTTCCTAAGCAGATCCGCCTGGTGGCTTCGCCGCCCGTTGATATTTACGCCGGATCTGCTTTTTCCATGTCTCCATCTCCCCGATCCGTACCTCTTCCGTCCTTCTTCAACAAGAAGGGTCTTAATGATTGCGAAAGTAAGCAGTTCTACGATGCTACCAGAGATCTGAGGCGAATTCTTCGTCTCGAATGACGATCTCATTTTCAATAAATTCAGGAATCCGCTTTCTGGGCTCAGATTTTTTCGGATCTCGATTTCAATCCGTAGATATTTTTTCAAGAATACGGATGGAAGACTACACAAGATCGGAAATTCTCGAGCATAAATGAGAAGCGATTCATTTCAAAGGTGGTCTTATTTTAGCTTAATTTTGTGAATTCGTTCACTTAGATTATTATAATATAATATAATTATAATCTTGTCGATTTGGTGGAAGATTAATGATGAATTCTTCTACTGTATTTATGTACAAAAAATAGGAAAATAACTAGTTATTGGGTCTTTTGTTTTTTTTTGAGTACAGTAATTGTGTCTTTCTGCTTATGTATAGAGAAAAGAGAAAAGAGAAAAAAAAAAAAAGAGTAAGCTGGGTTAGAATTTGGGAGGCTACAGAAATTGTTGATGCATATATGGGTATTGTCTCGTATGCTATGGTGTAGCCCAGTTGTAGTTTCTTTTTTCCCGTTGTTCTTTCGTTCTTGTGAGTTATCATCAATAAAAATTATCACTAGTAATTATTATTATTATTAATATATATTTCTAATTGTATTTTTTATTTGGAGAAACTTTCATTCCGTTTATTCTACGTTATGGTCTTAGACCGAATTTATCAATTTATTATTTAATATATCAAGCTATATTGTGAATGACAGTTTCATGTTGTGAGGTGGCAGTTTTGTATAATATTGGGCCATAAGTCCGTACTATCATTTTTTATTTTATTTGTAATTTAAAGTTATTTTTAACTAAGAGAGTGGAGAGAACAAACAACAAAGGCCAAACCTCAAAGGCCAAACCTCAAAGGGTCAAATCACTGTTTTAAATACCGGACCGTACCGGCCGGTTCAACCGGTTATACCGGATACCGGTGGTCGGTCCGGTATAATAAGGCCCTAAAAACCGTTTTTGCGGTTAAACCGGTCAATACCGGTCAAATCGGAACATACCGGCCAAAAACCGGTTAAATACCGGTTCAACCGGTTTTTGCTATTTTTTTTAATTTTTTTTGTTTTTATTTTTTTTATAAAAATAAAATTTATAAACTTAATATTTAATATATTTATGTCATTATTTGAAATTTGAGCTAAATATATAGATATTTTCCTTTTAACTATACATATATACAACTTTTCTTTTTATATTAATGAATTACATCGATATTTTATATAATATAATATCAAATATAATTATCTTTTATTAAAACGGTAAAACCGAGAAAACGACGGTTGAACCAGTTGAATCCGGTCCGACCAGTTGAACCGCTTTATTGGGTGGGCAGGTTTAATCACCACTGATATTTAAAACACTGGGTCAAATACCTCATGGACACAAGTGGGAAAAGTCTATGTAAGCACAAGGAACCATTCAACAAACGCTTAAAAGGAGAACAAAACACCAACTGGAACAAGACTCCATAAAAGAGAAAAAGTCCATACAACCAGAATCAAACCATAACAAAAAGTCAAAACTAAAGAAAACAAAATAATTTTTTCAAAATTTTAATAATAATTTATATTTCACTAATCGTAAAACTATTTTTTCTACTGGAAATACATATATTTCTCTGTAATTTTGAATGGTCTCAAACCCCCATCTTCACGTATATAACAAATGTGTTATTTAATTATCTCACAATTAGGGAAGGCGATAAAGGATAAATTTTTATTTTATGGGATATTTGAAACCAAAAATGAATTTAGAAAATATATATTGTCCTTTTTATTTAAATAAAACCAAATAAATTAATCTTATATTTTTTTATCTTCATTTAGTTGTAAATTCATATTCTTGTTTCTTTGTATAGATGTATTTATTTATTAATAAAATTAAATAAAAATATTATTAATGTACATTTTTACATAACACTCAACTTTAAATGGCCAAAAATTATCTCATATGAAGTCTTTTATATATGCGTATGACATATGGTTGGAAAGTTCTCGATATTTAGTTTAATATGAAATTAATATTATTTAAAAATTCAAAATAGTCTAAGAATTACAATTAAATGAAAGCATATAAGAAGAGTTTGGAATACAAAGACACTAATTATATTATCAAACAAATCTAAAATCAATATAAAAAACTACTTAATTGCCCTAAAACTAACTTTACTATAAGATATTATTTACAAATCAAATTTTTCAAGAAACTTTCAAACTCATTCACACTTTTATAATAAGTATAGATAGAAGTATAGATATAGCCTATAGGTTATTACAAAATACTTAAATTAGTAAATTTCATATTAGTATTGTTTATGATGAGAGATGGCTTAGAACCAATATTAGTTCATTATCTAATGGATTTTTTATTCTAATACTGTATTCGAGAGTTATCAATATTTATCATCTCTATTCCCATCTAACAGAATGCTAGTGGATCTAATGACGAAGACATTGTTAAGGGAAAAAATGGCTTTGTCCTGATGAAATGAAAATGTACTCAAGATGTCTCAATTTATCAACATTTAATGTTTAAGTATTGATACCACCAATAGGCTATTTCACATACCCTCTAACCCTTCACACCAATTCTTTAGCATCAGACTTCTAACATCAATGACTAATGATGATTCATTAATACACCTAGAATGCAGCTCTGTCAAGAAAATAGTACCAAAACTACCCAGGAGTGCCCGATGATTGTCTCATAATATTGTTCGAAGTTCTGATGATATCAGCAATTAAACTCCCAATTATTAATAAGTGAATTCCTCTTATATGTACCCAAAATCTAAATCACCACAAACAAGGAATATGATTGATTCCAGCAATACCAATGATTCAATCCAATAATCCGGAAAAAAAAGGAAAAAAACAACAACCCGCATACCAGACCTTGTTGGTGGTGCTCATCCAAATATATTTTTTGCATGAATACATTTTTGGGTTTTGCACTGCTGCCATTCACATACCCTTATCATGTGACTTTTGGCATACTATCACTAATTTGAGACCTAAATCATACCCAGACCGCCGACGAATAATAGGTACCCCCACCCCAGGCAGAGTTAGTGAGCCGTGTAATAGGCGACCATTTCGCGCGGTTCGGGACAGCAAAAAGAAAACCACATAACTCTTCAAAGAAATTATGGGTTTAATTATCGGACTACGTGGCTACATACTATCACTAATTTTAGACCTAAATTATATCTACAAGAATAAAACCACACAACTCTTCAAAGAAATTAGGAGTTTATCAGACAGTAAAATAGTGCATCTCACATAAGAATACAAAGAGATGATCGGAAGAGATTAAATTCTACCTTCGAGTCTTCTCCCATTTAGGTTTTGATGACACCCGAGCCGAGCTGGAAAAAATTAATCCACGTCATCAGTCCAGCGCATACCTGATTGGGGAATCTACAGATGACGTCAATAACGGTGCTCGGTGACAAGTCATGAATTAGGCTCGCCCGCTACCGAGCCCAACCACAACATGGCTGCCGAGCCCCGAGCCCCGAGCCCAAATTTCGGCGGAAAACGCATGCGCGACAGACTCATAAAAATAATCACTTGCCCATGCTTAACACTTTATTGGTATCAGAAACTGCCACATGTCAGAAAGTTATAAAGAGAAGTCGACAAGTGGCAAGATTTGACTGACATGCACAATTAGAGAGGGACATGTGTCCTTCTTCAATTATTTTACTAATTAATGACTAGTTAGTGCAAAGATGACTATTGTAAACCCACTTACTCAAGGGGTATAAAAAGTATCATAGAGAGATTGTAGAGGGGGACCCGGAAAAAAGAAAAAAAGCAAGATTGTAAGAAAGACCGACCCTAATAATTCGGCTCGGCATTATGCAAAAAAGGCAGAACTAGCCATAAATAAATATACGTTACGCACGCTTATATTTCCACGTGTTGAATCTTTTACATATTTTTACTTGTTGACCAAAACGTACGTCAACAAATTGGCGCTAGAAGGAGGGCACCGTATTGGTCCAGTCAAAGTTCCAAGCAAAAGCAAGTTAAGCGAAAACCAGGTAAAGTTTAACGTTTATCCTTTTCGTAATAGACAAAATGAGTCAACAGTCAAGAAATGCTCGTTTGACTGAAGAGCAACACTTGAACAACCAAACTGGCCAAACTACTAATGGTCAAAATTTGCTCCAGACAGAAGCAGGGAGCACTACGTTATTTCCTTTCGCTCAACTCATTGCCAACCCAACTTTTGTACAGCAAATGAACCAACTCATATCACAAACTCTTGCTACCACAAACTCTCAAGCACCTCCTCCACTCCTTGCAAATATTAACCCACTCAACCCACAACTAAATGTTGATATTAATCCTCAAGTCCCCGGACTTCTTCACAATTATGCCCAAGCCCGCCGAGTAATGAATGCAATAGCGCGTCCGCCGTAATAGAAGCGGCGAGAAGATGAGAAGAAGAAGCGAAAGTCGTGTAGCGGAATCACTACTGGAGCCAACACGACATCGTCGTGCCCACTCAGTGTTCGCTGGACGACTAAGAATTGATCCTTTACGCCCGGCCTGATCAATAAGTTCCCGACTCCGGTTTCCGGATGAACAGGAACTGCTTAGGGTCAACCAGACCCAAGGCCCTAATCTGTGGCAGGAAAGGGATACAGAGGTTCAACGCCTTCACCATCATTTGAATGAATTAGAAGGCGGTCCAGAAGGCGAACCGTATCAGAGACCACCCCAAGCGACGAACCAACCTGCTATTATATCGCCATTCTCCCCTGGTATCCTGGCGACCCCGCTACCACCGAAGTTGAAAATTCCCCAAGTCGGTCTATACAATGGGGAAACCGACCCAACCACTCACGTCCATAAGTACTTAGCATGGATGGAACTGTACAGTCCTAGTGATGCTATCCTCTGCAGGGCTTTCCCGCTGACTCTGGGCGACCGAGCCCACCGTTGGTTTAGGACCCTACCACAGGGATCCATTCAGGCATGGGGAGATCTAGTCTCCGCCTTTACGACGCATTTCTTAATGTCCAAAGTCGAGCTGCACCTAAGGATTCCCTCGTAAACATCAAACAAGGGAAAGACGAGCCCCTGAAAATCTATATCTCTCGATTCAATAAGCAAGTTCGAGAGATGGAACCGGTGTCGGATGACGCCATTTTAATTGCGGCCATGGCGGCTTGCCTTGCCTTAAAACTTGGTTTAACTACTATATCCATGAATCGGGGGCGACCTCGTACCAAGAATTTCTGATCCGCGCGGAACGCCATATTTGCGCGGAGGAAGCCATGGCCAGTAACCGCCCCGAGTACCGACCAGGGGGCGTGAGAAAGGACAGAAGGAAGGAATCAACAGTTGGACCAGGGTTGGGATTTAGACCATTCTCGGAAAACCCGACCACCGAATTTAGGGCTCGCCAAGAGGTGAGGGCCGAAGTCACCGCGCTGAGGAGTACTTTGACCCACACTCCATCAGCCATATGGAATGAAGTACATGGTCTGAATTTGTTGCCTCCCGGCTCGACCTTTGAAGATTGAGCCAGCAAAATTAGATTCACGTCGATACTATGCCTATCATAAATCGATATGTCACGATACTGATGAGTGCCGAGATCTAATTAGGGAAATTATGCGTGTTGTTCGACAGGGCGGTCTCAAAAGGTACGTTCATGAACTACCGCCCCGCAAGATCGCTCGGTGTCAACCCGCAGCGCATAACAAATCTAGCTCTCTGCGCCGCCACCGGTGAAAATCAAGGTAGGGAGATCCTCATGATGTCGAGCGTGAACCGAATCAACACTAACACAGCCGAAGATAACCGCTCCAACAGGAAAAGAAAGGCTGATGTCAGACAGGCCGCCCACGCCGAAAGACAAGTCCGGGTGGCCGAAATTAAAGAAGGCCAACCCACCGGCCATTTTGTGTTCTCTGATGTGGATGCCGACCAGGTGGTCCACCCACATTCGGACCCCCTAGTCATTACTGCACCGATTTTGGGTATCCCAATTCATATAATTTTGATCGGCTCTGGCAGCTACTCATCGGTCATTTACGTCCGAGCCTTTCGAAGGTTGAATGTGGACGATAGCTATATCCGCCCATGCAACGATAGCATTCTGGGGTTCGGAGGAGGAAGAATAGTTCCGCTCGGAGAAGTTGACTTGCCCATCCAAATGGGACAGGGGTTACATAAATGGACCGTCATGACAACATTTAAAATAATCAACGTCGATTCGGAGTACAATGCTATCATTGGGAGGCCATTGCTTTATCATCTAAAAGCAGCCGTTTCAATATATCATTTTTGTATAAAATTTCCAACATCTGAGGGTGAGGCTCTACATAAGGGGAATCAAAGGGAGTCACGAGAATGCTCTCTCAAACTCCGACCGGTGGAGATTAACGTAATGAAACGAGGAGAAACCAGTGGGACCACGCAAGGCGATCCCCAGCCAAAAGAGGAGCCCGAGCGGAAAGTGGTGATCATTCAGGAGTACAATCCAGGTCGTCGACCTGGGAAGGAACCAATGATGGAAGAAGGCGAGCTGGCAGCTGAGAACGAGCCGGCTACTGAAGATGAATTGCCCTTGCAGATCAAAGAGGGGCAGAGCAAGAAAAGAAAACGAGCGGAACCAGTAGAACAGGTCGATACAATCAATATCGGAGGGCCAAGCGAGGGGTGCCAATTACGTATTGGTCATGATCTCCCAGAACCATACCGAACCGAGTTGATTGAGTTTTTGGGAAATAATCTCGACGTCTTCGCATGGACTCATGCAGACATGCCTGGAATTGACCCTAAGCAGGCGTGCCACCGCCTTAATATTGATCTAATGTTCCGCCCAGTTATCCAGAAAAGGCGCAAGCTCGGCCCTGACAGACAGGCAACACTCGAGGCTGAGGTTAACAAGTTGCTAGATAATCAATTCATCCGGGAAGCCCTCTATCCCCGATGGGTTGCCAATCCTGTTTTGGTAAAGAAAAGCAATGGCCAGTGGCGCCTGTGCGTGGATTTTACCGACTTGAATAAGGCATGCCCTAAGGACAGTTATCCATTACCAAATATTGACTATATGGTGGATGCCACGGCGGGACACAAGCTGATGAGCTTCATGGATGCATACTCGGGTTACAACCAAATACGAATGCACCCAGAAGACGAAGAAAATACATCATTCTTCTCCGCTCGTGGAATTTACTGTTACAAGATGATGCCCTTCGGGTTGAAGAATGCTGGTGCGACCTACCAAAGGTTAGTAAATAAGATGTTTGATAAAATGATAGGTCATTCTATGGAAGTCTATGTAGATGACATGTTGGTAAAATCACTGTACATATCCGATCATCTAAAGCTGTTTTGAGAGAGTCAAGATGATGTTAAACCTGAGAAAGTGTACGTTTGGGGTCGGCTCGGGTAAATTTTTGGGGTATATGGTCAGCCAAAGGGGAATCGAAGCTAACCCGGACAAAATAAAAGCCATCATCGATCTAGAACCCCGAACTCGTAAAAAAGGGTACAAAGCCTAACAGGCCGATTGGCCGCCCTTAACCGATTTGTTTCACGATCCACAGACAAGTGCAAACCTTTCTTTGAAATTATAAAAAAGAGCAAAAGTTTTGAGTGGACCGAACGAGCACAGACTGCCTTTGAATCCCTCAAACAACACCTTTCTTCAATTCCTATATTGCAAAAAGCAACCCAAGGGGAGGACTTGTATTTGTACTTGGCGGTATCCGAATACGCCATCAGCTCGGTATTAATCAGACTGGATGGTTCTATTTAACATCCGGTCTATTACACCAGTCAAGCGTTACATGACGCCGAGCTCCGATATCCGCCAATGGAAAAGTTGGCTTATTCATTAATCACTGCGACGCGGAAACTCCGTCCATATTTTCTAGAACATAAGATTATAGTCTTGACGAACTACCCACTGAAGCAAGTACTACACCGACCTGATACTTCTGGTCGGATGATCAAGTGGGCCGTCGAACTCAGTCAGTTTGATATTATATACGAACCACGTACAACAATAAAAGGACAGGCTTTAGCCGACTTTGTGGCCGAATTCACACCTTCCATACGATTGGAAGTTATGGAAGACCAAGAATGGAAATTATTCGTTGATGGCTCTTCCACCGCAGTCGAGCGGGGGCGGAATCGTGATAATCGATCCAAATGAAAAATGCTCTTTCACCGGTACGATTTCGATTCCCGCAACGAACAACGGCTTCGAATATGAGGCACTTCGGCGAGCTTAGATATGGCAACATCTATGGGCCTAAAACAACTATTGGTACACATTGATTCTCACCGTGAGGTCGCTCATCAAATCAACGGTGAGTACGAAGCAAAAGAGCAAAAAATCGTGCAATATTTGGACTTGGTCAAGAAGAGATTATCACACTTTAAGACGAAAGTCTTACATGTACCCCGAGCCGAGAACATGCAGGCAAATGCCTTAGCTCGGCTCGGTTCCAGCCCAGGGACGAATGCCATTGCGGATGTCACTGTCACACAACTGTCTGCCCCGTCACTCTGCGCAATGAGGATATATACAACTGAAACCGCCGAGCAGACCTGGATGACCCCAATCATTCAGTATTTAGAAAAAGGAGTTCAACCAGAAAACAAAGCTGAAGCAAGAACACTACGAACTCAAGTAGCTCGGTTTACACTAGTCGATGGCATCCTATACAAACGAGGATACTCCGTACCACTCCTACGGTGCCTTTCCGAGACAGATGCAGATTATGCACTTCGAGAGGTTCACGAGGGAATATGTGGAAACTACGCCGGGGGCCAGACATTAGCTTATAAATTAATACGACAAGGATACTACTGGCCATCCCTAAAAAAGGATGCAACCGATCTTGTCAAAAGATGCGAAAGGTGCCAAAGATTCGCACCACAGGTTAGATATCATCCTGAGCAACTTTCCTCCGTATTTAGCCCATGGCCTTTTGCCAAATGGGGAATGGACCTTATCGGACCATTCCCCACTGGCAAAGGGGGCGTCAAGTATGCCATTGTGGCGGTGGATTATTTCACAAAATGGGCCGGCGGAGCCTGCAAAAAATAGATGAAGAAAAGATTGTGAGCTTTGTATGGAAATCCATTATCTCGTAGATTCGGGATACCACATTCGATTGTTACGACAATGGGAAACAATTCGATAACCTGGAGGTTTCAAATTTTTGTGAAGGTTTCCACATCAAAAATCATTTCTCAACTCCATACCATCCCCGAGCGGACAAGTTGAGGCCGTTAATAAAATACTCAAGTATACCTTGAAGGCGAGATTGGAGGAATCTAAAGGTAATTGGCGGGAGGAATTACCCGGTGTCTTTGGTCATCTCATACGAACGACGCATCGAATCGACCACCGGAGAAACACCTTTTTCTTTGGCTTATGGAACCGGCGGTGATTCCCGTGAGATTGGAGCCCTACCTTGGCAAATTTTTCCGAAGACGGCAATGAGGTGCGCTCCGAGCCGATCTGCTCGAAGAAAAAGACGCAGCGATCTTAGATGAAAAAACGCCGTGTATAAACAAAGGAGTGAGAGGTACTACAACTCGAAAGTAAAAGAAAGGAGATTTTAGGTTGGCGATCTTGTACTAAAAAAGATAACGGTGTTGAACCCACCATTGAAGCCAACCAGGAGGGCCCATTCCGGGTCGACCACGCTTCTTTTCTGCGAGCGTACCGTTAGAATACTTGAATGGAGAAAAATTTATGCATCCATGGAATGTAGCATACCTGAAAAGATACTATCAATAAAGATCTCGGTTAACGATCCGGATAGATTCCAGGAATTATCCTTTCATCCGATATTCGTGTGAGCTCTCTAAAGAGGGACAAAATTTTTACTCACCTCGTCGTCGAGGATAGTAAAATTGCCTCACCGGTTGAATGCCAAATCACCTCGGGTACATCCCATGCGCGTTGAAAAAAGGGCAACTCGCCCACAAGGCGGATCTATCCTTCAAAACAAAACAAAGACTTGGTTACGCACCAAGCACAAAATAAAGACTCGATGTACACACCGAGCACAAAACAAAGACTTGGTTACGCACCAAGCACAAAATAAAGACTCGATGTACACACCGAGCACAAAACAAAGACTTGGTTACGCACTGCTACAAAATAAAGACTCGATGTACACACCGAGCACAAAACAAAGACTTGGTTACGCACCAAGCACAAAATAAAGACTCGATGTACACACCGAGCACAAAACAAAGACTTGGTTGCACACCAAGCACAAAACAAGGACTCGATGTACACACCGGGCACAAAATGAAAACTTGGTTTATACACCAAGTACCAAATACAAAACAAAGATCAGGTTCATATACCGAGTACAAAAATCAATTAAGGCGAGTAAAGTCCCTTATTCAGAAGCACTGGGAACCGAGCCCCATACTTGGGAATATAAAAGGAAAAAGAAGAAAGGCAACAATCTTACAAAAAGGAGAAGAGCTAAGCATATGCAAGAAGCTTAAAACAAATACACAGGTGATAGAAAGAAGAGTTCATTTCTACTACAAAAGTATTTACACAGTGAAGGCCGGAGCCCATACATCCCTAGTCACCTACCTACAAGTACATATAAAAACTTGTAAATAAAAAGGGGCAGACAACATCAAGACTGAGCAGGGGGCAGAATTTCAATGGCACCGCTGGAGGTGACTTCTTCCACGTCCGGAGGAGGAGAGCCCCGAACATTAGGAACCTCGGCAAAGTTCGGCCGAAGAGCATCGAGATCAGCCTCCAGGAGGGCCAAATCTTCTTCAAGCTGAGCAACAGTCCGCCCGACTTTAAACGAATCAAGAATTTCTTTGAGGCTGGTCGCGTGGCCGTAGGTTAACATAAATGCGTACTCTTCAGAGTCCTTGTAAGCTTCAACGGCCTGTGTGCGAGCTTCCTCAATTTGCCGACGGGCAGTTTCTTCGGCCTCTCTGCGCACATCGGCTAGACGCCTCTCCATTTCCTCGACCCGGGTAGTGGCAACACGTTCCAGCTCGGCAACCTTGGCCCTAAGCTCTTCTTCAGCCCTGCGGGCCTGATCTCGCTCTGCCTCGTCCCTCGCAGCAGTTTCTCTCTCAGAGTTGGCCCGAGCCGTAGCCTCATCCGCTTGAGTCTTTAACGATTCTTGTACCCCTTGAATGGTAGCATAGGCCTCCTGTAGGTCCCCGTGCCGCCTTTCCCGATTGACATATTTTTTCTCCAGCTCACGAGTTCCCCCGATTGCATGCCATAAAAGCCCAATCATCCGCCCCGGACATCCCCATGGCGTCTTGAATTTGTTCTTCGGCTTGATCTCCGAGCATAATTGCTCGATACCTTTTGTCCAGGCACGAGCCGGGACACTCATCGCGGCCCGACCCGCCTCCGATAAAATTCTCGACTGCTCCTCCGTCGGCGTGGTGCATCGGACAAATTCCACAAACCATCAAGGGCGTAGTCCAATCATCCCCTCACAATATTCATCTCTCACCTGATTTGGAGGGATGAAGTGACCTTCCCGGCCGAGGTCATCCGAGAAAGTTCGCGGACCTCCCCCTTCCGGGGCCTGTTCAGGATGCTCCGATGCCATTTGACCAACCCCTTCAGTCTGCCCGGGCTCCTCCATCACAATCCCTCCTCTTCTCCTTTGAAGATGAGGCTCCACTGCCTCCGGCACTCCATCAGCGGGACGTTTACCGGCCCGAATATCTGCTCTCCGAGCCGCCTCCGCATCTACAGGTTGATCGGCAGCCGCCCGAGTTCGAAGGCGTGCACACAGATCCAAACCACGCCCTACACAAAGCAACCACCGTTAGAAGATCAAAAGAAAACGAAAAACATTTCAAAAGGCAGTGTGTAAAAAATATTGTGTTCACCTCGAATGGCAGCCGCACTCGGCGGTTCTGGAGCCTGCGTTTGCCCAACGGACACAGACGATCTTCCCACAGGACTGGCCGTTGCAGGAGACAGCGCAGCTCGTTCCGTTCTAGCCGGCTGCTCCCCCGGAGAGATGGGCCGTACTTCATTTCCAGGAGGATTCTGCTGAGGCTCTCTCTCAACCTCCACCTCCCGATCAACCGCCTCGCCCCGAGCCGCCCCCTCGGCCTCGGGATCGGCGGGCAGAGCGGACCTCAAGCCAGCCGCAGCCAAGTTGGCCTTGGTAGCCAACCTCTCAAACCGCCTGTCCCTGATGCCCCGGGCCTGGATGTTTTCCAACCTTCGAATAAAGGTGGCCGACAGAGGCCCCTTTGATGCCCAGTTCTCTATAAAGGTAAAAAGACAAAAGTCAATTACAAAAGGAAACAGTAAAAAGCAAAAGCAGAGAAAGGAGGAAAGATAGACTTACTGTAGCCAAAAATAAAATTTGATGGAGGATGAAGAACAATTTCCCTTTCTCCATCTTCCACGCGAGCTTGCCACTCGCCGCTCACCCAGAGCCACTTATCTTTCCACTCCTTCAAAGATGAAGAGAGACCTTCCACCAAGCCGTCCGGATACCCCAGTCGGGTCTGTACATAATACCACCCGGACGGCTGACCCCGAGATGAAGGAGTCGCTCTCCATATAAAGAGCTCATTCATCTCTCTGAATTTGGGGCGAGAATATTTTTCTAGGTGGAACATCACCAGGAGGCCGATGATCCTACCCCAAGAAATAGGGTGCACCTGGGTTGGATGCATGCCCCACTTGCAAAACCACCGCGTAAGGAAAACATGTAGTGGAAATTGCAACCCGTATTGAAGGCTGGCGACAAATATGGCCAAGAAACCCGCTGGTGGGTACTGAGGAACCTCTGTGCCGTCTGGTACCCAAAAATTGACGCCACTTGGAATACGGTAACTCCGCCGGAACTCTTCCACCTCCCGGATCATCAGCATGCTCGGGATATCGTTTATGTCACTCGGCGTCCACCGAGGCTCGACACGAAGACGAGGGCCTCCTCCTTGCCGGCCGTCGCCATTACGATGGCCCATGGGCCCTTGCGGCCTCTCCGGCCTCGAATCACCGGAGGGTTCGTCTACCCGCTCCACGTTATCACGCTCCGGCTCTGATGGGTCCATATTTTCTTCTTCCCCGCCGAACGCTTGCTAAAATCAACACTCGGGGATTCTTTGTCGGAACTCTCTTGTACCAGTCCGGGCTGATACACCGTTCCTTCTCTAAAGACGGTCACTGGCGTCGGATCAAAGATAGTATGCGTCCGTTCCAAAGACGTTCCACCTCGAGAAGAATCTGGAGAAGATATCTGAATAATGCTCCGGCTGTAAGGCGGAGATCGCCGTGCTGGTGAGAAATAAACAGAAGGTTCAGAGGGGGGATCTTCGATTTCAACCTCTACGCTATAACTACGACTCCTACTATCCTCAAAAGAAGATATTTTACAGGAAAACGGAGAATATTTCGAGAAAATACCTAAGTTCGAAGTCTCTGAACTTTGGAAGCCGACCCGAAAATTCTGCTCGGTTTCAATCAGTCTAGCTCAAAGGGTAATGGATGCAAAAGTGAATGATGAAGGAAAAAAGCGGTATTTATAGATGGAGTTCCCTCAATAAACGAGACGTTCATTCGAAAAGACACGCCCTTTTAAACTAAAAAACCGTCAAACATGTCAGAGAACGTCGCGTCCCCACGCCCGCTGACAGAACTGACGTACCTTTTCGATTCCTACGCAAGATTGGTCCAACCACAAGATGCCACGTGTCTGTCATTATGGCAACCCAATTAATGAGCCGTTACAGGCATTAATCACTACGCGACAGATGTCAGGAATGAACAAAACCTTTGAAAAATCCGTTTCCCAATTAAATGTTTATCATTAGCATTAAAGTTTAACTCCGACTTCAGAAATTCTTCTCTCGGAATTAAACTTGGGGGCCTTTGATGACACCCGAGGCAGTGGAAGAAATTAATCCACGTCATCACCCAAATAGCATACCGATTGGGGATCTACGATGACGTCAATAACGGTGCTCGGTGACACGTCATGAATTAGGCTCGCCCGCTACCGAGCCCAACCGCAACATGGCCGCCGAGCCCCGAGCCCAAATTTCGGCGAAAAAATGCATGCGCGATGCACTCATAAAAATAATCACTTGCCCATGCTTAACACTTTATTGGTATCGAAACCCGCCACATGTCGAAAAAGTTATAAAGAGAAGTCGACAAGTGACAAGATTTGACTGACTTGCACAATTAGAGAGGGACATGTGTCCTTCTTCAATTATTTTACTAATTAATGACTAGTTAGTGCAAAGATGACTATTGTAAACCCACTTACTCAAGGGGTATAAAAAGTCTCATAGAGAGATTGTAGAGGGGGACCCGGAAAAAAGAAAAAAACCAAGATTGTAAGAAAGACCGACCCCAATAATTCGGCTCGGCATTATGCAAAAAAGGCAGAACTAGCCATAAATAAATATACGTTACGCACGCTTATATTTCCACGTGTTGAATCTTTTACATATTTTTGCTTGTTGACCAAAACGTACGTCAACAGGTTTATCCCGCTCTATTATTGTTATTTTGCCTTTGAGTTGATTTCTTCTTTCTAGACCCCTTCATTCCGAAATTATCTTCCGAAACAATTTTTTGGCCTATGAGTCCACAACTTTTCAGAATTATTCATGCCTGTTGGTATTCTACCTAACAAAGTTACATTTTTTAAAACCTATTAAATTGTAAATTACAATGTTGCCACTTAAATTAATTGAATAGGAGGGTAATTTAGTCCAATCAAAAATTCACAGAAATATTTACACTTTTAAGATAGAAGAATAGATATTGAAATTTTGTTTTATAATTTAAAATCAACAGACACTTGAGAGAGGTAGCTAGTTGATTAAATTGAGAATTTTAACTTATAAACCATTGCTTGAAATTGATAGATTGATTATCAAGAATAAGATAACTTGATGAATCAACCTCTCGAACAATTCTATCGAAGATTTAGATGTTTGTATTTTTAATAATTTTCATTTAAGTATTTTTTGTTATAAAATAAGAAATCCACCTATTACTGATCAGTCAAATATAGCACAGGTAATTTATACTTGGTACTTACACACACATTACTTGTGGATACGGCAACCATACTCATTACACTATATTATAACTTGTCAACCGTACACTTGCAGTATATTAGGTGAGCGTTTTATGCCTAACAAGTTTTTGGCACCGTTGCCGTAGAATGTGTTTTGTGTGATATAAAGGTTGATTGCCTAGTTGTAATTTGACTATTTTTTTTCATTTTTGTTTCTTTCTTTAATTGTTTTAACTTTTTTTTGGACGTACATCGTTGGATGAAATTATAATGTATGAACATAAATGACCAATCGATGACACTACGGGAATTTTTGACAGTCAAAGAGCGATCGCTTTTATTACTTATTATCCACCTCAAGAAAATATATGGGCTCATGATATTGAAAATCATGAAATTTATTATCAGCCACAAGAATGATTGTTTAGCTTGGAAGAAATATTTTATCAATTCTTGCTCAGGTTGGAGATAAAACATAATTTGAGGATAGAAAACTATGAATCGAGACAATTTTTCAACAAATCGAGATTAAATGTCAATATATATCAACGCCACTTCAAAAAATGTTTGATCAAATTAATGATGATGTGTTGGCATCATTTTTGGAACCTGATAAAGTAGAAAATTATGAACATAAATTGTCTATAATGAAAAGGGTGGACATCCTTCAAAATTTGGAGACTTTTGAAGAGTGCAATCCGACCTTACAAGAGGAGCCACATCAGATTAACTCAGGGAGTTTTTCTATCTTTCACTCAATTGAAAATCTTATTTTTAATAAAAACGTGTGCACTCTATATGTAAGTTTGAATATAAATTTTTCAAATTTTAAGAAACATATACTAGATGGAACAATGCTTGAAAATGGTGATCAATTCATATGTTATACAAATTCATTGATATTTAATATGAATAAAGATAGAAATACCTTTATTATGATTGAAAAACTATTTTTAAATGTTAGGAACATATTTTTTGATTTCCGAAAGAACCTCAAAGTGATCCTAGATCATCTATGTATTACATACACTAAAGGATCGACTATAATATTAGAAAACTCAAAGACGGGTATGATTGACACTTAATTTTAGATCTAAATGAGTAAAATAAAAGTTTAGCTAAAGATTTTAAACTTAGTGCTTTTTGGGAGGCAACCCAAATTTTTTTACATTTATTTTTATTTTCATTTTGATTTATTTAACTGTGTGGTTGCTTGTTTGTTTTGTTTAAATTATCATTTTACAGGTTTAAAATGAATAAAAAAAGACAACAAACATATGAGCTGATAGAAGCAGAACATGACATCGATGGATATACCATTTTATCCACCACCGACATGGCACACTCCACCATAATTTCCTGTTGATGTATCACCCCTAGATCTATGAGTACTACTAGGTAAGTACATATTTTATATTCCTTTCTTCTTGTTCTCGTTCATTGAGGACAAAGCACACACTTTATGTTTGGGGGAGTGATAGTTTGATTAATGGTATCTTGTGCCTTTTGTATTTTGAATCTAGTAAAAAAAATTAACTTTGAGTTGAGTCTTATGTATCTTATGATGAAAATGATTGTGAACTTGCTTCACTATATAGATTTTCGGAATATGATATGATTGCTTGTTGAAAGAGCATATGTTGAACCTTGAAATCGTGATTTTATTTGTGCAACAATCTTCTTATCAATTTTAGTCTATTGTTCGAGAATATGAGATTAAATGTTAACTGAATGATTCCATCAGACTCTAAGACTTGTTTGAATATTAGTCAAAACAACTTTATAAGTAATGAATTTTCAATTTTTAATGTGTTGGTTTTTCTTGTGAATCTAAATAATTACCAACTAGGAGTATGACTAGGAGTAACCATAGCGCCTAAAAGTTTAGCTCAATCTAGTTGAGGAAGGTTTCCGTAAGTGTTTGCAAAAAGAAAGATATGATTTTTAGTTGTGGTAATGGGTTAAAATGACTACTCTACAATAAAAAAATGAAATTATTTTGAAAACAAATATTTTTTAGCCATTTTGGCATAACAAAAGACATTCATACCTTTCTAGTATATTTGTTTGATATTTGGTCTATTTCTCTCTCTTATCCCTCTCCACACAAAAACTTGTGTGAGACGGTCTCATGGATATAATCCATGAGACAGATCCTATATTTAAATAAAAATTTGACCCAAACCCATACCCATGAAAAAAATCCGTATTTTGGTATTTTTTGGGATCCGTCTCATAAACTTAGATCCATTAGACAGTCTCACATAAAACCTCCTCCTCTCTCTATTTTACAAGTTGTTGGAATAGAATTTTGGTTCCTAAGTTTTGATTGTCGAGTTATGAGGATTTGTGTGTGACTCGAAAGCCTGTAAATTGGCTTAAGGGGCAATTTTCGAATTTCACGTGTCAAAATGGCTAAAAAACATGTATTTCAAAAAGATGGCTAAAAAACATTTAGGTTTAATAGGAACGGTTAAAAAACCTAGGCACTCTTTTTACTTTCAAGATGAAAAAAATAGTTGCTTTTTTACGTCTAAGAGCTGAGAATCACTTTTTTTTGAAGAGTTTGTAAACACTCCCTAAATTAAGTTTGAGTCCCAAAACTTACCGCATAAAGTATTAGCAGAATCCGTGATGCTTTATACTATATTTTGTAAATATAATGGTAATGTGAATTAGATATGTTGATGAATATTTTATAAAGTGCAACACCAAATTAAACATCAAAGTGAAATAAAATATCAAAGAAACTACACGCATAATTTCCAACAAAATGATTGGTAGATCATACAATATAATATATATATATATATATATATATGTATGATTTGGATCAAATGGGTCTAGCACGCTGAGGTAAATACGTGAGGACAAATCTAGACTGTTATTGTTTTTTTAACAATCAAGATTTAATTTGCGATTTTTCAATTTTTTTGTTATTTTTTACATTACATATAAGGGTAGTATGGTAATTGAGTCACAAAATTATGAGCGATTTTCTTATTTGCGGTAACTAATGAATTTTATCATGATTTAGAAAGGATTTTTCTATTTTATTTAATATTAACTAAATCCTCCTTTTTCCTCCATTCAATCCGTCGATTGGGTGAGTATATCGGGAAAATAAATTAGACACTTTCTTTTTTGGTGCCATTGACGGGAAACTAGAGTTTTGTAGGCATGTATTTTTTAGGTGTATCAAATACTAAATAAGCGAACATTCAATACTAAATGAGCAATAAACTGTACTAGTAAGCAATACAAAATCCTAAAAAAACAAAACATTATATACTACCTGTAAACAGACTAGCACTGAGTAAGCAATAAAAAATACTAAATAAACAAATATTTTGTACTAAATTAGGAAGAAACTAGTACTAGTAAACAATATCAAATAATAAATAAGCAAATATTATATACTAATTGAAAACAAACTAATACTAAACATGCCTACAAAATACTAAATAAACAAATATAATCACTACAAGGAAAATGCTAATAGACAACGGTGATCCACTGTTGTCGTTTAGAGAAAAAAAGTGTTGTGGATATCTATGTTGTGGAAGAGGTCGCTCAAAGACAACGATTCTACACCGTTGTCTTTATATTATAGGACAACATGTGTTCCATCATTGCGGCAATCGTTGTCGAATAATGTAAAGACAACGGTTCTACAACAGTGGTTAACCGTTGTCTAATATCGTCAATAACAATGGTGTAAAACCGTTGTACATAACCGTTGTCTTTCATGTAATTAGACAACGATGGAGAACCGTAGTATATAACTGTTGTATTTCGATTAATAAGACAACGGTGGAAACCAATTGTCTTTTGTCTCCCTCTTTTACAACCCAAATATCAACAACACTTTATTTTTCCTTAACGACAACGGTGGATCACCGTTGTCTATTACTTTAAAAGAACAATTTAGTACCACCAAATACACCTAATACCATTGTCTTTTCAAATAATACAACACATGTTTTGCAAAATAATTAAAAACTCTAAATATAATCCATTAATATATAATACAATAAACAAATTCAAAATTCAAATTCATTGCACATCTCAAAATCCCCCGAATACGAATCTTTACAACAAAAGAAAAATTACAAAGATGAGTTCTACCATTCCGTCAGATCCATTTCATCATCAAAACCAAAAACAATGAAGCCATTAATTAAATTTTTGCCATCTTTCACTACCGACCAATGAAAAATTAAAATCCGACAATTCATCTTCGCCATGTTGTGCTAATATGTATTCCGCAAAAAAAAAAAGGACTACATCTCAAAGAATATTATTCCAAATCATTGTCGGGAAGATGAAAGAAGACAACAATCTACTACACAATATATGTATAAGCGGTTTATAAACATGAAAGCAAGCAAAAGAAATCAGGAAAACACCATTTAAATTGACTATTCTTTCTTAGGTGACCTGAAATAGATAAACACACGTCAGGCTAGCCGGGGGTGTCCCCGGCTAAGACCCTCCGATGCCTAAGTCAGATCGAGTTCGTGAGGTACGGGGGTATAAAGACAGTAAATATGAAAATAAGAGGTAAGAGAGGCAGAGTGAATAGTTACCATCAAGTTACTATAGTATGGTATTTATAGATATTCCTGGCTAATGTGGTTGTGCCAAGTGTCATCATCCGGAGGGTGGAGTTGTACTATCTTTGTCGGGGAGATCAATGGTCCACCTTTATGGGTTAGACCCATTCCCCGGTCCCCGGGTCGGATACGGAGCTCCAAACCCTATTTCAAGACCTCATTTGTGTAGCCTTAAGATCTCACTGCCTTATCACTTTCGATCCTTGATGATTTTATTTTTTAGTAAAAATATATAACAATTTAATTAGTCTTATAACTTTAATTTAAGAGTCATATATGTATTTTGAATATTTATGGAATATTTTAGCTAAATGACAAGGATATTTTCGGAACAAGTAAAATATTAAAAGACTTGGCTGGGACTTGGGTCGCCCTATTTGGGTCGGCCCGCCCGGGGCCTCACTTCCGCCCCTCGCGCGCGTACTCGCCTCGCCTTTAATTTTTTATTTTAAAATATATTTTAATATATATTTTGCATATATAATTTATATTATAATATAATTTTTAAACATTCTTATATTATATCTAACATTTATAAATTGATAATACTAATTTTTGTAAATGATTTTTTTTTTCAAATATATTATAAAAATATTATTTTATTGGTTTTTATTTTTTGAATTTAATTTAATTTAAAACGGGGCAAACAGGTCGACTTGCCCTGCCCCGCGACCCTTCGACCCTCCATTCCCGTTCTAGGCACGCGCGAGATGGTTTGGGTCTTCACCACCCCGCCCCATTGTCATCACTAATTAAATATTTATATAACCAAAATTGCTAGGCCCCTATAATAATTAATTGCAATTAAGCCTTTTTTTAAATAAACATTTTTACAATAATTCATAAATAGTTGTGATCTAAAAATACATATAGGACAACATTATCAAACAGTTGTCTTAGGTCTGAAAGAACTGTTGTCAAAAACAACGAGCGCTAATAGACAACGGTGCAAAGCTCTGTTGTCTTACGCCAGAAAGAGCCGTCGTCTTAAATCAAAAAGGTGCGCTCACAGACAACAATTTGCCCAACTGTTGTCTTATACCCTCAAAAGTGTTGTCTTTATTAAGATAAGGGCGCTAATAGACAACACGTCCAAAATCTGTTGTTTTAGGACCATAACACCGTTGTGTTTGACAACTAATGTGCTAATATACAACGGTGAGTATAATAACCGTTGTAGATGAGAAAAACGACAACAAATAAACGCATAACCGTTGTCTTTTATGTGTTGTCTTTCATCATTTTTCTTGTAGTGAATATACTACATGAAAACATGCTAGCACTGAGTAAGCAATAACAAATACTAAATAAGCAAATATTTTGTACTAAATGAGGAAGAAACTAGTAATAGTAAACAATATCAAATAATAAATTAGCAAACAGTATATACTAATTGAAAACAAACTAATACTAAATAGGCATACGAAATACTAAATAAGCAAACATAATATATTAACTAAATAACAAACTAGCACTAAGTAAACACAAAATAATCCTAAAATAAGCAAACATTATATGCTACATGAAAACAAACTAGTACTGAGTAAGCAATAAAAAATACAAAATGAGCAAAAAACTAGTACTAAGAAAGCAATAATAAAAATTGAATACGTAAACAATCTATACTAAATAAGCAACAAAATAAGCAGAACGATTGTATCATATATATGCAATTTACTGGGTATAATGGATTAGAATGATAAAGGTGGAGAGAAGATGCACAAATTGATTTGTTGTGTATGTACTTTTCCGCGTTAATTGGGCAGAGGCGTGTAAATAGGGGTTGAGATGATAATAAAAATATTTCCATATCTAATATGTAACCACCCGCTATCATCATTAATTGTGTTTTTTTGTTGACTAATCTACCCTTTACAATTTCAATATAGGTAAGAAATATAGATAAAAGAGGTTTAATTTGGGTTGTGGTTTAAAAGAGATCGATTGACATGATGTGTCCCTACGTACTTACCCCATGATGTTTGAGTCATATAACTCAGTCCCTATATATATGGATTGAGTTATATGAGTCCATTGCATGTGGTGAGCCCATAGAAATGAATCTAACCATAGATCATATTTTTTAACGGCCTATATATATCTAATGAGCCTACAAAAATTTATGTCCTAATTAACATATAAACATGGTAAATAGGCGGTAGTTACATGATAATTATGGAAGATATACACCATGATCTAATAACATCTATACCGCATCAATTCTCCAAAAACAAAAAATGGAAAATTTATCATATTGAATTTCATACCCCTGCAAAACAAAAACACTCTACTCTAGATCGAAATAATACTATATTTGCAACAAAATTATATTAAATAAGCAGTAACCGTACATAAACATGCAATAATAAAATTATACTAAATAAGCAGTAACCAAACATAAACATGCAATATTATTGACATGCAATAATTCAATAATAGAAGAAAAAGATTAACTGAAAATGCACCAATTAAAATTATACAAAATATGCAATAGACACATATAAAATAAGCATTAACAATTAGATTTATTAACAGAAAAGCAAGTTGGTTGAAAATACACGAGTCATATTAAGTATGCTAAACGCATACTAAATAAGCAATAACCAAAAATGACCATTCAATGATCGAAAAAACACCAAAACCATATTAAATATGCAACAAATGCATGTTAATTAAGCAATAATCAAAATTTAACCATGCAATAGCTATGGAAAAATAGACACTGATATTTCAGACAAAAACAAATAACACAAATATAAATTCACCAGTTGTCTGATAGCAAATTCATACTATATATGCAATAATATCATACAAAATAAACAATAATTGAACATAAGACTTGCAATAATTAAAGCCATAAAATCCACCAAATTTACCTAACAAAATTTCTGAAAAAAACACAAACATATGGGTTTGAAATTGACTAAATGTCGGTTACATTATAGGTGGAGACTCTTACGCTAATACCCATTTGACTTATCCAAATATAAACAAAATTACACAAATACCCTAAATAATTGTGACACCCCACTTCCGGATAACTATTAATATCATCTAGAGATGGCAACGGGGCAGTTTGGCCAAACCCGTGACCCACCTTGCCAAGAAATATCAAGAGCCCTGCCCCGCCTCAAGACCCGCCGGGGCGGATTTAGACCCACAATTATTTTTTTAATTGAAATAATTTATTTTTTGTATTTGTGGCCAAATATTTGAAATCAATCCAATGCCAATAGGTCAAAAAAAATAAATGTTATTATGAAACTTATTATAACTACATTTTACAACTATTCAGCTACTATTTGGATTTTTTTTCAAAACAAAAAACTACTATTAGGATCTTGCAATAGTACTAAAAAAATACTCAAAATAAATATTCAAAATACAATATTACAAGGTTTTTTTTTAAAAATAAATTACAATTTTACAAGATGTTATAGTAGCAGACTAAAATCAATATAACAATCAAATCTAAAAGTAAGTAATGGAAAATATCTAAATATATTAAAAAATATAATAAATATTAATATGGCGGGGCGGGCCCACCCCGGGACCCATTTAACAGGGTCTAGACCGCCCGAACGGGGTGGGTTTGATGTGGGACCCGCCCCATTACCATCCCTAATATCACCAGGGTGGAAATTATTGAACAATTGAGATTTTGAGAATTATACTTTTTAAAATGTTAATTATGGTATTGTTACAAATTAAGAACTTATTTAACTAATTTTAGGTTAAGTAAACGTTATTTCATAATAATCTCAAATTTATTCGGTAGACACTTAATCATATATTCCCTAGCATGCTTATTAATTTATGCGAAAGATTCGTAAAGAAATGCTTAAAAAGCGAATTGTGCAAAGACCGCTTATTAATTTCAAAGAATAATTTGTACAATGTACCGCTTCAACAACTTTTGATTTGCAGCTGCTTCTATTGCGTCAACGGTGGTGCAATCATAAGATATTTTGAAAACTATAAATAGAATGTTCCTATTATTTTTTAGTTTATTCAGAAATCAGTAAAATTTCAATTTTCCTTCATATTTCTTATATACTCCATATTTCCCAATTTATTTCTATTTACTTCCGACACCATCACGACCTCTTAGTAAACTGCCGTCATGATGTTAGATCAATGTTTTTATTTTGATTTTGGTGATTTCAAATAAATGAGTTTTATACTAAAATAATGTCCCCAAATACTTCAAAACATTTTCAATGATTTTTAATAATTTTTTGAAGTACTTCTTGAATTTTAATTTTGACAAAAATCGGAGAACTTCTTTGTGAAGAGGTTGATTGGTTGCCCTATAGGGAGACTCCTACCTGAAAGTGTACCAAAACAGTGAACAAACTGTATCTTGAAATAGGGAAGGGCGACTGGTTGACCCCCTAGGGCGACCCGTGCCTGAGTGATGTTGTTTTTCCTCGAATCTCTCCGTTTCAACAGCGACCATACACTATCCTTGAGCAACCGGTCGCCCTAAACAGTGACCGGTCGCCCACTACAGCATCCTGTGTCAAAAACACTTTTCAACGGATTAAAAATTCGAATTTCTAAGATGGCGATCGGTCGCCTTATTGTTTTGACAGGGGAAACTATCCGTTGTGCAGACACTTCTCATGAAATTAAGGCTTTATCATTTCTTAACCATTTCTTTGAGTTGTTTGATCCTTTCTTTTACAGAAAAATTCGAATTAGGAGGAGCCTATATTGGGGATTACATCTTGGAGCTCTCTTATAAATACAAGAAGGATTGAAGGATCAAATACAAAACACAATCATACAACACAACAAGAAAATTCTCAGCAAATTCTTTAGTTCTTCACATTCTATATTATTGTTGTATTAACCTAAGATTATCACTTTCACATCTTGATCATTAGGCTCTTTTTTTGGATTACACATGCACTTACAAAGTTGTATACTTCCTTTGAGTTGTAATCTTGATTGTTTCATATCATCCCAAACAAGACAAACTTGTTAAGTGTTCATGTGGTAAGAATATATTTGGTTGATTATTTAGGCGTTGAAGAGTTTGATGCTTTTTATTATTGTAAGAAGAGTTTGGTGCGCTCCTCATAGGTGGTATTGTAAGAAGAGTGTGGTACTCTTCAAGGTAAAGGTTGTAATAGTTTGGTATCTATTAATAAACTTTTTCCTTTTCAAAATCCATTCGGACAAACCGAGTGGTATTAGATTAAGCTCTAGTTGAGTTTAATTACTTTAAATCAATGTGTTTATTCTTCTTCTTCTATCTCATTCTTAAAGAGCTTTTCACAAATTTAAAAAAGAGGGCGTAAATAAGAAAATTGGAAAAATCTATTCACCCCCTCTAGATTTTCGTATCCACTTAGACTAACAAGGGGTATCAAAGTCAAACTCTTCAGCACGCTCGTTCTTCATTGCGTGTAAAGAAGAAAGATCCATGGCTATGAACGAAAGTTACCTCACCACCGGCGCCTCAACTAACAAGCCACCGCTATTCGACACTAACAATTACGCCTTTTGAAAAGACCGAATGGAATACTTCTTACAAGGTTGTGGGTTTGATATTTGGAATGCGGTCATCGAAGAAATTTCCCAACCAACCAAAAAATTGTTGGATTGAACTTCGGTCCCCAAAAGTTTCAAGGAGTTCGATGAAAATGATAAGAACTCATTCTCTCTCAACGGTAAGGCTTTAAATATTTTGTAAGGCTCCTCACCGCTCAAGAGTATAATCGTTATTCGAGGAATAAGGTCTCAGTACATGATGTATGGGAAAAATTAGAAACCATATATGAAGGTACTAAGAAAGTTAAACAAGCTAGAAAAACCATGCTTGTTAAATATTTTGAAAACTTCATAATGTTCGAGAGTGATGAATTTCGAAAAGTGGAAAGGCTCGACAACATCGTCAATCCTTTATTGGCGCTCAGAAAAGTCATCTCGGAAGAAGATAAGGTAACCAAAGTTTTGAATGCTCTTCCTGATTCATGGTCGGAAAAAGTGACCGCGATAATGGAAGCACAAATTCTTAAAACTCTCAAGTTTAATGTGCTTATTGGGAATCTTCTCATATATGAAGTCTATCTTAAAGAAAGAACGAATTTCAAGCCATTCACCTCTCAATCGGGTATGCATTCTACATCTAAAATCCTTGCTTCAAATTCAAATAATTCGTATTATGCTAGTGATGAGGAGGATGAGGTAACCGCTGCCCTTGTTTAAAAATTTACCAAATTTGTCAACAAAAATAAGGCAAGAAAGGCTAAAGACAACTCGTGCTTTAAATACGGGAAATCTGGTCACTTTATAGTCGATTGCCCTAAAATGGCAAAGGAGGAGAAAAAAAGAAAAAGGCTTTTCCAAAAAGAAGGCTCTCAATGCGGATGTCAAAACATGGGATGAACTTCTTGCAACATCGACGATGAAGAGGAAACCGAACATAGTCTCATGTCCATAAATGATGAAGACAAAGGAGGTACATTCTAACTCTCCCTCTTCCTCTTTAATTGATGGGTTACAAGGTGATTATGATAATTTACAAAATGAGTTTAGAGATATGATTTGCAAATAGAAGAGTTTGGAAAATGAGTTTAAAGAGTTAAAATTAGAAAAAGACAAGTTATTTACTTCTTATGAATCTCTTGACCATGCTCATTCAATTACTATTGCTAAAGTAAAAAGTTTTGATTCCAAAAATCAATTGCTCACTAAAAAAATAGAATGTTTGAAAAAGGATGTACAACGTTTCAACTTGTGTATTGATAAGGTCACAAAAATTATTGATGTTCAAAGGAGTGGGCAATCTGAACTAGGACTTGGTTACAAACCTTTTCAATCCAATTTCAAAAAAAATAACCAAGCTCCAACTTTTATTCGTTCTCCGAGAATAATTACTTGCTTTTATTATTATAAAAATGGACATCTTTCTAGTAATTGTAAAATTAGAAATAGTAGTAGTCATTATTGGAGACCCAAAGGTCTCAATGGTAACCCCTATGGACCCAAAAACTCTAGAGTACCTAAAAAAAATTTATTTGTAGGTACTAGGGCAATAACAATCACATAGGAATACAAATGGCCCGTGTAAAGTGGATGCTCGCGCCATATGACCGTAAGAGAACAACTTTTTACCAACATCAAGCTCCAAGAAGAAGGAATGGTCATGTTAAAGGAATGGCAAAGGCAAAATCCTTGGCAATGTGGAGACATTGGTAACTCGTCTTTCTCTTTACATGATGTATTATTAGTAGATGGGCTTAAGTTCAATTTGATAAGTGTAAGCCAACTTTGTGATTAAAATTATGAAGTTCTTTTTAATAAGAAAAATGCCTTATTCTCAAAAATGGTGAAATTACTTGTGAAACTAGTAGAAAAGGCAATCTTTACAAAATTTGTACAAGTGATTTGGTTAGTCAAAATATTTATTGTCTTGTCGCTAACAATGATTTAACTGGTTTATGGCATATGCGACTTGGACATGTTGGATTCAAAAATTTACAAACTATTTAAATAAAATTAACTTGTCAAAGGACTACCCAAATTGAATTTTGAAAACCTTGACTTATGTGAAACTTGTCAAAAGAACAATTTAGTTCAGAGTAGTTTTAAGCCCAAAAATAAAATTTCCACAACCAAGCCTCTACGACTTCTTCATTTAGATTTGTATGGGGATATTGACACGACTAGTCTAAGTGGAAAACATTACACTTTTGTTATAGTCGATGATTTTCTAGATATACTTGGACTATTTTTCTTGCTAATAAATGTGATGCCACTAATGAGTTTGCTAATTTGTATAAACTTATATAGAATGAAAAGGAAGATACTATTAAGTCTATAAGGAGTGATCGAGGAGGTGAATTTGATGGTGATTTTAGAATCTTATCTGAAACCAAGGGATATGCTCATAATTTTTGGCTTTGAGAACTCCTCCACAAAATGGTGTTGCCGAAAGAAAAAGTCGGACATTACAAGAAATGTGTCAGTCTATGCTCAATGAATTTTAACTTCCAAAATATTTTTGGGCCGAAACTGTAAACACCGCTTGATACGTCTTAAACCGGGTATATCTTCATCCCAAGTTAAATAAAACTCCATATGATCTTTGGAAAGGAAGAACACCAAATAATAATTATTTCAAAATATTTGGTTGCAAGTGTTTTATTTTGAACACCAAGGATCAATTGAAAAACTTGATCCTAAGGCCGAAGAAGCAATTTTTATGGGGTATTGGACTAAGAGCAAGGCATATCGGGTTTATAATAAGCCCAAAGATGGTGGTTGAAGAGTCTATTCACATCAAATCCAATGAAGCCTCAGGAGTTGAAATAATCCCAATGATGATAGTGATGAAGAAGATGAAGTTGGACAAATCCTTCCAAGTGACCAACCTTCCACCTCAAATGATCAACCTTTTATCTCAAATGATCAACCTTCTACCTCAAATGTTCAACAAGAGGACAAAGGTGATACTTTAGATTTTCCTGTTGCTGTAAAATTCAAAAGAGATCATCCAAAAGATCTTATAATTGGGTATCCACATGACAAGGTAATGACTAGAAGAAAATTTACCGAGAAAGCTCTAACATCTCAAAAGGAACCAAAGATGCAAAGGAAGCCATAGAACATGAAGATTGGTTTCTAGAAATGCAAGAAGAGCTTAATCAATTTGAGAGAAATGATGTTTGGAAACTTGTGCCTTGTCCTCCATCACAAACTATCATTGGCACAACATGGGTATTCTAGAACAAACTCGATGATCAAGGTAATATCGTCCAAAATAAAGCAAGGTTAATTGCTCAAGGTTATTGTCAAGAAAAAGGTATTGACTATGATGAAACATTTGCACCCGTAACACGTTTAGAAGCTATACGCATTTTACTTGCATACTCTTGTTTAAAAAAATTCAAACTTTACCAAATGGGTGTTAAATCCAGTTTTCCAAATAATTTTATTCAAGAAGAAGTCTATGTAATACAACCTCTGGGGTTTGGAAATTTTTGTAGACCAAATAATGTCTATAAACTCAAAAAGGTTTTATATGGTTTAAACAAGCACCTCGAGCTTAGTATGATAGACTTAGTTCATTTCTTTTATAAAATCGTTTTACAAGAGGTAAAGTTGATACTACTTTCTTTGTTTTCAAAAAAGGGCAAGATTGTCTATTAGTTCAAATTTATGTTGATGATATTATTTTTGGTGCTACCAATGAATGTCTTTGTAAGAAATTTTCCAAGTTGATGCAAGGTGAGTATGATGGGAGAACTCAATTTCTTCCTTGGACATCAAACAAAACAATGCCAAGAAGGTATTTATATATCTCAATCAAAATACACCAAATAACTTTTAAAGAAGTTCAGAATTGAAGAAGGAAGAAACGTTTCAACTCATATGGCAACAAATATCAAACTTGACAAGGATGAAAAAGGCGAGTCGGTTGATGAATCAAAGTATTGAGGTATGACTGGTAGTTTACTTACTTAACCACAATTTGACCTGACATTCGTCATGTCGTATGCCTATGTGTTAGATTTCAAACCAATCCCAAAGAATCTCAGTTAGGTGTCATTAAAGAATTCTTTAGATATTTGGAAGACCTTATTTCTTATGGTTTATTTTATCTAATGAATGAAATTTTTTCTTTAAAGGGATATTGTGATTCGGATTATGCGGGTAATATTGATGATCGTGAAGGTACATCCAGATCAAGTCAATTTTTAGGAGATTACCTAGTATCTTGGTTTCAAAGAAACAAAATTGTGTATCTTTATTGTGACGCCCACCCCTACTACTACTTATAAAAAATATATAAATAGCATAACACAACCACAACTCTATTTAAAACGTGTATTTTTTTTTTGCATTTCACAGTGTAAATTTAAAAACAGAAAACAACGGAATAAACATTGTACGCAACAATGAAGATCAGACCACGTCTGAAAACAAAAACGATAATATATACAAGTATATAACTCAAACCATCGTACTATTTACATATTTTAAAGTAGAGTTTCAAAAGTTATAAAAAGCACGAGTTCCTACATATAACACCAGAAGCAAAACCAAAATGAATCCACAAACACGCCCGACAGGTCGTCATCCATATCCATGATCCTCAAAACCTGAAGAAGCTCCGACACTGCACAGTAAGCCAAAGACTTAGGCATTCTTATGCTCACCTGCAATGCATGAACTACATGAGCTAAAGCTCAGCAAGTAAAAATCATGTATGTCAAAAGAATAACAATGATTTTCCAACATGTAATGCTAAAAAAATGTAAGTTCATGAATCGAAATATTTTTCTCAAATAATTTTCTTTCCTTTGGGCCCCTGATCCAACTACAATGCACCGAAAAAGAGCTCTGCACACATCAATAATTAAATGGCCAATAATATCGTTATGATGTTACGTGTGGTCCATCCTCCCGCGGCCCAACCAAGGGTCCCCTACTTGCATCTCATGTGTCCGCCAAGAAGTATCCCATGAACCCCATAGAGTCATAACATAGGTACCCACAAATGCTCTATCATCCTGTGACTCCCATCTAGCTCTGTGTTTACCAGGAAGTACCTCACTTGCTATACCTAAATATATATCATAAGCACGTCCATTGTGCCCCGATGCACTAGCAGTGGTCAACAAACATCTATTTTCTTCCAGAAAATATTTTCGTGCATGCAAACATCCTCTTGTAATATGCATGCACATGCAAATGTTGTGAATGACATGTTCAATGGCTCATCAATCACCACATTGCATCATCATTCCAGCCAACATGCATCACATAATAACCATATATAATATGAATAGCTCAGATAATATATTTTCATGCATCGCAGTTGCAGATAGATTTTTACTTATCTTGTCTCATAGTCCTTACTTACTAGTTCGTTAACTGTAACTCCAGACCTTAGGTGTTAAAAATCTGTAATAATATAAGATATTAAATCCCTACTATTTAATCAATAATTTTTGTATAACAAACTTCGAAAAGACCAAGAATTCTAAATTTAAGTAGTTATTAATTAAACTTGAATTTTATAATTGAAATCTAATCAAACCTACTGATCACCTAATTTTCCATTGTGAAAGTATTCTTACCTTACTTAGTGTGTATGATAACCTTTGTATTACGTCTTTGAAAATCATAACATAACTCTAACCACAATTAAAAGCGTGTCTGAATTCTAATGTCTTGTTTTTATTATCACAAGTATAATTAAACTATTTTATGTATTTGTATATGTATTTTATTTCATTTTATTCCACACTTTGCATTTAGGATCAGGGGCTAAGGATAATTTTAAAAAATTGAGACTCTGAAGCTTTTCCATTTCACAAGCTCTCTACAAAAATCTGACTACTTAATTTTGAACGACAATGAAAGGGTCTTAAATTCACTAAGCTAACAAGATAATTGTAATTAGTAATTACACCATTAACTCTACGAACAAAATATAACCACTGTCCTAGGTTTCCAAGCCATGAAATGATAATTGAGTGGTTTCCAAGCCATGAAATGATAATTGAGAAGATAATTGTAATTAGTTTCACCATTAACTCTACCAACAAAATAACCACTGTCCTAGGTTTCCAAGCCATGAAATGATAATTGAGAAATTCTTATATAAATACCTTCACTAGGGATATTCATTGAATTGTTCACCGAGGACTTGAGTTGGACGAAACCCTATGTTTCTGTATTTTCTTTGCTCGTCGTGAGTTTAAGTTGAATTGATATAGATATATACTAATTCTTTGTTTAGATGATTCCTCATTTGCAAGAAGGCGGTGATCGATATCCACCGACACTTACATTCTATAAGACCGCCCATAATTGTTATACAATTAATATGTGTTAATAATCTGATCCACTAACAGACATGCATGCATGTAACCCGTAGGTGTACCACACTTAAATATATAGTGTAGCTATATACGTGTCGTGGGTATTCAATATATACTTAATATGTGTGTGTCATATTATAACATAGATATACACAGGTTACAAGAATTATATGAATAGTGTATAGTTTTCTTTTAGTATTTACTCATCTAGTCCTATATTATTCAATAGCTATAATAAATTTCTTTTTCTTATATTTCCATTTATTACTGTATAATTAATACTAATTTACTCAAATATTATATTTCACCTGGATAAACACATTAAATCTTTTTTTTTTCAACTACCTCAATTAGTAATCCGACAACTAACACTAGGTAAGTTTCAAAATCAAAGAACTAGTCACACCGTATAAAATAATAAGATTATGCAAATAGCACATAAATCACATGTAATGCATGAATTATAATGGTCAACTAAGTAGTAACATGATGGGGTATTAATATTACATCCTCCCCTCCTTATAAAAATTTCGTCCCCGAATTTTACTTACCGAAATAAGTTAGGATACTTAGCTCTCATATCGTCTTCTCTTTCCCATTTAGCTTCTTCTATAGATTGATTCCTCCAAAGTACTTTAACTAATGGGATTTCCTTATTTCTTAACTTCTTTACTTCTCGTAACAAAATCTCCACAGGTACTTCTTCGTAGCTCAAATCTGCTTTCAACACTATGGGCTTATTTTTCAAAATATGAGATGGGTTTGCAACACATTTCTTCAGCATGGATACATAAAAGACATTGTGCACTTGAGCCATTGATACGGGCAAGTCGAGTCAATAGGCAACATCACCGATTCTTTCAGTAATATGAAACGGACAAATGTATCTAGGACTGAGTTTTTCTTTTCTTCCAAATCGCATTACTCCTTTCAGCGGTGCTACCTTAAGAAATACTCGATCTCCTATAGAAAATTATAACATTCTTCTTCTTTGATCTGAGTAACTTTTCTGCCGGCTCTGAGCAGTTTTCATTCTCTGTCTAATTTGCACCACAACCTCTGTCATTTCTCGAATCATGTCTGGACCTATAAACTTCCTTTCGCCAACCTCGTCCCAATAGACCGACGATCTGCACCTTTGACTGTGCAATGCATCATAGGGAGCCATCTCGATTGTTGCTTGATAGCTGTTATTGTATGAGAATTCTATCAACGGTAGATATTTACTCCATTGTCCTTGAAAATCTAGAACACAAGCTTTAAGCATATCTTCTAAAGTTTGTATCATTCGTCTGATTGTCTGTCGGTTTTCCATTTTCTGTGACAATACTTCCGTTATAAATATTTCTCAAAATCCGGTTAATCACAATCGAACCAAACATATTGAGATTCGACAATATTTTCTAAGGAATTGTGTTTCTAAACAAAAAATTGAGATGTGCTTTGTTCCGTCTCAAGATTAACTCGTAGATATTTTTATAAAACCATTAGCCGCCGAGTCTTTTACTTCAACTCGAGCTCGTTTAGGCATAATGCATATTGTATAAGGTCTATGTTTGCATTTTATGTATTTTTAAAACTTAGGGGTGAAAAATCACATTTTTCAACTTGAAATTCGGACAGAGGATTGCATAGCACACAGGGACAGGTCGCCCTGTTCAAGCAATAGTCGACCCTCTGGAGCGACCGGTCACCCTGCATCCTGAGATTGTGTTTTAAACCGTCTGTCCTTCCTTTCGTTTTATTTTCTAACTTTCACATCCATTCATCCAATTCACACACATATCAGTCAAAATGATATTTTCTTGATTTTGTTACTACTTTGGGCTTCTTAAATGTATATCTCATCCATATTATTCATCTTCCATAATTATTGATAAGTTTTAGTACAACGCCCCAGTTTTTGAAATGTGATTTTTAGCGTTACTAAAATATAAAAACTACATTTTATTATATTACTATATTTTTTTTTCTTTAAAAAAACATGTATCTACTACAGCGTAAGCATAAATTAATAATGGAAAATGCAACATTTATGGTTTCAGAAAAAAATTAATAACTAAAGTTATTAATAGGAAATAATGATAATGTAAACTAGTTTTCTCCGTAAGATGCAAATACTAATAAGTAGAAAAAGTTTCATTGGCTTCCCCTTCATCGGCTCCGCACCAATCCGGATAATCTGAAAAAGATTAGTAATAGGGGAATGAGTAACACATACTCAGTAGGGATCCTAACTGTTTAAATTAAATATAGACTAGCATAAATGAACAAATTCAAGAACATATACATTGCCATCACATATACTTTGCCATTGGCCGAAGCCATACTTTGCCATTGGCCGAAGCCTATTTTGCCATTTGACCGAAGTCATACTTTTCCATTGGCCGAAGCCATACTTTGCCATTGGCCGAAGCCTACTTTGCCATTTGACCGAAGTTATACATTACCATTGGCCGAAGCATACTTTGCCATTGGCCGAAGCCACAAATAAATAAATACAGATTCTTCACATGAAGTTCAAGAATTTTGAATCACATTGTCAACTATAAAATTCATAAAATTATACATGACATATTTAATAAAAATAATTAAACTTTGCACTTAAAAGTGTAAACCTCAATCGTAGTTGATAGTTTTACGAAGCTTGGAGTAAGAAAGCCTAAACGTCTAGTTGTTCGTCACTGAATATTGCGTTCGGGTTAGGATGAGAGGATGCACAAGATTTTCGTTCTCTCGATTCCTTCTCTCGGTTGTGTGCGGAGGAATAAGAATAGGGTAGTCAGTTTTTTTTTGTTGTTTCCTCCTCTTCTAATAGATAAGAGGCGTGTGATATAAGGAGTATGAGATTGCTAGTAGAGGGTTTAGGGAAAAGCAAAGATTTTGGGGATTTATGTTTATCCATCTAGTTGCCCCCCTTTTTCTTAGTTTTAAAAAAAGTAAAAATATAACAAAATTATCTTAACTAATATTATCTTTATTATTATTGTTATTAGGAAAAAAAATGGTAAAGTAGTTAATAACAGAAAATAATAAAAAAATAAATAAATTAATATATATCGGGTACTACATCCTCCCCCTCTTACAAAGAATTTCGTCCTCGAATTTTGGTTTACCTCGTTGCTCGAATAACTCTGGATATTTGGCTCGAACTTCTGCTTCCCGCTCCCAAGTTGCTTCTTCTTGGCCGTGTCTTCTCCGCTGAACTTTGATTAGGGTGACATCTCTATTTCTCAGCTTATGCACTTTTTTTGTTAAGGATGGCTATCGGCTTTTCTTCATAAGTCATGCGTCGGTTAACATCCAATACTTCATGATTGATTACGTGATTCGGGTCGTGGATGTACTTCCTCAATATAGATACATGAAATACATTGTGTACGGCTACTAGTTCTGGTGGTACCGCCAACCGATAGGCTACGTCTCCCACTCGTTCTAATATGTCGAAGGGTCCAATGAATCTCGGAGCGAGTTTTCCCCTCTTGCCAAACCTCACAACTCCTTTAGTTGGCGAAACTTTTAGAAAAACTTTGTCTCCTACTTCAAATTGCAAATACTTCTTTCTCTGATCATCATAGGATTTTTGTCGGTCTTGAGCTATTTTTATACGATTTCTAACTTTTTCGATAATCTCGACTATTTGCTCTACTAATTTAGGACCCAATACCTTCTTTTCACCGACTTCATCCTAATATATAGGCGATCTGCACTTTCTGCCATATAAGGCTTCATACGGAGCCATCCCGATAGTTGCTTGATAGCTGTTATTATAAGAAAATTCCAATAGTGGCAAGTATTTTTTCCAATTGTCATCGAAATCCAAAACACATCCTCTCAGCAAGTCCTCAAGAATCTGGATCGTTCTTTCAGACTACCCGTCTGTTTGGGGGTGAAAAGCTAAATTGAATTTGAGTTTCGCCCCCATCGCTTCTTGTAGACTACCCCAAAATTTCAATGTAAATCTAGGATCCCTATCTGAGACTATAGATACGGGTACACCATGTAATCTTACGATTTCTCGGATATAAAGTTGAGCCATGTGTTCCATGTTGTATGTCATCTTGATCGGTAAGAAATGTGCTGATTTAGTCAAACGATCCACCACGACCCATATAGCTTGGTTTCCTCACCTTGACCTCGGAAGCCCGACTACGAAGTCCATATTCACATGTTCCCATTTCCATTCGGGAATCTGAAGTGGTTTAAGTAAACCAGAAGGTCGTTGGTGTTCGTCTTTTACTTTCTGACATGCCAAACATTTTTCTACGAATTATCCAATGCTCCTTTTCATGTTTCTCCACCAGAAAATGTCCTTGAGATCACGATTCATTTTAGTCCCTCCTGGGTGTGCGGTATAAGGTGTGCAATGTGCCTCTTCTAAAATCCGCTTTCTTATTTCCCCATCTTTAGGCACGCACAATCTTCCCTCATATACCAGTGCACCGTCACCAGCTATGGCGAACCCTTTAATTTCTCCCATCGACACCTTCTTCCTCATTTTGCATAGAAACTTATCGTTAGCTTGTGCTTCTTTGATGCTACTATGCAGCGTCGGTTGCACTACCAAAGCTGCTAGTACCGCCTCGGTTTTAGCAGGTGGAGTCACAATCTCAATTCTCATTTTGGAAAATTCCTCAATAAGGTTCTCCTGTGTCGTGAGTAACCTTGCAACTGCCCATCTGGGCATACGGCTTAGTGCATCCGCTACTACATTTGCTTTACTGGGGTGGTAATGGATTGTAGAATCGTAGTCTTTCACGAGTTCCAACCATCTTCTCTGCCTCATGTTCAACTCTTTTTGTGTGAAAAAATATTTCCAACTCTTGTGATCAGTATAAATTTCACACTTCCCCCCGTATAGATAGTGACGCCATATCTTTAGATCATGCATGACTGCTGCCAACTCTAAATCGTGTGTAGGGTAATTGAGTTCATGTTGTTTCAACTGCCTTGAGGCATAAGCAACCCCTTTACCATTCTGCATCAAAATGCACCCCAACCCGTGTTTCGACGGGTCATTGTAGATTATAAAGCTTTCGGAAGTGTTCGGTATTGTTAGAACTGGCGCCAAAACCAGACACTGTTTTAGTTCTTGGAAACTCTGTTCGCACTTCTCGGTCCACATGAACTTTTCATCTTACCTTGTAAGTTGGGTCATCGGGCCTGCTATTTTTGAAAATCCCTCGATGAATCTCGTGTAATATCCAGCAAGACCCAAGAAACTACGCACCTCATTTGCATTTGTAGGAGACGACCATTTCTCAATGGCTTTAACTTTTGCAGGGTCGACTTCGATACCCTTCGTTGTGACTACGTGGCCAAGAAAGACCACTCGATCTAGCCAAAACTCGCACTTCTTGAATTTGGCGAATAACTTCTCCTTGCGGAGAGTCTCTAACACTATGCTGAGGTGTTTCTCGTGTTGCTCTCCGTCCTTTGAGTACACCAAAATATCATCTATGAACACAATTATGAATTTGTCCAGGAATGGGTGAAAAACTCGATTCATCAAATCCATAAATACTGCTGGAGCGTTACTAAGCCCAAAAGGCATCACTGTGAACTCAAGTGCCCATAATGTGTCCTAAAAACTGTCTTGGGTATATCTCCTTCTTTAACCTTCAACTGATGGTACCCAGACCTCAGATTAATCTTAGAAAAGACGCTTGCCCCATTCAGTTGATAAAAAAAGATCCTCAATTCTCGGTAAGGGATACTTGTTCTCGATAGTAAGTTTGTTCAACTCTCTGTAGTCAATGCACATCCTCATGCTCCCATCTTTTTTCTTCACAAAAAGGACAGGTGCTCCCTAAGGCGACACACTGGGTTTTTATGAAACTGATATCCAAGAGTTCTTGAAGCTGAACCTTTAACTCTTGAAGTTCCTTGGGGGCCATTCTATATGGTGCTTTTGATACAGGAGCGGCTCCCGGAATTAGATCAATCGTAAACTCCACTTGCCGATATGGAGGTATTCCAGGCAAATCCTTTGGGAATACATCATCATACTCTCGTACAATTGGAACTTCCATGATTGTTTTCTCGGCAACCCGAGTGGCCATCACATTAACCAAAAATCCCTGACATTTTCCTTTCTTTAGCATCTTAACCATCTTCATTGCCGATATAATTCGAGGCATTCCACTCACTCTTGCTCCGAAAAATATAAATCTATCTCCCTTTGATGGTTCAAGAATTATTTCTCTTTCGTGAAATTTGATGGGCCTTACACTTATTCAACCAGTCCATTCCTAGTATGATGTCAAAATCCCTCATTCTAATCATATGCAATAAATTCTTCCCATCAAAATACAATGCCATATAGTTAGTTACTAGATCAGTACTTATTATTTTTCCCGAAGGAAGGCTTATTTCTAGTGTATCACTAATTGTGCAACTCTCAAGACACGTTTTAGCATGAAAATCAGCGGATATGAAAGAATGTGTAGCACCAATATCCAATAACACTAAAACATGTATATTGGAAACATGTATCATACCTGTCAGTGTTCCCGGATTCTCTTGGACTTCCTGTTTTGTCATAGCAAAAACAGGCGCCTGACCCGTTGGTGCCTTTCCCTTTTTGTCTGGAAACATGGTGCAATAATCTGCGCGATGGCCAGGTTGGTGGCAATGGAAATATTTTCCTTGTCCCATTAAGCATTCCCTATAATGATTCCTCCCACAGATTGGACAGGTTGGCTTCACCTTCTGTGCAACTGGAATTGCGTTTGCCCCGGTCTTAACCTGTTTACTCTGGCTACCAGTCGCCATTCCCTGACTCGGACCATTCCATTTCCTTTTTCTTGGAACATTGTCTGTCTTCTGGGCAGGATAGTCCAATTTCAAGCACGAAGCCACTTTCTAAGCTCGCGAAAGCAATTCAACATAAGTCGTCGTTCCCAAACTAGCTAACACACAACCTATCTCTGGGCGGAGACCACTCCGGAACCTCCTTGCTCTCTTCTCATCCATGTCTACCAAGTGAGTGGAAAACCTTGCCAATTGATTAAATTTTCGTTCATACTCGATGACGGTCATGTTGCCCTGCTTCAATTCTAGGAATTCTATCTCCTTTCGATCTCTATATGACTGTGGAAAGTAATGTTGCATGACCTCATGTTTAAAGCCAGTCCATGTCATGTCACAAAGCTGCCCCTCTGTCCTTGAGTGAGAGAAAGCCTCCCACCAGTGGTCTGCATCATCGGTGAACTGAAAGGTGACACACGAGATTCATTGTGCATCAGTGCTAGGGATACGAGCAAATATTCTTTCCATTGCTCGTAACCATTCCTCAACTGCAAATGGTCTGTCGCGTCCATTAAAGGTTTGTGGTCTGAACCTCCGAATTGTTCCAAGATGTGTGCCTCCTCATTTCCACCAGCTGGGTGGCCTGGTGCAGGTGGTACAACATTCTGATGGGGTAACCCTCGTAGTAAGGTAATGAGATTATTCAGCAGATCGTTGTCGGCGTCCCCTTGGCCTGACTTGAATTAAGTGACGCATTTGATCCATCCCTTCGTGGAGCCATGATCTATAATACAATAGATTGTTTAGTTTTTTTTAACTCGTACCAGAAGTAAGTACAACATCTATCCAACACATAAACACCACAAGACAAGGTAATTAAATAAAAAATATAATTCCACTATTTCAATAGAAATTTCCTACAAGAGGGTACAATGCAAAATAAAATAAAATAAAAGATCACATTGAATCCTATTAATCCAGAAAAATGAAATAACTCTTACTAAAATAAAGAAAAACAAAATTCAAAACAAAATCTAGCTAAGACTAGAAAAACTAGTCATCTAGCTGGATCCCTCAGATGAGAATAATCCATCTAAGTCTTCCTCTAGTTCAGCCAAAGAATCGTCATCTGAATCAACATATATTACGTTAGGCATGATGGGTGGCCCACGCCTAAGTAGTTCAACTATAAATCTCTCGGTATCCAAGGTGGTATGGGGCGGCACAAAACTGTAGTCCGTCATGTCGTCACGTACATTTGCGAGGTCACTCCATTCTCTGGGTAGGGTACTGATTAGCTTATCATTTGCTTCATCCCAGGTGATTATTTCTTCAAGATGTTTTATCTCCAGCCACATTTCTCTCATTGTTTCAATATGCTCATCGACCGTGGCCCCTAGCTTTCTATCATAATTTAAAAACCTATATACCCTCCACTGAAAAATTCGATCTCCCATTCTCTTCCTAGCTGTTTTTATCTCACGCACCATCCCTGAGTATTTCGCGTTACCATATAAGTTCGTACATTATTTAATAAATTATGCAATTCGTTTTTCGTATAGCACATCACGAATCACCACTTATAAGAGATATTTCTAACATGTTAAGCAGGTAAGAGTTTGTGAAGCATGGAAATACATTTATCACGTAGGAGAATAATAATAATAATAATCACATTTTTCAAGCAGCTCATAACACATTGAACATTCTCAAGATTTCACATATTGAAATGATAAGTAAGTATTACCTGATTGGATGCAGCTCGGTGAAGGGATAGCCATTATTTCTTTTTTTTTTTTAAAAAAATTTGCAAGTCTAAAGGAAGGTAGACCTGCTCTGATACCACACTGTAACGCCGCAGTTTTTGAAATGTGATTTTTAGTGTTACTAAAATATAAAAACTACATTTTATTATATTACTATTTTTTTTAAAAAAACAAGTATCTACCACAACGGAAGCATAAATTAAAACGGGTTGATCATAAACTAAAAATCCGAAAAATCCATCGTATTGAATAATGGAAAATGCAACACTTACCGTTTCAAAAACAAATTAATAACTAAAGTCATTAATAGGAAATAATGATAACGTAAACTAGTTTTCTCCCAAAGATGCGAATACTAATAAGTAGAAAACGTTTCATTGGCTTCCCCTTCATCGGCTCCGCACCCATCCGGATAATATGAAAGAGATTAGTAATAGGGGAATGAGTAATGCATACTCAGTAGGGATCCTAACTGTTTAAATTAAATACAGACTAGCATAATTTAACGAATTCAAGCATATATACATTGCCATCACATATACTTTGCCATTTGCCGAAGCCATAATTTGCCATTGGCCGAAGCCTACTTTGCCCTTTGACCGAAGTCATACTTTGACATTGGCCGAAGCCATACTTTGCCATTGGCCGAAGCTTACTTTACCATTTGACCGAAGTCATACATTGCCATTGGCCGAAGCGTACTTTGCCATTGGCCGAAGCCACACATAAATAAATACAGATTCTTCACATCAAGTTCAAGAATTTTGAATCACATTGTCAACTATAAAATTCATAAAATTATACATGACATAGTTAATAAAAATAATTAAACTTTGCACTTAAAAAGTGTAAAGAAAATCCCTACCTCAATTGTAGTTGATAGTTGTACGAAGCTTGGAGTAAGAAAGCCTAAACGTCTAGTTGTTCGTCATTGAATTTTGCGTTTGGGTTAGGATGAGAGGATGATCAAGATTTCCGTTCTCTCGATTCCTTCTCTCGGTTGTGTGCGGAGGAATAAGAATAGGGTAGTCAGTTTTTTTTGTTGTTTCCTCGTCTTCTAATAGCTAAGGGACGTGTGATATAAGGAGTGGGAGATTACTAGTAGTGGGTTTAGGGAAAATCAGAGATTTTTGGGGATCTATGTTTATCCATCTAGTTGCCCCCCCTTTTTCTTAGTTTTAAAAAAAAGTAAAAATATAATAGAATTATCTTAACTGATAATATCTTTATTATTATTGTTATTAGGAAAAAAAATGGTAAAGTAGTTAATAACAGAAAATAATAAAAAAAAAATAAATTAATATAAAAAATGGCACTTGCATGTAATTCATGAATGCTTGTATTAATATGATAGGGATTATGTATATTGTTGTATTATGGCTATAGAATTAGGTTTGGTATTGAATTTTTGGCTCGATTCTATATACAAATGGCACACACATATATATATATATATATATATATATATATATGGAGGGGGTTATATGAGACCACCTCATAGGGTGAGTCAATAGAGACCAATCCTAGCCACATATCTAGATTTTCTAATGGCTATGACTTTAGAGCTAAAATTACGAATTGAATGCTGGAAAATAAAGGGAGGGGTAAATTAGTAATCCTACATAATTACCCAACAAGAATGGGGTTCTCTTAACTTTTATAATCACGCAGAATCTCTCCAAAATCAATCCAGCAAAACCAGCGATCCAACAAAATCGGCATGAACAGATAGATCACTTCCTTCTTCTTCATCGAACGATTAACGCGAACCAGTCTCCCTAGCTTGAATAGAACACCATTTCTGCTGCGTAATTTTGTGGAGAATCAACTGCATATCATGATGCATGCAGAAGAGATGAACAACATATTTGAAAAAGTATTATACACATCGCTTGGAGAAGGTATGTATGATATTGATCATATTCTGTAGATATAAAATCAATATCGCAATATGATGCTAGCTAATCTGCAACGCAATTCGTAATTCTAAAAAAAACACTCAACAACACTCTTTAGTCACATATCTGCATATGAAGGTAACGGTTTCTGCTTACGTAGTATCGTTATACTGCTTATGAAAAGCATACTTCGTTAGAGTGTTAAAAATTGCAAAAAAATTATCATCAAAAGATGCTCTCAAAAATCATACATGTGAATAATTATTTTGTTGCTTATGAATAAAAGCGTTGCTGCTTATGTAATATTGTTATGTTGTTTGTAAACACATGCATGCTTCATGAAAATATGATTGCTTATGTCGAATCTGAGTAGTGCATATTAACAAGCAATATACTGCTTAATAACTGATTGGTACCTATATGCCAGGGAACAACATGAATATACCTCGAGAGCGACCTGAAATATCGACTGACTCTATGAAGTACTGGATACCTGAATGTGAACAACAAATCAAACCTCAACACTCAATGATTTTTGATAATTCGGCTAAGGGAGTACAATTCTACCGAAATGATTTTTAATAAGTACAACAAAACGCTTCCAGAGTGAAATAGTACGCGTGCATTACATTGTATGCAACAAAGAGGGTTCAAGAATGTTGCCAAATCACGTAAAAGAGGATAACAATAAAGCTAACGATACCGGTGAATGTTCTGAAATCAGACACAGAACCTCCGGGCGAGTCAGATATATGAACAATTCGTATGCAACAAACTACAAGTACATAAGCAATGTATGAACAATTCGTATGCAACAAACTTCAAATACATAAGCAATGTATGAACAATTCATATGCAACACAACTACATTAAGCTTAAAATCGCAAAAAAGTTATACATAAGTGTTCCCCATACATTACATATGCAACAAATCTATACTACATATGCAAGAATTGTAATATGCAAGAATACATTGATAATATAAAAACATATTGTTTGGGAAATAATGGTTATCTCTTCGTAAGCACCAACATGCTTCTTCATATGTATACAAAATATCCTTCACAAGCAACATACCTATTTAACATTCATAAGCCGCATCAAATTTGCTGTATTGCATATCTACTCATGCATTATACTAAGTCTACATTAGCATTGCATGTACAAATAAAATAATTTGCTTGTGTAGAATAACACAATTGCATATATAGTATTTGCACATGAAAAAAAGAATTAGATATACACCAGGATAACCATCCCATAAACTTTACACATAAAAACTTCATACATACCCAAAAAATAGAAAAGTACGATCCTACCTACATGTTTATCAATATATTTGCAACATGACATCATAAAACAAAAACCGCATAAAAGTATCTTGTTCGACATATAGTTACAATATCAAAATCAAATTCCTACAAAAAGCCTAAGACCACAATTTCTTCATCCATTGTACTTTTTTGCCTCGAGCAAATTCTTTGCCTTGTGTTCGTTCGTGTCAGCCAAAGCAATAGCAGCAGTGTACTTCGCCCGTAGCATGGATAACTGTGCAGAATTTTTCTTCTTCAACCTACTATCCCAGTTACTCATGCCTCTACCCATGTATGTTTCCATGTGGCGCATGGCAAAAACACCATAACCCACCTTATTATTATTGTCCCTCCAGTCCATAGCCAACCTCAACATTTCAGAATTCTGTATATAACGCACAACCAACGTACAACCTTTGGACAAAATGTATTGAACAAACATATGGCGCTGCAAAAGTCACAAAGCATGTGCATCAAAACAACTTCATATGCACATACTTTCAACTACATAAGCATGTAATGAACTCTACGCATGCAATACTACTACTAAAATCTAACTGATGAAAATTTCGCATGCAAATAGTAATACCTTCATAAGCAGAATTACACAATTGCACAAGCATGCAAATAAAAATATACATAAAAAATAGAATTACAGTGGAGTCAAATTATTCAGCATTCCATAAGCACCATAAACAAACTAAACAAGCAACCTTAACAACTAACATAAGCAAATTAAAAAAAAAACAAGTGAAAAAAACGACCACCACAATAGTTCTGAACAAAAAAAATACCAATGTGCAAACCGATATGAAAATTACACAACAGCAACTAAAAAACAATCCCAAAACAATGAAAAAATAGATTGAAGTTGCAAAAATCGAAGGAACAAACACGAACAATGAACCTTCATAAACCCTATAAAACTGGCAACTACCTACAAATCGAAACCTTCAAAAATACAATTGAGAGAGATGAAAACTTACCTTCAAAACAACTGCAAATCCTTCGAAATTGAACTCGAAGACTTAAAGTCGAAAATCAAACTCGAAGACGGAGAGAATTTTTTTGAAATTGAAAGGTTGGAGAGAGAGAGAGAGAGAGAGAGAGAGCAAAGATGTGAAGACCGCGTGAATCAACGTGAATGAGGTTGTGAGATCTTAATAACTGATTCTATAATGCAAAATGACCACCCTACCCTTCTTAATTGCTGAAACAAAAAAATAAACATAAAAAAGCCCTAAAAATCTGGACCACCCAAAAATTTTGATCTATGGTTAGGATGTGTCCCCATGGACTCACCCCAAGTAAGAGGACCTATTTGATCCATATCATATATATATATATATATATCTTTGTTTTCTTACTATGCATGCCAAATGTTTGATAAAATGTCTCAATGTAAATTCTATCTTTTATATGTTCTTCTTGATTATAATTGATTACAATCCACATATATATATCAATCATGAGTATGCATCTCTCAAATGTTCTTTAAATGATATTAGGGTTCCTTGTCCTCAAAGCATGATATTTTCATAATAATTTCTCGCTTTTATCCTCATGCGCACTTTGATATATATCTATGATGTTCTTATTGTGATAATAGTCTTTTTGATAATTCCAAATGGGGAGAAAAATGAAATGAGATTATAAGCTAATGGTAAGATCAAATTAGTTAGAAAAATCTCAGTGATAAAAAGCTATAAGTTGTGGATTGTTGTTGATTTTATTGAGCGTTATGATTGTTGTTGATTTTATTGAGCCTTATGAATAAGGACTTATTTTTTGACAAGGGAAGCTTTTAAGCTCTTGAGCTATTAAGTCATTTTTAAAAAAAGCTAAGCTTCTAGCTTTAATGTTGTTTGTTTTATTGCTTAGCATGTTGATAGGGGGATATTTACAACTTGTTTTGAAAACTCATTGCTCCTATACTTATGTTTTTAATCTTGAGAAGCGTTGCTTAAAATGGATAGTTGATTTTGATCGGAAAAACTTGTTTTGTTTTAAATATGCTCCCTTAAAATTATTTTGGTTTGTAATCATAAAAAAGGATCAATGTTTTTATTTTCATTTTGATGATTTCATATAAATGAGTTTTATACCAAAACAATGTCCCTAAATGTTGTCCAAATACTTCAAAACATTTTCAATGATTTTTACTAAGTTTTGAAGTACTTCTTGAACTTTATTTTTGACAAAAAACGGATAACTTCTCTGTGAAGAGGTCGACTGGTCGCCCTATAGGGAGACCCGTACATGAAAGTTTACCGAAATAGAGAACAAACCTTATCTGGAAATAGGGGGAGCGCGACGATCGACCCCCTTAGGCGACCGGTTCTTGAGTAATGTTGTTTTTCTTCGAAATCTCTGTTTCAACAATGAACGATAGCTATCATTGAGCAACCGATCGCCATATACAGCGACCAGTCGCCATATACAGTGACTGATCGCCCTAGACAGTGACTGGTCGCCCTCCACAGCATCCTGTGTCAAAAACACTTTTCAACGGCTTTAAAATTCGAAATTCTAAGTTGGCGATTGGTCGCCCTATTGTTTTGGCAGTAGTTTCTCATGAAATTAAGGCTTTATCATTTTTTAACCATTTCTTGGAGTTGTTTGATCATTTTTTTGCAGAGAAATTCAAATTATGAGGAGCTTATTTTGGGGATTACATCTTGGAGCTCTCCTATAAATACATGATAGATTGAAGGATCAAACACACAACACAAGCATACAACACAACAAGAAAATTCTCAACAAATTCTTAGTTCTTGACTTTCTATATTCTTGTTGTATTAGCCTAAGATTATCACTTTCACATCTTGATCATTAGGCTCTCTTTCTCGATTACACTTGCATGCACTCACAAAATTGTATACTTTATTTTAGTTGTAATCTTGATTGTTTCAAACCATCCAAACTAAGACAAACTTGTTAAGTATTCATGTGGTAAGAACACGCTTGGTTAATTTTTAAGTGTTGAAGAGTTTGGTGCTCTTCATTGTTGTAAGAAGAGTTTGATGCTCTTCATAGGTGGCGTTGTAAGAAGAGTGTGGTACTCTTAAAGGTAAATGTTATACCAGTTTGGTATCTATTAATAAACTTTTTCCTTTTCAAAATTCATTCCGACATACCGGGTAGTAGTGGATTAGGCTCTAGGTGAGTTGAACCACTTTAAATCATTGTGTTTATTCTTCTTCTTCTATCTCATTCTTGAAGAGCTTTTCACAATATCTAAAAAGAGGGTGTAAATAAAAAAATTGGGAAAATCTATTCATCCCTCCTTTGGATTTTCATAGCCACTTGGACTAACACATGAGTCATCGACAGGAGTCATTATCGGAGTTGAACCTAGAGAAGGATTAGTCCCATGATTGCCCCTGCTCAAACAAACATCCGAACCAAAAGTGGGTAAAATGTCATTTTCCTAAAAAAAATTAGTTCCGCTTGAAATTTCATAAATTTCATGGCATTAGCTATTTCATGAACTACATGACATTAAACTATTTTGTAAAGATAGGTTAATTGCAACTCTATTGAAATTGTATAGATTCGTAGACTTCTGTTGTATTTCTGATTTTTAATTATTTTTATTTTAATGAATCTGTGGAGTTGTAATTTATTGGATGTTATTCTGTTTTATTGTATAACAAAATTGGGGCGTGACATTTGTGGTATCAGAGCTTAGGTGTAAAAGAACTACACTTGAGCTAAACCATGATAGAGTCTTTGGCCTGTGGTGGATTAAGCGGTACTGCAGGACTTAAGATTTATCTGAAATAACGATTTAGACATATTTGATTGGTCGGCTGGTATACCAACTTAAGTATCACTAATAGTTAGGAATAACCGAAAGACGAATGAGAAATACCTATGGCAAACCATTTCAGTGAACTTCATCACCCTTTTGACAAATGTCTACATCACAAGAATATGAGTGGTGTATGAATTAATCCTTACTTAAAAATACGAAGAAAAAAAATTAATAGTAATATCGAGGCTTTATTTAGAGAAGAAATCCATGATTTATGATTTTGAGAATGATTTATCGTTTTATGGTTGAAATCTCACTTCTAGCACAAAACCGTTATTGCTTGACTGAGTTGGCGTGTTACTTCCGACTCGTAACCATTACACTTCACTGGCTTGTCATTCCACATTCGGTTAGCAACCATTACTGTTTGACTGGGTTCGCGTGACACATTCGGTAGGGAACCGTTACTGCTTGACTGGGTTGGCGTGTCACTTCCGACTTGCAACCATTATACTTCACTAGGTTGGCATGCCACATTCGGCATGCAACCTATACTGTTAGACAGTGTTCGCATGACACATTTGGCATGGAACCATTACTGCTGACTGGGTTGGCGTGTCATTTTTGACTCGTAACCATTTTACTTCACTAGGTTGACATGTCACATTCGACATGCAACCATTATTACTTGATCGAGTTGGCATGGCACATCCGACATGGAACCGATACTGCATGGCTAGACTGTTGTGTCACTTCTGACACGCAATCATTATGCCTTACTGGGTATACAAAACAAATATAATGTCTTACCAGCTGACCATGTCACCTCATTTTAGAAAATATTATTCTGATTGCTTGAAGATTGTAGGCTTGAAAAGAATGATTAGTTGTGATGATTTATAAATAGACTTGCTTTGTTAACTAAGACGAACAAGGTTACGAATCATGTCTTCAATTGAGTCTTCATAAAAAAATGGACCGAATAATCGTTATCATGAAAAAAAAAGAGAAAAAGTCTCTACAACTATTCTAAGAAGGAATTTGGGGGCCAAATTCCTTTGAGGAGGGGAGAGTGTGACACCCCACTTTTGAATAACTATGTAATATCATCATGGTGGAAATATTGAACAGTTGAGATTTTGAAAATTGTATTTTTTTAAATATTAATTGTGGTATTATTACTAATTAAGAACTTATTTAATTAATTTTAGGTTAAGTAAGCCTTATTTTATAAGAAGCTCAAATTTATTTAGCAAATACTTAACCACATATCACCAACCTGCTTATTAATTTAGCATATAGCAGTTGTGCAGCCACCTGCTTATTAATTTATGCAACAACTGTGCAACAACCTGCTTATTAATTTCAGTAGCAGCTGTGCAGCAATTTGCTTATTAATTTATGCAACAACTGTGCAACCTACTTCAGTAGGCAACAATGCAATAGCCTGCTTATTAATTTTAGTAGTAGTTGTGCAACAGTCTACTTATTAATTTATGCAAAGAAACTTCAAATACTTTTGATTTGCAATGACTTTTAGCGATTGTGCGGTGACTATTTTATCACTTAAATTGATTTGCAGGTGCTTCTATTGCGTCATCGCTGGTGCAATCTTTAGCTTTTTGAAAATTATAAATAGAATGTTCCTATTATTTTTCAATTCATCCAAAAATCAGTAAAATTTTAATTTTCCTTCATATTTCTTATATGTTCCCTATTCTCCAATTTATTTCTATTTACTTCCACCACCATTACGACCTCTTATTAAACTGTCGTCATAAGTCATCGCCATGATGCATTATCAGAGTTGAACCTAGAGAAGAATTAGTCCCATGATTCCCCCTGCTCAAACAAAGATCCGAACCAAAAGTGGGTAAATGTCATTTTCCTAAAGAAATTAGTTTCGCTTATAAGTTCATAAATTTCATGACATTAGCTATTTCAGGAACTTCATGACAGTAAACTATTTTTTAAAGATAGGTTAATTGCAACTCTATTGAAATTGTATGGATTCATAAACTTCCTTTGTATTTATGGTTTTTAATTATTTGTACTCTATATAATAGTTCTTGTCGAGCCTAAGTTAATGAATCTGTGGAGTTGAAATTTATTGGATGTTATTCTGTTTTCTTGTATAACAAAATTGGCGCATGACAATAAAAAATAAAACACTGAAAAAGCCAGTTAAGTCTAGACCATTAAAAATTAGATTCCAAAGATTAGGATATGTTTTTGCATACTTGCCCCAAATGGGTGGACTTATAGGATTTAAATCCTATATATATATATATATATATATATATATATATATATATCTGCGTGTGTGTGTGTGTGTGATGAATCCTAAAATAGGGATATTGGAAAATGTTGAGGGCAAATCGCAATTATATTTCTTTCAGTTTTTTTCACTTAGTTGGGAGTACTGGTTGGAGGGGAGAGGATAAATTTCAAAGAAACTGAAAGATATCGAGTTCAAAACTCGGTTAATACCCTTACAAAGGGTGAGTGATACCACTTGAGCTAATTTCTTTCACTTAATTACTTCATTATTTAATTATTCACCCATGATACCACTTTGTTCATGTATTGTTTTGTACATTGTTTCTACTGTTTCTGTGTTGTTCTATAATATTTTTAAAGTTATTCGAATAATTTTTTTGTTGTTTCCATGTAATTTTCATTGTGTAGATATGGTTTTACCTACTTTTAAGCTCTTTTTATTCACAAGGTGTTTTTAATATTTTTTACGTTGTTCCTAGCTGTTTCCATACCATTTTTAATGTTGTTCTTATGTTTCTTTGTCGTTTCCACGTAGTTCTCGATATTTAATTACAATTTTTACCTATTTTTAAGCTCTCTTTTTGCTCATATGGTGTTTTATATATTATTTCTGGTTTGATTATATTTTGTTTCTTGGTTGTTTCCATGTTCTTTATATTTTTAGGCATTGGATCAAAAATTGAATTGTGTGTTTTAACTCATGTTGTTTCTATATTATTTTCAATTTGTTTGGTTTAATATGTGTTGTTTTATATTAGTGTAAATATATTTCTTATTTTTTTTTATTTGAAGTATAAAATGGATTATTTAACGAAGACGAAATTTGTGTTTTCACTGAAATTTGATTGGAAGAAACATGTTTGAAACAACAAAGAAACAACAACGTAAAAAAGTTCAGAAATTTTGGCAGGAGCGTAATTTTGTCCAAAAATCACGGGAAAGCGTAATCTTATGTCTTTTGTCCAAAAAAGTTGGGTAATTGTGTCCTTATCTCTTAATTAAGCCCGTTTTTAAGCAGCATCAAAAAAGATAACAATGCCATAGTATCTCAATAAAATGATGTGTTCTTAGTAACCAATATCTTCTCCTATGCCTTGAATTGAAATTAAAATTCATATTTAGCTAATTACACTGATCTTATATATATCTTAAAGCGGTGGGTTACCAATAGACAAAAATGTGGGCAAAAACGTGGATAATTTAGTGTTGTGGATCGAATGGTAATTTTTACTTTTTGGTTTGGACGAATGAAATATGTGTCTTAGATATAAATGGATTAGGAAAGTGAAACAAAAAAACCTAAAGTACTTACACCTCATTATTAATTCGAATTAGAGAAGGATTTCAGTTCAAATAGAAATATTCGGAAGAGGAGTTGAGTATTTTGCTTATAAAAACTAGCTAGTAGAAACTCGAAACTCTCATCTGCATGTAAATGATCTCTAGCTCTTTCCTTTACAATTTTTCATCGATCAAACCATTATTATATCTTTCAGATTTTGTTGAGTGTGAAAAATGGCAACGGAGGATTTGTTGGTTGAAAGATTAGACGTCCCTCCGCCGACCCACCGGAGAAGTTTCTCGTCGAACTCAGTTGTGAACCTGAAGCAACACAGGGAAGTCGGACAAGAGGAGATTCAACAACCCCGTGGCGAGACAAAGAGATCGCGTCTTGATTCACCGCGGAAGGCTCATGACGTCAACAAATGCGCTTTAGTAATGGGAAAGTGACGCTATTGAGAAGAGGAGAGTCGTTAGGTTCGATCGCTGGAAATCCGATGATTGAAAAGCCCGTCGACGATATATCGACTGATAATTTTTACGCGGGATATTCAGTTTCCATGTCTCCATCTCCCCGATCCGTGCCTCTGCCGACCTTCTTCAACAAGAAGGACCTAAAGTATCAGTTCTCCGACGCTACTAGAGATCTGAGGCGAATTCTTCGTCTCGAATGACGATTTGGATGGAAGACGAAATCTCGAGCAAACACATATATATGAGAAGCGATTCATTTCAGTTTAGCATAGTTTTTTGAATTCGTTCACTTAGCTAGATGTAGTATAATCCTGTCGATTCGGTGCAGCATGGAAGATTAATGATGAATTCTTTCTACTGCATTTATGTACAAAAAGTAGCAATTAAATAGTTAGTATTTTGTCTTTCTACTTGATGTATAGAAAAGATCAGCAACTAGGGTACGTACGGTTAGAATTTGTTGAGGCTACACAAATTGTTGATGCATATATGCATATTAATTATTTATATGCTATATGGTTGTAGCCCAATTGGTAGTTTTTGTTCTCCTTTTTCTGTTTTTTCCTTTCTACTTATGAGTTATCATCAATGAATATTATCACTAGTACTAATAATATGCTTATTAATATATTTACGTGTAATTTCTTTTTGTACCTAGAGAAACTTTCATTCCGTTAATTTTACTATATGCTTGTGGTCTTAGACGGAATTTATTATATATGGAATAGATCAAGCTGTTTTTACTATCAATTTTTATTTTATTTCTAATTTAAATTGTTTTTTAACGAAGATATTCGAAGTTAGGAGTCACCGAATTTTTTCAAAATGAATTTTCAATTTTTAATATTTTTGGTTGAGCTAATTTAGAGGAATCTAATTAAATTCCAATTAGGAGTAGATGTAACCAGAGCTTCTACTGTAAGCTTGAACTAGTGGGGGAAGGTTTTCAAGCTTTTTCATGGAGTGTTTGCAAGCATTTTCGCTTTGGGATTTGTCATGACTGGGTCGGTAGTACGCGATCGTCTATTTTGTCTCTTATCAATTAGCGCACACCCCCCTCCCCAACTATGCTTCCTGCATGTTACTCTCAGTACGACATAACAGTAAAGTTTCATATGATTGATCTTAATTGGAGTTTCAACACTTTCTATTCCCGCCTTTTTGTGTACCATCATTACTAGTTTACAAGACGTCATTTTGACGTCCCGATGTCATTTCGGAACCCTTGGATATAGATCTCATCAATGGCCATGATCAACCCTTCTCCTCCTCAACATAAATTAATGTTAAGGAAAAGAGGGTGGCATTCCATTCCTTTATAATATTCTCTCTCTACTCTCTCTCCACCCCGATTTTCAGCGACTTTCTCGATAATCATTTCTCCTTTTGCCCTAACTAAGTTTTCTCCTCCTTCTTAGGTACATTTCCTACCCCTATATCCATTTTCTTTATTTACTTTGGTAATAATGACAACCTTTGCCCCTTCGGCTTCATTTTGCCCTCAAGTAGCAGACTTAGAGCATCTCCAAAACAACGGTATATTAACGATAGCCGCTAATTTTCGTCAAAATCGATTCTCCAACCCACCGCTAGAAGCTACGCTTTTGTTGAGGGAGTGAATAGTTGGCCGCTTCATGTGGCGTTAAACTATTCACTACTCTAAACATTTTTTCTTTTTTTTTTAATTTTTGTGTGTTTTGCATTTTCTCTTTTTCTTTGTCATTTTTGTTTAAAAATTGTTGCTTTAATTTCAACTTCATACACATATATATGCAATAAAATTGTTACTTTAATTTCAACTTCATACACATATATATACAAAAATACATAAGATAACCTAAAAAATATCAAATACAATAAAATTACAATAAACTAAAATACATATAATAATAAAACATATGGAGACGAAACAAGAAATACATAATAAGATAACTCGAATCTACAATACAATATTTTTTTTAGTAAGGCCCAAGTCCACTTCCCGATCCTCCAAGATCTTGAAAATAACCCCCAAACAGCTCGAAATTATTACTAGTCCTTGGTTAATATTGTTCTTCTCTTTTCAAAGATAATTCTTATCTCATTCTTTTCCGAAAGTACTCACGTCGATTGGTATCTGAAATGGTGTCCAAATCTATCATTAAAATTTTGTTTTTGGCTTCCCACTGTGTTGTTTCTGCCAATCTTTTTTTTGCTAACGCATTTTGCCTTTGTGCTTCAATTTTTTGTTTTTGCACCTCAACAACACAATCTTTTTATGTGACTGAACACTCCAATAAATCTCGTAGTTTTTGGTTTTCTTCTCTAATCGTGTTTAGAACGGCAGACATATCTTCGCCTTTTTTTCTCTTTAATTTGGCTTTTTTCATCCCATCTGGACGATGTGATGATGAAGAACCACTGATATTTTCATCACTTAAATTCAGAGAAAATGAAGATAACCCAGGATCGGATGAGATTGGGGACTCAGGCATTGTATCTGATTGGGATGAAATCCTTGGGAATTTCGTGAAGTACTATCAAACTTCGAAAAATCTTTCATAATGGACCACACATGTTCAAACTTGAATCCTTTTTTATATTTTGAGTCTATCATCATTAGTTGTTTTGCACGATCGAACTGCATAATGAATAAAACATGTTAAATTTAAATAAAAGGTAAAAGAAAATTTAAAAATAACATATTAAATGATGGCTTATAATATCTTTTTCAGAAAATCAACTTGGATTCTGATATTGAACTTGTTCAATAGACCCTTTTAATTTTGAAATAGCATGGAGTATTTGTTGCATGCGACTTTCAACTGATCTTTGGGTTCGATCAGGCATCATTTGATTTGGTATTGTGGAGTTATAGGCATCCATAACACGATTCCAGAAGTGTTCTTTTGTTTGGTATGCACCTATTTCCGAATTTTGTGAAATGTCAACATATACATAACAAAGATGTCTATCTTCATCAAAAGTATAATTGGGATTTCGGGATGAGGCCATTTGAGGTAATAAGATAATTTAAGAAAGTGATATATAAATCAATTTAAGATTGATAGTGTGTGGGAGTATGTGTATAATGTATCCTATTTATAGAGGTTGTAGACACTAAATAAACGGTATAAATTCAAAGACATGAAATCCAAATAAGATAATAATCGGATGGTGTAGAATTAAAGAATATCAAATAGATAGATAAGGTTGCATCTTTGAGTACAATTATTTCTATTATACTCAATATTTTCAAAAACTCTGCCGAAACATGTGGGTTGTACTACAAATGGTCAAAAGCATGCACACACTTTTTTAAAAGCCTGCACACACATGTGACATGTAGTTACAACTATTCTAAAAGTAAAAGTATTGAACAATTATAAAAGAAGTACACACTTTCTCATTATTCATACACACAAATTTATTCAAATGAATTCCAATTCTGGCGCTCTTCTTATATATTTTCTTCTTCAAGTTCATCCGATGATGAGCTTGAACATTTAATCGAAGAGTTATGATACGAGCAACAATTGATAGCTCAACAAATTTATAACAATAATCTTATCATTGCAGAATATTTTGGAAACCAAAATGCCCTGACTACCCATGGTGGCTCAGTTCCTAGTCATAAGACAATTCATCGTGATCGAGAAGCAGTAGCTTAATGCCTTTTCAACGATTATTTTTCTGAGAATCCAACATATAATGAAGAAATATTCCATAGGCATTTTCGAATGTCTCGAAATTTATTTTTTCGTATTGTTAATGTTGTTAAAAATCATGATGGTTACTTTATTCAACGAAGGGATGCGGTCAATAGACTTGGCTTGTCTACACTTCAAAAAATAACAGCAGCATTCCGGATATTAGCATATGCTATGCCAACGGATGCTATTGCTGAGTACATCAAAATTGGAGAGTCTACTGCAATTGAATGTGTAAAGAGTTTTTATCGTGCTATTGTGGAGATATTTTTGGAGCAATATTTAAGATCACCTACATCAAGTGACGTTTCTAGACTACTTTATATTGGTAAATAACGTTGCTCCCCAGGAATGTTAGGTAGTCTAGATTGTATGCATTGGAGGTGGAAGAATTATCCAACAACTTGGGCAGGACAATATGCAGGTCACAGTGGAGATCCGACTATTATTGTTGAAATCGTCGCTGATTATGATCTTTGGATATGGCATGCATACTTTGGTATGCCAGGATCTAATAATGATATTAATGTATTGGAAAGATCTCATCTTTTTTCTAATCTTGCGAAAGGTATTGCTCCTCCTGCATATTATGTCATTGGAGGAAAAGAGTACACCACGGGGTATTATTTAGCCGATGGTATATACCCCAAATGGTCCACGCTTGTGCACACTATTCATGACCCACGTACTCCGAAATAGAAATATTTTGCTATGAAACAAGAATCATGTAGGAAAGATGTAGAGCGTGCACTTGGAGTTCTCCAAAGTAGAATTGCAATTGTTGCAAATCCAACACGTTATTGGAGCAAGTGTGATTTGGAAGATATAATGATTGCGTGCATTATTATGTACAATATGATTATAGAGGATGAACGAGATCTTGATGCACCAATCCGAGCTTCGAGAGACGTGCCAACTCCAGATGTAGAAATGGTGATGGATGAAAATATTCAATTTCAAGTATTTCTTGCACGATATAGAAAAATTAAAGACAAAGAGACACACATGACACTTCGAAACGCGTTGATTGATCATTTGTGGGAAGAATTTTCTAATTTAGAAAATTAATTGATGTTATCATGTAATTTATGCTTTTGTATCATGTAATTTATACTTTGTAAGGATCTATTATGAAATTTTATTTTTTTGTTTAAATTAACCAATCAATGAGTAAGGATTTTTATATGTTTTTTAACAATAAATAATTTGAAAATTAATTCAAATTATATTTATATTTAATTCTATTGAATAATTTTAATATTAAACTAAAACTATGTATCTAAATTATAAATTGATAAATTAAATATATTAATTCAATATAGAAAAGAAAGAATAAATATGGAATATTCCAATGTAGAGTGGAAAATAGAGGTGTGCATTGGAGATGAAACTTAATCCCTCTAAATTTTCCTCTAGAATAGTGTTAAAGTTACACAAAACTAGAGGCAAAGGTTGGAGAAGCTCTTAGTGAGATAGTCCGGCAAAGTGGGGTCATCCCGAGCTAAAACTTGGGCTGGTTCCCATAATCTCTCTGATCCTGATGCCACTGAATCAGATACTAACACCGAATAAAATCTTTCTCACATTGAACTTAGAGTCCCTATTCCCAACGTCCCGCATGGAGATGTTTTCTCTTTTAATCCTATAAGTGTAACTACATTATCTTTGAATAGTATATGTGCAAATATAAAAATTCCTACCAATTATAAGTTAGTTCTTCTTAATAGTTCGGAAAGACTTTACCGACCTCCCACGAGATGTCTAACTTTTTTCAATGGCCAAGTAGATGGGGGATTAAGATTCCATTTCATCCCTTTATGATCGAGCTTTCCGTTATGTACAATATCCCTTTAAATCAATTAGCCCCAAATTTCTTTAGGATCATCGCATGTTTTATACGAAATCTAAACATAGTACCTTCCACCGAGCTCTTTTTCTCTTTCAAGTACTCCTAAGAAAGACGTGCATTGCACGTTGTCCATATGACTTCACTAAATCAATTATATTATTTAATAATTTTATAAATGAATATTAAAATATTACAAAAGTGCTTTACAAATAATAAACATTCATTCAGTACTCAAATTATTTAAATTTGAATATTTGAAAGTATTCTAACATTTTTTTCCTGCAAGTATAGATCGATAATGAATGGTGAAAAATGTATTTCAAGAATGCAATCTAATAGAATTTTAAATTTATACAAAAAAAAATATCTTATATGAGTGTAAGATCATCTTATTGCTAGTAATAATTTTTCTTAATTGATTTTAGAATTATTTTAGCAATATATGTTTAAAGTTGATAAATCAATTATCACATTAATGAAAAGAATTAAAATTAATTAAATAACTTATTCACAAAAATCAAGCATAACATCAAATATTGATTAAAGAAATGTATGAGAACAAATTTACAATATAAAGTATATGTAAAAAATATTTTTCAAATATTTTTAAAATTTTAATAAAAAGCTAAGTATCTTTTCGTGATATTTAAACTCATAGTTATTGCATTCCACCTGTTTCAAGTGCCGTATTTGAACATAATAAATCTTAACCAAATATATATGAAAATTAATCCATTATCACATCAAGAGTCAACTCTGAAATATAACTATAAAAATGTGATAAGTCGAGATCTAAGTTTTGAAACTATATTCAATTGCACAGAATATATCTTCACTTAATAAATAACAAAACCAACTGTAGTCTTAAATAAAGAAATAATACATTATCACTTTTCGTATGAAGACACTCTTCAATAATTAAATACAATAGCACCAATTAACCTTTATGTTTGAAAGTTATTGTTAAAAAATTTGGTTTTTTAAAATATTTAAGAAAATAAAAATTAGAAGTATTCAAGTCGAGCATTAAATTTGGGTTATGTAAAACTCATATAATATCATTATATAGGTATAAAACTAATATAATATTAATTATTTTTTAAATGATATTTTGAGTGAAGATTTTAAGTTATTTATTAAAATGACTTAAAAATTATAATTACATAGAATTTTAGAATGTTATTATATGTTATTAGATATTGCAATCGTAATTGGATTTTGCTCTTTCAGTTTATTAGAACATTTTCATATCTGTAATTTTTTCATGTGAACCATATTGTTATAAGATTATAACTATTCTTAATATACTAAAATTAATCTAATTGTTATGTTGCTGAAGAGACTATAATATTTCAAATTTAAAAAATATATATTTTCTAAATATTATTATTCATTATAAAATAAAATTACCAATACAATTTCAAAAGGTTAATGTTTTGTATTGAACAAAAGGTATATATCGATTTAATATTTATTTTAATTTTCAATAAACTTTTGTTCAAATAAGAAATGAAACCCTAAAATTATTTTTGAATTCTCATCTCATTAATTTCACATATAACTATTAATTTTTTTAATATTTTTTATATTAGTTTTCACTTAATATTGTTGTGTTTATTTAATTTTCTATTAATGTCATATTAGTATTTGGATTAATATATAATTTAAGTAATGCATTACTTTCTCAACATATATTAAATTCTTTCTTATTAAATGAGTTGCTAAGTTTTTCTTTTTCGTCCATATCTGATCTTTTAGTCTCAATCCAATTTTAGTTGTTGATTCACTCTTTTACATAATTTTATATAATTAAGTTATTTCGGGTCTTGAGTTTTAATACTAATGTCATGATGATGTTTTAATTTATAGATATTTAAGGATGTATGTTTCCAGGGATATTTGAGTTTTTATAATTATTTTTTCAGTTTGTGTTCTGAATGCTTTACAATAGCATATATATTATTTTCAATTATCTATTTTTACACTTAATTCTTATTTTAATTTATATTTTTTTATTTTGTTAAATTAATTTTATATATTAATAACATGTATTGAAGACTTCTAACAATATATGTTCATGTAAGTAAGAGAATTAGCGGGACGAACTATTGATGCTTATCAGCGATGTTGGTCGGGCCTGAATTGTGCACGTCCTGCTGTGCCAGTTAACAGAGGAGGGGTCTGGGGTCGTCCGACGGGTAATGATTTAAAACTGAACGTTGATGCTGCGATTTCTTCCACCCATGGAGCTATCGGTGTTGGGGCTGTCATTGACTCATTCGTGACTATACTGGAGCAGTGTGTGCGTGTCTAGCTAAATTAATTTCGGGCCGATTCGAGGTTCTTGTCGCGGAAGCCATGGCTCTTCGGGAGGGATTGGCATTTGCTAAAAGGTTAGATCTCAATATTACTTTTGCTGAGTCAGATTCCAAGACTTTGGTGGATGCTTAGTTGGGGGATTAAGTTGCTTTGGTGGTTTCAGACATTAAATTGTTGCTTGGCTCGAATGCTCATCAGATTAACTGCTCCTTTATTCCTCGTGAGTGTAATACGGTAGCACACACTTTAGCTTCTGCCGTTTTTTCATCGTTCTTTATCTAGGACTTGTTTGAACGACATTAGTCAAAAAAGTAATATAACATTAGGAATATGATGTGTTGGAATTGGTTTTAATAAATTTGGTTTTGACCCGATTTTGACCAATTATTTAAGTGGGTTCATTTATTCGAAGTATGAAATAAATGAGATAAATGTCATCTACGCCGCGGGTAGATGAGTTTTGCATTTTGAATTTCTCAAAACCAATGTCGGGTGAATGAGAAATAAATGCATAAAATTGGCCACTTAAAATGATTTTATATATGGAATATAAAAAGGTGAGAATATGGAAAACCATGTCCCACATAGGAAACATATTAAATGTTTGGCTAGTTAATAAAGAACTTCACTACAAATAAGGAGTAATCAAGTGGAACTCCTTATGGTAAACTCTAGTTGACCAAGTCAATTTTGACTAGCCTTTGCTAGCCTTTGGCAGCCGAGGACGGTGCGAGCACCGTCCGAGCCGCAGGCGGGCGAGCGTAGCCGCAGCCGGGCCCGGCCCACACACGTTGCACATAGTCGCATTGGGCTCTTTAGAGGCGCACTTTGCACTTCGAGGAGCTTTGAGGAGCCTTAAAGTTTTGCAAAATCGAACCAGGGTTCAGTCTAGTGGCTCGATCACGTGGCGGCAGCTCAGGTGGCAGTGACTTGGCTGAATCGTACGAGCGACGACATGTGGCGCTGATTGGATGTGTTCTGTCACGACGGGACACGCGTGGATCGACACGCGTCCCAAAGTGTGGAGGTGTATGCCAAAGGTGTGTTCATTCGCACAAATGCGATCAGAGCATCGGATCGCAATTGTTAACCACAGATCGCGCGATCCGACGGCAAAGACGATTCGGACCAGGGTTGCACCCAAAGAAAGAGGCACCAGGAGCTCTATATAAACCAGCCCCCATAATTCATTTGATTACATCAGAAAAATTCGAATTCTCTTGCTTCTTCTTCATTCTGCATTACACCATAAAAAGAGAGTTCAAAAACATCTAAGTGTCCATTGTGCTTGCGATTTGTAGTGCAACTATCGCAAGTGTTTGTCGTTGTATCTTGGGAGACAATTGCCGCATACCGTATGCACCGTGAGCGGGGCAATCTTGTCTTAAAGAGAAATAGTCTAACTCTTGCCTCGACATCTATTTTTGTATCGAAACTCTGCTCGATTTTTCAGCCATTCGATATACACCATCCAGTATTTCCATCAATTTAAGACAAAATTTTTTGTGTGTATCAAATGGCATCGGCATCATCAGTTCCGACACCAGCACAAGCACCGGGAGAGAAACCTGAGAAGTTTGGAGGTTCAAACTTCAAAAGATGGCAATAGAAAATGTTGTTCTATCTTACGACTCTGAACCTTGCTCGTTTCCTTACGGAGGATGCCCCAACTGTGGGGGAAGAGGAGACTGATAAGGAGAAGAGAATGGCATTTGATGCTTGGAGTCAAAGCGACTTCCTGTGCCGGAACTACATTCTCAGCGGACTGGAAAACACATTGTATAATGTGTATTGTTTGGTAAAGGCTGCTAAAGAGCTGTGGAGTTCTTTAGAGAAAAGTATAAAACGGAAGATGCTGGTACAAAGAAATTTGTTGTCGGCAAATTCCTTGAGTTCAAGATGGTTGACACCAACGGTGATCAGCCAGGTTCAAGAGATCCAATTAATTCTGCACGATATAATTGCAGAAGGAATGGTATGAGGCCTTAAAAGCTTTTAAAAGATATAAGAATTAATTCTGGTACAAATGTTTGGCTAGTTAAAAAAGAGTTTCACCACTAATAAGGAGTAATCAAGTGGAACTCCTTATGGTACACCCTAGTGGACTAAGTCAATTTTGACTAGCCTTTGGCTAGCTCAAAAGACACCAAGGACAGCGCGGAGCACCGTCCGAGCCGAGCCCGTGCAGCTGCACCGAGCCCAAGCCCGCGCATGTCGCACTAGAAAAAACTTCATTAATTAATGTTACTTAATTTTTATTAGAATATGTTATATTAGTATTTAATCTAGTTAAGAATATTAAACCTATAATGGAATGACTTAATCCAAGAGAAAAAAAAGAACGGAAAAAAAATTATAGGGCCAACCCTATAATCTTTGTTTACTCAAGTCAAATGGATGGACTCATAGGATCCAAATCCTATATATATATGTGTGTGTGTGTGTGTGTGTGTGTGTGTGTGTGTGTGTGTGTGTGTGATGAATCCTAAAATTGGGATATTGGAAAATATTGGTGGCAAAATCGTAATTATATTTCTTTCACTTAATTACGTCATTATTTTATTATTTACGCATGAATATATATTATTGGGTCTGAATATTGTCAATTGGCCCATTAGACCCAAACTAGTACTGAACAACCTATTTTTCAGCTCTCTTTCTGTTCATATGGTGTTTTCTATATTATTTCTGATTTGTTTCTATTTTGTTTCTTGGTTTTTTCCATGTTCTTTATATTTTTAGGCATTAGATCAAAAATTGAATTGTGTGTTTTAACTCATGTTGTTTCTATATTATTTTCAATTTGTTTGGTTTAATATGTGTTGTTTTATATATGTGTATATATATTTCTTGTTTTTTTATAATATTTGCAGTATAAAATGGATTATTTGACGTGGAGACGAATTTTAGATTTATTAAGATTTGAGATCAAAAATTATATATATATTTTTTAAAATTTGCTCTTATGGCTGAATAACAATTTTGGTCATTTATCTTTCCAAAGTTAGCAATTATAGTCCTATAACTTTCGAGAATTAGCAATTTTAATCGTTTCATACCATAGCTAATTTTAATAACCCCAATTTCATAGATTATGAGAACTTACATTTTCTGACACCTATTTTGTTCGTCGCATTGTTACACCTACTTAGATCCAGTCTCTATTCAGAGGTTTTAAGAGGATCATGTCATGTTTCTAGCCTATAAACTCAATAGGGCATACTTCTGCAAAATTCTGAATAATTAGATTTCAGACCAAGTCTTTGATAAAATGGATATAGTCCATTACGACCATATCAAGCCCAACATGCTTCCGTATAATTAATAAATCTAGAGCTGTCAAAACGGGCCGGCGGGCCGGGCCAGCCCACAAACCACCAAAACCCGTCATTTGGCGGGGCGGGGCGGGCGGGCTAGAAAAACCTCAACGCAACCCAATCCGCCTTGGGCCGCGGTTTAGGCGGGCCGGCCCGCCATAAATTCAGTTTTTCTTTTTCCACAAAATTGACGTGTTTATATTTCTTTTGCATGTATTTTTTCGTCAAGATTTTAATTTAACATTAAATCAAAGACTTGATATTAAATTTATATGTTTAATGCACATATCCAATAGATTTAACGAACCAAGAGAAAACTAAAAGCTCATGGTGATGGAAAATTATAATTAGAAAGACCACATCTTTGTGTTGAAATATTTGTTTGATGTTACAGTGGACCTAACCTCCAAGATCCAAGATGTATTTATAGAATAATGGCCCCAAAGCTTATCTATATAAATAACCAACAATAACTTCATAATATTTTAGTGAGAAATCCAAAGTTGAAGCCTGGTAATGGATTGCAGAGTTTCCACTTAACTCCATATGAGCATGCTATTAAGAATTGATTGACCGTGTTTCCTCAAAAAAAAAAAAAAAAGAATTGATTGACCGTGTTTTTCTTAATTACATAATATTCCAAATTATTTTTTATAAGAAAAAAGTGTGCCCGGTCGGCCCCTCCCATGCGGGTTGGCCGCTCAACCGCCGCCCAAACGGGCTGGCCCATTTAGGCCCGCCTCAAGGGGGCACTAAACCTCAACCCATCCCCTTACCTTCGACGGAGTGGGATCGGGCCTAGCCCATTTTGACAGCTCTAAATAAATCTCTAAAAATTTGTACACTTATTTGACCAAAACAGCATCGGGTGAGTTGGTTCGCAACGCCACCAGTCGGAATATCTGGTTTAACGTAAGGAAGCTCAGATAATATCCCGCTTGTCTATCGCAGTGTCTCAAGTTTTCCCGGCTTACTCCTCTGCGAGTTCCTTTTCAACATATACACTACACCATAAATGATATTAGGTAACACTAAAAAAATATTATCTAATGGCCATAAAATGTTACTGTAGACAATAGGTAGCACTTTTATGGCACTGCACTTGTCCGTGCTACCTATAGTCTAAGGTATCACATTATTAGCTTTTAGTAACACTTTTTCTAAGTGTTACATTAAGTTTTCTATTGGTAACATTTTGAAGCAATATTTCTAAAGTGTTACATATGAATCTTATGTAACACTTTTTTGTAACACTTTTTATATTTGTATCACTTTAAAAAAAATACTTCTAAAGTGTTACATATGAATCTTATGTAACACTTTTTTGGTAGCACTTCGTAGAAGTAGTATTTTTTGCCACCGAGTAGATTCGAACCCACGACCTGTTATGTATGGAAGTGGCAATTTGCCACTAAGCTAAGTTGATTCTTATTACAACTTTTGCTTTGTTTTATATATACACACACACACACATATATATATTATGTGTATATATAATATATTTTATATAATAAAGATTATATTTTATAATATATGTATAAATTATATTATACACTGTATATATCAAATTTTATATTATATAGTATATAGTTTGAAAATCATATTGTATTATATATTAAAGGACAAAATAACGAAAAATACCTAACAGTAAAAAAATGAAATAATAAAGAAAATAACGAAAAAATAATTTACCGATGGAAAAAATTTCTATGTAATTACTGACAACATTAATTTTCATTGGTAATTATTTTAAAAAAAATAAAAATAAGGTTAACGATAAAATTGGCCCCCGTTAATAAAAATTAGAAAACAATAAACAATAATAATAAAATATATACATGCGCATTTTCCGTCGGTATTAAGACGGAATTAATTACCTTCGTAAAAAAATGCAAAACGTAAATACTTTGTAAAAAAAACAATAATTCAGTTAAAAAAACAGAGTACATGATGTCTACAATTTTTAGGTTTGGTGACATCAATTAATTAAATAAATCTTTAACATGATTTAATGATAGTTATATAATTTTGTGTTACTAAAATATAGCTTTAAAAGTATTACAATCAATGAAATATAGTGTTGCCAAGAGTGCTTCTTAAATAAAGTGATACCTATTTGCGTTACAAAAGAAATTACAAAATTAAAAAGTGATACTTAAAAAGTGTTACTTATATAAAAGTGTTACATATAAGCGTTACATATTGATAAAAGTGTTACCTATTTGCGTTACAAAAGAAATAACAAAAAAAGAGATACTTAAAAAGTGTTACATATAAGTGTTACATATTGACAAAGTGCTACAAAAGTGTTACATAAATATTGTAATGTAAAAAGTGTTACAAACATGTGTTACATATGTACCTTATGTAAAAAGTGCTACAAAATTTGTGTTACCTAATGTCATTTATGTTGTAGTAATATTGAATGTTCCAATATGTTATCTTGTCCTGGTGTTCTTGTGTGTACATCGTCAAAATTTGACAGTATCTCACGTATGGTATATATCTTGGACATTCGTCCAGATCAATTTTTTCGGAGAAAAATCTTCTCACCAATTGTTAACTACATAAAATAATAAATATAACTTAAAGTTCTTAACAAACCTGGGTTCAAATACCATTTTTTTGCAAAGATCTTAGTCAAATAAGCCATTGGTGTGAATAAGGGTATAATTGGTATTTTGAAAATATGAAATAACCCCTGGGGACCAATTTTGCAACAACTTATAACTTATAGGACTGGAATCGCTTTGGGGCAAAATTTATAGGACCAATTTTGCAAACTCAATACTTATACCAATTTTGCCTTTTTCCCTGTCCTATGCCGCCTTGAATTGAAATTAAAACTCATATTTAGCTAACACTCGATCTTATATATCTTAAAGCGGTGGCCGGTTACTAATAGACAAAAATGTGGGCAAAAACGTGGATAATTTAGTGTTGTGGATCGAATGGTAATTTTTACTTTTGGTTTGACGAATGAAATATGTGTCTTAGATATAAATGGATTAGGAAAGTGAAACAAAAAAACCTAAAGTACTTACACCTCATTATTAATTCGAATTAGAGAAGGATTTCAAATCAAATAGAAATATTCGGAAGAGGAGTTGAGTATTTTGCTTATAAAAACTAGCTAGTAGAAACTCGAAACTCTCATCCGCATGTAAATGATCTCTAGCTCTTTCCTTTACAATTTTTCATCGATCAAACCATTATTATATCTTTCGGGATTTTGTTGAGTGTGAAAAATGGCAACGGAGGATTTGTTGGTTGAAAGATTAGACGCCCCTCCGCCGACCCACCGAGAGAAGTTTCTCGTCGAACTCGGTTGAACCTAAGCAACACAGAAGTCGGACAAGAGAGATTCAACAACCCCGCAAGTGAGACAAAGAGATCGCGTCTTGATTCACCGCGGAAGGCTCATGGCGTCAACAATGGCTTTAGTAATGGGGAAAGTGACGCTATTGAGAAGAGGAGAGTCGTTAGGTTCGATCGCTGGAAATCCGATGATTGAAAAGCCCGCCGACGATATATCGACCGATAATTTTTACGCTGGGATATTCAGTTTCCATGTCTCCATCTCCCGATCCGTGTTTCCGCCGACCTTCTTCAACAAGAAGGACCTAAAGTATCGCCTCCGACGCTACTAGAGATCCGAGGCGAATTCTTCGTCTCGAATGACGATTTGGATGGAAGACGAAATCTCGAGCAAACACATATATATGAGAAGCGATTCATTTCGCTTTAGCATAGTTTTTTGAATTCGTTCACTTAGCTAGATGTAGTATAATCCTGTCGATTCGATGCGATGGAAGATTAATGATGAATTCTTTCTATCGCATTTATGTACAAAAAGTAGCAATTAAATAGTTAGTATTTTGTCTTTCTACTTGATGTATAGAAAAGATCAAAGAACTAGTGGTGCGTACGGTTAGAATTTGTTGAGGCTACACAAATTGTTGATGCATATATGCATATTAATTATTTATATGCTATATGGTTGTAGCCCAATTGGTAGTTTTTGTTCTCCTTTTCTGTTTTTTCCTTTCTACTTATGAGTTATCATCAATGAATATTATCACTAGTACTAATAATATGCTTATTAATATATTTACGTGTAATTTCTTTTTGTACCTAGAGAAACTTTCATTCCGTTAATTTTACTATATGCTTGTGGTCTTAGACGGAATTTATTATATATGGAATAGATCAAGCTGTTTTTACTATCAATTTTTATTTTATTTCTAATTTAAATTGTTTTTTAACGAAGATATTCGAAGTTAGGAGTCACCGAATTTTTCCTTTTGTTTCCATAATGAATTTTCAATTTTTTAATGGTTGAGCTAATTTAGAGGAATCTAAATTCCAATTAGGAGTAGACGTAACTTGAACTTCTACTAAAGCTTGAACTAGTGGGGCAAGGTTTTCAAGCTTTTTCATGGAGTGTTTGCAAGCACTAGCAATATCACAAATTTTGGCATTGTATGAAGCTATGGTCTCATCCTCTTCCATTCTCAAATTTTCGAACCGATTTGTAAGAAGTCTCAACTTGGTCCTTCGAACACTTTCCGTTCCTTCACAATAAAGTTGCAAGGCATCCCATGCATCCTTTCCAGAAATGCAGTTTGAGATTACCTTAAAAGATTCGTATCCACGGCACAAAATATGGAGTTTAGTGCATTGGAATTAAAGTTGGCCACTTGAACCTCATCATTTGTCCAATCAATCTCACGTTTGGAAACATCATCACCATCTTCATCAACTACTTTAGGAGGAGTCCATCCGGTGAGGATAGATCGCCATGCACGTTCATCAAGTGATTTTATGTAAGCCCTCATCTTTACTTTCCAAATGGAATAATTTGTTCCATCAAGAATAGGAGGGGAACCAATGAACCTCCTTGGATCTCCATTGCATAACACTGCAAAACAACACATGATCACACTTAGTAGTGTCAAATGTAGGCTCTTGATGCCAATTGAAAGAATTTAAGGGGGTGCATTCTGAAGTTGCAGTGAGTGTTGTGCGAAGTGTTGCTGTTAGAAAATTTTCTAACCGCAAGTGTACGGTTGTCAAGTTTTAATATAGTGATATGAGTAGGGTTGTCGTATCCACAGGGAATGCGTGTATAAGTACCAAGTATAAATTACCTACGCTATATTTGACAAATCAATAATAGGTGGATGTCTCAATTTATAAATAAAAACAACTAGATATAACTAATCAAAATATAAACATCTAAATCTATGGGAGAATGAATTCTAGAGGTGTGATGAATCTAGTTTTCCCTTATATTATCAATATGGTATATCAATCACAAATTACCAATTTATAAGTCAAGATTTCTATAATATCATTTCCTCTCTCAAGTGTCAAATGATTTTAGATCACAATTGGGAAATCAACTTCTCTATAAAATTCACCAATTGAAATCTCAATAAAAACTATGAATCTTGGTTGATGACTTCAAAGGATTCAGAAATCTCTCAATTCTATGAAATCCTAGGTTATGCTATTTCAAGGTCATGTATTCAATTACCTCTCTCAAGTGTCAAATCAAATACACCAAAAACTCTAAATTATTGATCAAGTAATTTAGAAGCAATAAATCCAAATAGCACAAATATATTGGGAAATCTAGATTGACAAACCACAATATCAAAACATAAGTTCAAACATAGATTACATCATCCCTCTAGAATTATAGTGTTTAGCTCATGATGAAAATACAAATATCAATAATCAAATGAGAATGCATCTCAAATGATATGCAAGAAACAACAAAGAAGGAATTAAAGAGATTAAAGAAGAATCTTATCTATTTCTAGATGATAAATGTCTTCAATCTTCTTCCCCAACTCTTTTCTTGTGTCTTGGTGGTGTTGGTTTTCATCTCCAAGTGTCCTCCATCCCCTAGATCAAGCCTCCCATGTATGTATTTATAGCCCCTCAAAAGTTCAAGAAATAGGTGGAAGAACTTAGGAATTTCCGTCCAGGGGCGCTGCGGCGCCCGGGACGTGAATTTTGGAGTGAATTTGCTGTCCTGGGCGCTGCAGCGCCCGTGGACGGGCGCTGCGGCGCCCGCCTGAGTTTTTCACCCACCAAATGTTGGAATTTGCTTTTGAGCCCTTCTTCAAAGTTGTAGCCCTATCTCTTAGCTTTCCATAGCCACTTGAATCATCTCAATATCAATTTTGTAGAGAGAGTTATGGCCAAAATACGAAACACTGCCAGTGATGGAAATTTCAGACGCGTTTGGACGTTTCTTCAAATCAATCTCTCTTTGTTTGCTCGTTTGTATTTCTTTTGATACACGATTCATTACTATGACTATAAACTCAATATAATTGGCTCTCAACATGGCTTGGCTACTCAAATGACTCAAAATACTCAAAAACAACACAAAACTCAAGTCTTGGAAGCCCAAATTAATGGTATAAAACCAAGTGAACAAATACCCCCAAACTTAGAATATTGCTTGTCCTCAAGCAATTACAACTCTAAAATGAAAAATACAAGATACAACAATACAAACAAACTGCAAAACTTCACAACCAATATCATTTGTCTCATACTCATTTCACTATCAATCAAGCATGTGTTTTAACATTGTGATCAAAAGTATGGAATGTACATGCCAACTCCATTTACATTATTCAAATAGATTCACGCAATCAAGTGTTTTCAAAATGATCCACTTTTTGAATATAGAGATGAGATGCTTACCGGACTCCATAGGCTTGTCTTTCACACTAATCTCCACTAATGTAGGCTAATGTAACACAAGGATCAATAGGACTTTTAAAGCTTGTATTGTGGGCTTAGGGTAAGGTAGGAAAATATGGGATTAAGTGGCTCAAATCACCCAAACACACAATTAACACTTCAATTATCAATAAGCAACTACCCTTCACTTTTTGACATCCCCAATGTTTATGAACCTTCAATCCCGATGATTTTTCTCAATTTTTTTTTTTACACATATTTTTTTTTTTTCTGAACCCCAAAATTATTCTTTTGCGTACATGGGGTTCCATGTTTTCTTTTCTCGGGCAACTTCATTCAATTAAATACACACCCTTCTCATCATACCCTCCTCAACTTCCAATATTTTTTCTATACTTTGTGTGTATGATTGATGGGTAATTAGGATATTAACCTTTAGGCTCGGGTATTAGATTGGTTGCCAAAGAAACGGGTTTATAAGGCTCAAAAGGGAACACTAGGAAAATATAATACAAAGGTAGGCATTCTGTGCTCGCTTGTTCAAAGATGGCCTAAATCACTTCCTTAATGTTACTTCACCTAGGATTTCGCCTCGACTAGTGATTAGACAAGTTCTAAGCATCCGGTGGGATCATAAAGTAACCACTCAATTGCATAAATCATCCCCAAATAAATCAACAGAGTTAAGCACATAGATGGAATTAATGGAAAGAAGATTAAATCACGATTCAACACATGCTCTCTTTGACCGCTCAACTCATATTCGACAAATTCACTTAGTCAAGCAATTTCACGTTTTACAAACGACCGACTCTACTCAACTCAAAGCAAATATGCAAGACACAAAAAAAAACACGAAGAAAGTTGGATCACAAACCGAAAAGGTATTACCACTCCCCAAACTTAATATAACCATTGTCCTCAATGGAGGAGGTAACTCCTCCTCGTCGGAATCGTGGGATGAAAGAGAAGCAACAGGGCCAATTGGTAGCACTCCATGGGGCCGATGCCTTTTTTCTTGTATTTCTACGATTTAGAGGCACAATACCAACTCACAAACAAAACCAAACACGTGGAAACGAGCAATGGGGTAAAGTACCACAATATCATGTGAAGACCATGGGAGACACATCAATGTTATATAATTGTGATCGACATGTGAACTCCTCCAAGCAATAAACCAAGAAGGGCATGCAAAAGTGTTAAATTTCTCATTGAGGTATTTTATCAAACACATTGTGGGCATAGATAGAGAATAAGGATGTGAAGGTAATTTATATAACCAATTATGCCCGAAATTTCAATACCGATCCAAATTCTATCACAATAAGCACCTTTTGCACATAATTTCACAAGAATCGCGTAATGAGCATGCAAGAGGGATAGGGGGTGAGATGCAACATGACTACTTCTAATAAAGCACAAACATTCTAACTAATCAAACTATGAAAGCAAGTAAAATGAGCTTGGGTTGCCTCCCAAGAAGCGCTAAATTTAAAGTCTTTAGCCAGACTTTTGTTTTACTCAACTGGGATCCATAAACAAGTGTCGATCATGCCACGCCTTTGTATTTTCCAACATTATAGGCGATCCTTTAGTGTATATAAGATGTGGATGATTAAGGATCGAATGTTGATGGTCTTTTGGAAATCAAAAATGTGTTCCTAATGATGAAAAATGGTTTATCAATCATAGTAAAGATATTTCTATCTTTACTCACATTAAATATCATGAAATCAGAGAACATGTGAATTGATCACCATTTTCAAACATTGTTCCTTCAAGTGTATGCTTCTTAAAATTTGATACATTTGTATTGAAGCTTACATCTAGAGTGCACATATTTTTGTCAATATGAGGATTTTCAATAGAGTGAGAGATAGAGATACTCCCTGAGTTAATTTGATGTGGCTCCTCCTCTTGTAAGATCGGATTGCACTCTTCAAAAGTCTCCTCCAAATTTTGAAGGACGTCCACCTTTTTCATAATGGGCAATTCATGTTCATGATTTTCAATTTCACCAGGTCCCAAGAATGATGACGACTCTTCATTATTAAGTTGGTCAATCATTTGTTGGAGTAACTTTGACATAGTTTGACATGTAATCTCAATTTGTTGAATGCTTGCCTCGGTTTGTAGTAATCTATCATCACTTTCTCGATTTCTTATCTTACACTCTTCAATAAACTCAGCAAGATTCTTTTCCAACTCGGACCGACGTTTTATCTCATCTTGTCGTCTTCTTGCCTCACAATCATCTAGAAATTGATAAAGTATTTCTTCCAAGCTAGACAATTGTTCTTGTGGCTGATGAAAGGTTTCATGATTTGCCATATTTTGGGTCCATACATTTTCTTGAGGTGGATAATAAGGAACAAAATGGTTCACACTTTGACTTCCAAAAATCACAGTAGCATCATCGGTTGTACGTATATGCATACATTATAATTTCATCCAACGATGTGCCTAAAAAATTACACAAAATTAAAACAAGAAAAGAAAAAAAACAAAAAAATAGTCAAATTACAACTAGGCAATCAACCTTGATATCACACAAAACACATTCCCCGGCAACGGCGCCAAAAACTTGTTAGAAAATTTTCTAACCGCAAGTGTACGGTTGTCAAGTTTTAATATAGTGATATGAGTAGGGTTGTCGTATCCACAGGGAATGCGTGTATAAGTACCAAGTATAAATTACCTACGCTATATTTGACAAATCAATAATAGGTGGATGTCTCAATTTATAAATAAAAACAACTAGATATAACTAATCAAAATATAAACATCTAAATCTATGGGAGAATGAATTCTAGAGGTGTGATGAATCTAGTTTTCCCTTATATTATCAATATGGTATATCAATCACAAATTACCAATTTATAAGTCAAGATTTCTATAATATCATTTCCTCTCTCAAGTGTCAAATGATTTTAGATCACAATTGGGAAATCAACTTCTCTATAAAATTCACCAATTGAAATCTCAATAAAAACTATGAATCTTGGTTGATGACTTCAAAGGATTCACAAATCTCTCAATTCTATGAAATCCTAAGTTATGCTATTTCAAGGTCATGTATTCAATTACCTCTCTCAAGTGTCAAATCAAATACACCAAAAACTCTAAATTATTGATCAAGTAATTTAGAAGCAATAAATCCAAATAGCACAAATATATTGGGAAATCTAGATTGACAAACCACAATATCAAAACATAAGTTCAAACATAGATTACATCATCCCTCTAGAATTATAGTGTTTAGCTCATGATGAAAATACAAATATCAATAATCAAATGAGAATGCATCTCAAATGATATGCAAGAAACAACAAAGAAGGAATTAAAGAGATTAAAGAAGAATCTTATCTATTTCTAGATGATAAATGTCTTCAATCTTCTTCCCCAACTCTTTCTTGTGTCTTGGTGGTGTTGGTTTTCATCTCCAAGTGTCCTCCATCCCCTAGATCAAGCCTCCCATGTATGTATTTATAGCCCCTCAAAAGTTCAAGAAATAGGTGGAAGAACTTAGGAATTTCCGTCCAGGGGCGCTGCGGCGCCCGGGACGGGCGCTGCGGCGCCCGGGACGTGAATTTTGGAGTGAATTTGCTGTCCTGGGCGCTGCAGCGCCCGTGGACGGGCGCTGCGGCGCCCGCCTGAGTTTTTCACCCACCAAATGTTGGAATTTGCTTTTGAGCCCTTCTTCAAAGTTGTAGCCCTATCTCTTAGCTTTCCATAGCCACTTGAATCATCTCAATATCAATTTTGTAGAGAGAGTTATGGCCAAAATACGAAACACTGCCAGTGATGGAAATTTCAGACGCGTTTGGACGTTTCTTCAAATCAATCTCTCTTTGTTTGCTCGTTTGTACTTCTTTTGATACACGATTCATTACTATGACTATAAACTCAATATAATTGGCTCTCAACATGGCTTGGCTACTCAAATGACTCAAAATACTCAAAAACAACACAAAACTCAAGTCTTGGAAGCCCAAATTAATGGTATAAAACCAAGTGAACAGTTGCCAACACCTCAGATAACACAGCGGAAGACTTTATGGCTAAAATACAATGCACATTAATATGATGAAAGGTTGAATATAGCAAGATAAAAATGGACACAATATTTTGGTTTTTGCACAAGTATATAAATATATACTTGTGCGGTGGCCTTAAACCAAAAATTCACTAAGTGAAATGTGTACAAAATACAAAATAAAAACAAGACAAAAGCTCTCCTTTTGATCTTGCTCCGAAAATTACATTCACTGTAAATGAGAGATTCCTCAGAGTTCAATCTATATAGCTCTTCACTACAAAATAAAGGCTCTCTCAAAAATCACAAAAAATAAGATCTAGGGAAGGTGTTGCCAAGTGTGTCGTCACACTTCTGACCACACATCACACCTTCCAGCAAAGTTTATGTGACAGCTGAAATGGATTGATTCTACTTCTCTCTTATGCTTTCAGCAAATTGGCTTACGTTTCTCCAGCATTTGTAGAGTTTCAATAGTTGTAGAAAACATTCATCCACCTGTAAAAGACATCACAAAGATAGCACTAACACAACAAATGTTAATGGGTTAGTAGGTTAGCACATGGGTTAGTGGAATGTACAAGATAAAGAGATAAACAAGAGTTGGGTGTTAGAACATGGGATATGGGTTAGTTGAATTAATAAATTGTTAAGTGGAAGCATGATCATAAAGACAAAAATTAAATATGGTTGAAATAAAGAATTTCAACACCAACAATCCCCCCCATTTTTTGCCTTTATGGACAAAACTTGCACAAGAACAATATTATCTCAACAAACCATATACCACAATAAATAAAATAAACTCCCCCTAAAACTAATAACAAGAAGTCTAATAACCTAACTATTTACAGTCCATCATCTCCTTCTCAAGAACCCAACTTCCTTCAATGTTGCCAAAAGTGTTGTCAACACATGTCGCAACACCTTCTGTACCACCTTCTTCACCAACTGTTTCATGCTCGATTTTTCACAAACCTGTTTTTGTTCATAATCTTCTCCCCCATTTTGTTCAGAAAGGAAGACATATCTCCCTCTCAAATGATTATGCAATTCAGTTCAAGGGTCGTGAAGAAATAATAACACAATAAGAAGAAGAAACAAATGAAACAGTAGCTTAGAATACCATAAGAAAACTTCAATAACTGAAACTTGGAGAAGATGAAAGTTTTTTTTTTTGTATTTGTTCTTTTTTAAGAAAAAAAATAAACGAAACTCAAGCAATCTGAAAATTTCTTTTGATGTGAAAAACACTTGATGGACTCATGATATTCAAGGCAATATATTAACCATATAAAACAACCCACTAAGTGTAGTAAATATCTCAGATTTCCAGATTTTAACTCCCCCATTTTTCAAGCCACTGACAACAAACACCAGTATATAGGAAAATGAGTAAGAAAGAGTAATCGCCACATATGTACTCTGAAAATCAATTTAGAAATATACTCACTATTTATGCATGTCCTAATTATGCCTGAAAATATGCGAAATTGAAAAAAAAAAAAACAAAGAAGAAAAAATATGCAAGCAAGCAAACACAAAAAAAAAAAAAGAAAAAATATCATAAGGTGTTCATAGAAGGTGTTGGTCACACCTGGCTAAACACCTTTCAGATTTCATCAAATTCAAAAATTCATGGCCATACTCAGATTTATGAGGAATTTTCCTTGCACAAATTCAGACAATCTCAGTTTTTTTCTTTTTTTTTTTGATTTTTTTTATTATTGCATTTTTCCTTTTTTTTAAAGACGTTCGAAACTTCAATTATGTTTCACTGCGGATTTTTTTTCATCGGAAAATCCTAGAGTGTTGTTGCATACTCATATTTGAGTCGCTGTTTTACGTAAAAGACAAACATGGGGCACATGAATGATTCTAGTTACTAAGCAACATCAAAAGGCGGAGTATAGTCTCGATTTGTCTTTTTTTTAAAGAAAGCAAAATTATGTGCAAGTATTTGAAGTATATTAAATCCGATTTTGGCCATAAAAATAAATCTGAATCCAACCTAAAAAGTTTCACAGATGACACACATAATATGAAATCCTTGAAGATATTATGCAAAATGCCTAAAAATCCTAAAACAAACAAAAAAATGACCAGGTGTTACAACAAGTGTCGTATCACCTAAAGCAACACAAGCAGTCAAAGCACACACAATCCAAGAGATTTCCGAAGACTGGAAAATCTCTCAAAATCCAATGATTTAGTGAAAATATCTGCTAACTGATTGTCAGTGGCAACATGATCAATGCGAATTAAATCTTTTTCAACCAAATCCCGTATAAAATGGTGTCGAATATCAATGTTTTTAGTACGGGGGTGTTGTACCGGGTTTCTAGAGATATCTATAGCACTTAAGTTGTCACAATACATGGTTAATATATCACTAGAAATACCATAATCATCAAGCATTTGTTTCATCCAAATCAACTGAGTACAACATGAACCAGCATCCACATATTCAGATTCAGCAGTAGCAAGAGAAACACAATTTTCTACTATACCAAGATACCATATTATTTCCAAGAAAGAAACATCCACCAGAAGTACTTTTCCTATCATCCAATTCACCTGCCCAATCTGAGTCGCTAAAGTCAACCAAATTTGTGTTAGTGTCCTTAGTATACCACATCCCTAAATCAGCCGAACCACTCACATATTTGATTATTCTTTTTACAGCATTCAAATGAGTGATTTGAGGGTCAGCTTGGTACCTAGCACAAACACAAACACTAAACATAAGGTCTGGGAGACTTGCTGTAAGGTAAAGTAAACTTCCTATCATGCTCCTGTATAAGGTGTTGTCAACACCTTCGGCCTCACTTTCCCTAAACAACTTCTGACTTGTGTTCATAGGAGTTTTCATGTGTTTGCTGCTGTCAAGACTTAATTTCTTTAACAGATTTTGGCATATTTACATTGTGACACAAAAATACTATCTGGTAATTGTTTAATTTGCAATCAAGAAAAAAGTTAACTCACCAACCAAACTCATCTCAAATGTGGAAGACATGGAATTAACAAAATTATTACGCAGGGATTCACAAGTCGAACTAAACACAATATCATCCACATATACTTGAGCAATAGTCATATGATGCCTATCTTTTTTAATGAAAAGAGTTTTATCAACTCCACCTCTTTTGGAACCAATTTGAACAAGGAAATCAGCTAATCTTTCATACCATGCCCTATGGGCTTGTTTTAACCCATACAAAGCTTTCTTAAGTTTGAAGACATAATCAAGCTTGTGTGGATCTTGAAACCGTTTTGGTTGTTCAACATACACTTCCTCATTCAAAAAACCATTAAGAAAAGCACTTTTGACATCCATTTGGTAAAGCTTAAAATCAAGAAAACATGCAACACATAATAACAAACGTATTGATTCATGCCGTGCAACAGGTGCAAATGTTTCATCGTAATCAACACCTTATACTTGTGTATAACCTTGTGCAACCAAACGCACCTTGTTCCTAACAATGTTACCATGTTCATCACTTTTATTTTAGAAAATCCATTTAGTGCCTATAACATTAACATTGTTCGGACGAGGAACCAAATCCCAAACATCATTTTTCACAAATTGATTTAATTCTTCATGCATAGCATTGATCCAAAATTCATCCTTAAGAGCTTCATTCACATTCTTAGGTTCAATAGAAGAAACAAAGCATGTAGAACTCACTATTAAGCACATAGAAGAGAAGTAAGATGGTCTAACCATATCACGATAATTCATTCTTTGTTTTCCTCTAGTTCTGACACGATCGGACACTTCTCCTATGACCTGAGATGTTAGATGATCTTTTTGAATTCTCCTTGGAAGATCTCTCTATACATGAGAAAGATTTTCATCCACTTCAAATATTGTCATGTTTTGGATCAACTTGACTTTCGCATTCTCAGTGAAGGTGTGGCTTCGATAATGTCTCACTTCTGGTAACACTTTCTGAATCAATTTGATGTTCTGTTGCATTCTCTGAAGGTGTGGTCTGAGGTGACATCTAACCTCTGGTAACATCCTGTGAATCAGTTAAAGCAGAAACATGTTTCTCCACAATTACAAATCAAGCAAATCAACAATATCTTCTTCTGATTTGTTTCCCAAACGTGACAAATCATCAAAAACTACATTGACAGTTTCTTGGATTTTTCTAGTCTGAAGATTATAAATCCTATAAGCATGACTATTTTTAGAATATCCAAGAAACATGTCTTTGTCGCTTTTAGAATCAAACTTACCCAAATATTCTATGCCATTCACGATTTAACACACACAACCAAAAACATGAAAATACTTGAGGTTCGGTTTCTTTCCTTTCAAGATTTCATAAGAAGTCATTGTTGAACTGGGTCTCAAGTACACACGATTAGAAATGTGACATGATGTGTTCAAAGCTTCTGCCCAAAACCTTTTAGAAATATTTTTTGAAAATAACATCGCTCGGGCTATTTCTTGCAAAGTTCGATTCTTTCTTTCGGCCACTCCATTTTGTTGAGGTGTTTTGGGGGCCGAAAACTCATGGAAAATTCCTTTTTTATCACAAAATTCAGAAAATAAAATATTTTCAAATTCATTTCCATTGTCAGTTCGAATTCTTGCAATGCTAGAATCATGCATGTTACGAATTCTAGTGTAAAGTCTCTTAAATGCTTCAAAAGTTTCATATTTTTCTCTTAAAAAATCAACCCATGAAAATCTAGAAAAATCATCAACACATACAAAGATGTATTTCTTCCCTCCTAAGCTATTAAATTCAACTGGACCCATTAAATCCATATGCATTAATTCAAAACAGTATGAGGTGTTGAAGTGTTGTATCACTTGGTGAGACACCCTTGTTTGTTTTCCATTTTGACAAGGTCCACAAACATGTGATACTTTACCTTTAAAGGTATGTTTAGGAGTACCTCTCACTGCATCAAAACTAACTAATATTTGCATATTTCGAAAATTAACATGTCCAAGTTTTTAGTGCCAAAGCATGTTTTCATCCATCTCAACATGATTACAAGTTTAAACTCTGCCAAGTAAATAACAAATCTCCGATGATCAAGTACCAACCATGACACAAGTATTATTGATATCAAAAACTGAACAAGATTCTTTATCAAACTTCACATGCAAATTATCATCACACAATTGACTTATGCTAATTAAATTAGCAAGAAGTCCTTCGACATGAAAAATATTTTTGAGTTTAGAAAGACCTTTGACATTAAGAGTTCCTTTACCAATTATCTTTCCTTTTGCACCCCCACCATATTTCACTCTTCCTCCTTCATACACTTCATAATTAGTTAAGTAAAATTTTGTACTTGTCATATGACGAGAGAAACCACTATTGAAATACCGAGTACCATCAATGTCAGATCTTAATGAAGTGTACACAACATGACAAGATAAATTACTTTTATCACAACTCAATCTGGAAGAATTACTTGAAGAATCAACATTTTTTCTTGAGGTGTTGTCTGGTGTGTGACATGTCACCTTAGGCAACACCCGACCTGTTTGCTGCCCTTTTTCAGTTTAAAACCGAATGGTCGAATATGACCTGGAACAAAGCAATAATGACAAACACAATGCCTTTTTGATGAAGAAGTGATAGACTTACCTTTTTCTTTGACAAACCCAACAAGTTTCTTATCATGATGTGAAGAAGACATAGTCTTTTTGGAAAATCCTAATCCAGACTTATCAAATCTAGCTTTTGAAAATATATCATCAATGACAGTTGTTCTAGAATTGAATTTGTTCAGAGTTTTTTGAACACATAGAAGTTCTGATTTTACCAAATCAAGTTCTTTATCTTTTTTGGTCAAAAGAACCTCTAACCTTCCAACACAACTTTTTAGTTCATCATTCTCTTGTGACTATTTTTCATACATGTTTTTGAAATCTTCATCATCATCTGAAGAACTGCTGAAATTCTGTCCTGCATCCACAAAGTTAGAAGATGTAAAACATGTATGAACTTGATCAGAATCAGAATACATGTCAAGTGTTGTCTGAGGTGTCGTCACACTTCTGGCAACACTTCTGGAATTCTCAGCAACAATTGTGAACAAGCCTTTACAATACTCTTCTTCCTCTACTTTTTCTTCATCGGTGTCTTCATCACTTAGAGAAACACAAAAATTCATGCCTCTTTCTCTAAGCGTGTTTGCACACTGATTTGTATAATAGCTGAAACCATTGCAAGCTCGACATTGCACCAAATCCACTTTTCTAGATTTAAAGAATGCATTTTCAAATGCATGGTCGGACTTTTAAGGTGGATTTGAAGAAGAAGTATCAAATTATTTCATAGGTTTAGAAGCTCTGAATGGAGTTTTGAAATCCTTGCCCTTGTTTATCCTTTTAAGTGCATTGTTGAACTTCATTGTGAGCAAGGCAATAGAATCTTCCCCAATGTCTGATTCATTTATTTCATCCAGGAGGTGATACAACTCAGTGTTGGCATCACTTTAAGCAACACCTGTAGCTTCAGTAGTTTGTGACTGAAAAGCAATATTTTTCCTTTTGTCCCGTGTTTGATGCTCCACTTGCTGCGCCAAGTTCAACTTAAAGGTTTGCAAAATTCCAATAAGTTCATCAAGTCGAAGAGTGTCTGTATCTTTAGTTTCCTCAATGGTATAAACCTTGACATTAAACCTTTCTGAAAGTGACCGCATAACTTTGCTTACCAATTGTTCATTACTAATGGGATCTCCGAGTGCTTGAGACTCATTAGCAATATCACAAATTTTGGCATTGTATGATGCTATGGTCTCATCCTCTTCCATTCTTAAATTTTTGAACCGATTTGTAAGAAGTCTCAACTTGGTCCTTCGAACACTTTTTGTTCCTTCACAATGAAGTTGCAAGGCATCCCATGCATCCTTTGTAGAAATGCAGTTTGAGATTACCTTAAAAAGATTCATATCCACGGCACAAAATATGGAGTGTAGTGTCTTGGAATTAAAGTTGGCCACTTGGACCTCATCATTTGTCCAATCAATCTCACGTTTGGAAATATCATCACCATCTTCATCAACTACTTTAGGAGGAGTCCATCCGATGAGGATAGATCACCATGCACGTTCATCAAGTGATTTTATGTAAACCTTCATCTTTACTTTCCAAATGGAATAATTTGTTCCATCAAGAATAGGAGGGCGAACCAATGGACCTCCTTGGATCTCCATTGTAAAACACTGCAAAACAACACATGATCACACTTAGTAGCGTCAAGTGTAGGCTCTTGATGCCAATTGAAAGAATTTAGGGGGTGAATTCTGAAGTTGCAGTGAGTGTTGTGCGAAGTGTTGCCAACACCTCAGATAACACAGCGGAAGACTTTATGGCTAAAACACAATGCACATTAATATGATGAAAGGCTGAATATAGCAAGATGAAAATGGACACAATATTTTAGTTTTTGCACAAATATATAAATATATACTTGTGCGGTGGGCTTAGAACAAAAATTCACTAATTGAAATGTGTAAAAAATACAAAATGAAAACAAGAAAAAAGCTCCCCTTTTGATCTTGCTCCGAAAATTACATTCACTGTAAAAGAGAGATTCCTCAGGTTCAATCTATATAGCTCTTTACTACAAAATAAAGGCTCTCTCAAAAATCACAAAAAATAATATCTAGGGAAGGTGTTGCCAAGTGTGTCGTCACACTTCTGACCACACTTCACACCTTCCAGCAAAGTTTATGTGACAGCTGAAATGGATTGAGTCTATTTCTCTCTTATGCTTTCAGCAAATTGGCTTACGTTTCTCCAGCATTTGCAGAGTTTAAATAGTTGTAGAAGACAACCATCCACCTATAAAAGATATCACAAAAATAGCACTAACACAATAAATGTTAATGGGTTAGTAGGTTAGCACATGGGTTAGTGGAATGTACAAGATAAAGAGATAAACAAGAGTTAGGTGTTAGAACATGGGATATGGGTTAGTTGAATTAATAAATTGTTAAATGGAAGAATTTCAACACCAACTGTCTTTCTACTTATGTATAGAAAAGATCAGCAACTAGGGTACGTACGGTTAGAATTTGTTGAGGCTACACAAATTGTTGATGCATATATGCATATTAATTATTTATATGCTATATGGTTGTAGCCCAATTGGTAGTTTTTGTTCTCCTTTTCTGTTTTTTCCTTTCTACTTATGAGTTATCATCAATGAATATTATCACTAGTACTAATAATATGTTTATTAATATATTTACGTGTAATTTCGTTTATTATATATGGAATAGATCAAGCTGTTTTTACTATCAATTTTTATTTTATTTGTAATTTAAATTGTTTTTTAACGAAGAGATTCGAAGTTAGGAGTCACCGAATTTTTTCTTTTGTTTTCATACTGAATTTTCAATTTTTAATATTTTTGGTTGAGTTAATTTAGAGGAATCTAAATTCCAATTAGGAGTAGACGTAATCAGAGCTTCTACTGTAAGCTTGAACTAGTGGGGGAAGGTTTTCAAGCTTTTTCATGGAGTGTTTTCAAGCATTTTCGCTTTGGGATTTGTCATGATTGGGTCAGTAGTACGCGATCAATCTATTTTGTCTCTTATCAATTAGCCCCCCCAACTATGCTTCCTGCATGTTACTCTCAGTACGACATAACAGTAAAGTTTCATATGATTGATCTTAATTGGAGTTTCAACACTTTGTATTCCCGCCTTTTTGTGTACCATCATTACTAGTTGACAAGACGTCATTTTGACGTCCCGATGTCATTTCGGAACCCTTGGATATAGATCTCATCAATGGCCATGATCACCCCTCCTCCTCCTCAATATAAATTAATGTTAAGGAAAAGAGGGGGGCATTCTATTCCTTTACAATATTCTCTCTCTACTCTCTCTCCACCCCGATTTCCAGCGACTTTCTCGATAATCATTTCTCCTTTTGCCCTAACTAAGTTTTCTCCTCCTTCTTAGGTACATTTCCTACCCCTATATCCATTTTCTTTATTTACTTTGGTAATAATGACAACCTTTCCTCCCTCGGCTTCATTTTGCCCTCAAGTAGCAGACTTAGTGAGATAGTCCGACAAAGTGGGCTCATCCCGAGCTAAAACTTGGGTTGGTTCCCATAATCTCTCTGATCCTGATACCACGGAATCAGATACTAACACCGAATAAAATCTTTCTCCCATTGAAATTAGAGTCCCTATTCCCAACTTCCCTCATGGCGATGTTTTCTCTTTTAAATTATATTATACACTTTATATATCAAATTTTATATTATGTAGTATGTAGTTTGAAAATCATATTATGTTATATATTAAAGGACACAAAAAATTAAAAATATCAAAAACATATAAAATGAATTTATCGACTGATCAATATTTAATCTTTAAAAATAAGAACATAGCATTCATCTACTTAACAGAATCAGCAGACTTAATGAATTTATCGATTCGCTGCATTATGGAAGATTAATGATGAATTCTTCTGCTGTATTTATGTACAAGAAGTAGTAAATAGTTAGTATTTTGTCTTTCTACTCATGTATAGAAAACAGCAACTAGGGTTAGAATTTGTTGAGGCTATGCATATATTTACTATAGCGTCTAGTTTAAGCTTGAACTAGTTGGGGAAGGTTTTCAAGCTTGTTAATGGAGCGTTTGCAAGTATTTTCGCTTTTTTCAATGGGGCTAGGCATCGATTCACATGATTTAAGGATTCTTTTTGCAAAACCAAAAACTCAATGTTTTCCCTTTTTACAAAACCAAAATGAATTGAAGATTTTTTCTTGAAAAACCAAAAAACATAGTTAAATAATTTAAAGAGTCGGCCACATTAAACCCCTCATTTATTTGTATCTCATTTCTCTAAATTATAATCAGAGTCACCCTGCCCCACCTTCATACCCGAAATTATAAAAAAAAGCCTCACCTCCATTAAAATATCTTATTAGCAATAAGTATTTGCCTCTATTGATATTGGTAAGATGTTTATTTATGTTTATTTTATATGTTTAATCAATGAAATTAAATTAATAACATTAATATTGCTCCAAATCTGGCTCGGCTATTGATAGAGTGAATAGATCTGCCATTTCTTGAAATCTCTCATGCAATAGCCTGCCTTTTCAGTAAAGAAAGAGTTTTAATTGATATAAAACCAATGGCCCCTTTTTTTTTCTTTTGCACCAGATATCTCGTAACCTAGTATGAGTCTTGTAGAAAAGTGAATAAGAATCAAAATCCCAAAGCAACTGGAATAAGAAATCTAAATCACAAAATCATAGGAGATTTATATTACTAGTAAAAGTAAGTTTAAAAGGGCTAAATGTATATAATTCATTATGCAGGTCTCTTGTGAAACCGTCTCATGAACTTAGATCCATGAGATGGTGCTCCAAATAACCAAACCCAAATAGCCAAAACCCTAAAACTTAAACACAACGCGAAAAAAAAAAAAAGTAGTCATTTTCTTCACTTGCCGCTTCTCTCTCTCTCTCTCTCTCTCCCCCTCTCGGTTTCTATCTCTCTACATTGGAGAAGCAACCATCTCTGCAGTCACCTTACATCCAGGGACGGATCTATAAATTTTGTATAGGGGGAACACAATACATCAAAAATATATTCTCTATTACTAAAGAATCCAACATTTAAATTGAAATATACGAGTTTTCATAGACTAAAATATTTTTCATAATAAACTCATTATCAATACTATCAAAAACTTCTTCTCAATATACACAATCAAATTATCATTCATCCACTGATCTCCCATTCGATTGCATAGGCGATTCTTTATGATATGCATTACAGAAAATGTTCTTTCAACTGTAGCAGTTGCAACTGGAAGAACTAATATAAGTGTTATAAACAAATAGACTAATGGATACACCACGTGTTTTTTTGTCTCTACCATCTTCTATGCAAGAGTTCCAATGCCTTTCAGGCTTGCAAACTCCTTGGTAGAATGTATATCAAGAATATAAGTTTCAAGTTGATCATCAAATACCTCAATCTTCATTGCAGAGAAGTCTTTAGGGTAAAATCTTGCAAGACGAATCAAGTTTTCCTTATCAAACGCCAAGAATGAATTATCTGGACATAAATAAGATACACAAAGTAACAATTTTGTATTTATCTCAGTGAAACAACCATTTAACTCCTGAAGTTGCATATCTATAATAGAATAGAATAAGTCCACTCGGAAATGATATGAGTTTGTTACTTCTTGAGCTTTACGTCTTGACCTACAATCGAGCTACAAATACATCTTCCATGTTTGGGACATAAATATTTTCTTTCTCACAAAAGAAAGAAACTTGATCATAAAAAAAAATCTCATCATTCATCTCTCATTGTTTGTAGTCTTGCTTGGATACTTTCAGTAATGTCATGAATGACATTGGCAATATCTTGATCTTTCCTCTCTAATGCCTTTGACAATTGATTTGTGATTCCTAGTATAAGTTTCATCAAATGCAAGGTAAAAATTAAATTAAATGATTGCACCAGCAAATTGTTTGTCTCACTTTTTTCCTCAGAACTTACCTCGTCCTCTATAATTATTTCAAGAAGCTCGATTGTAGAAGAAAACATTTTGATCAAGCTAATCAAAATATTATAATATGAGCTCCATTGTGTATCAACAGGGCATTTGAGAGTAGTTTCTTGATTCAAACCTCTTCCACATAAAATTTCACTCATTGTCGAGAGCATTAAAAGAGTTTGCTTGTTTTTTATGAAGAATGTCATACCGTTTAGAAGAAGCCCAAACAACATTTATCACATTAGCAACTGACAAAAAAAAGTGTTGTAACTTGGATGTGCTTTTGTGCAACAGCCACAAGAGCAAGCTGAAGTTGATGAGCAAATCAATGAATGTAAAAAGCACATACATTCTCCTTCAAAATAAGTGTTTTTAAGCCATTAAACTCTCCCTGCATCATAACCTTTTCCTCATAAGCTCAAAATGCTCAAGTTGTGCCTAAAAAATAAACAATCAATTGCTTCTTTTAGCGTAAGAGTTGTAGTGCTAGTAACATGTTCAACACCAACAATCAATCTTATTCACTCCAATTATTTTATGTTTACATGATATATTTAAAATTACTTCTTAATTCTAGAAAATCATAAATAGTTTAGAAAAATTTGCTGAAATAAAAGATAATGTTAATAAAATCTAAAATATTATAATTAGATAAACAAATTTAAAGTTCAATAACAAAAATGAATTTAGTTCAAATTACTACTTGATTTTTGAAAATACAAGTAATTAAAAGAATCCATATTTACATTGCTCCTCCGCAGCCCACTCACGGGTCACCTGTCGCCTTTCTCCACCAAATTCCCCATTTCAAAAATGCCTAAAAAATGAAATAGAAATGAGTAGGTCTCCTGTAGGACCGTCTCACGGATCCTATTCCGTAAGACGGATCCACCCGCTGACCCCTCCGCCGCCTGGCCAGCCCCTCCGCTGACCGCCCAACCCGAACCCACCTGTTATTTTTAAAAAAAAATATATTCAGCATCAGCGCTTATGGAGAATTGAACCCGCGACCTATACAGACCAGGGTTGTGCACGGAATTTGGAGATTACCGAAATCGAACCGATATTCAAACCAAAAAATCTCCGAACCAAAAATATTCATTGACTTTTTGACTTTCTCTCGATCCTGACCATCCCGAAAATATTTTTGTATGGTTCTGGAGATTTTTCAAATACCCGTCTCAACCATACCGATCTACTCCGAATCGAGGACCCGTTAGAACCGATTTTAAAGATTTTATATAAATACATATACATTATTTCTATTTTATTTATATTTTGATACTGAATTAACTAAAAAAAATTTGAAATTAAATTGAATATAAAACATATTTCTAAAACATCACAATATTACAACTATTATGAATTTTAAAAAGCTTTAATATTAATAATAGAGTAAATCATTTAAAATTAAGATTAGTTAAATGATTAGTAAATAGCATTTAAAAGAGAAACATACTCTAAACAAGTAATAGTACCATATTATAACAATATAAAAAATCATATTTTAATTTTTTTACCACATCACATAAATTATAAACATAATTTTAATGATTATGTTTAGTTGTTAAGTAGGAAATATTGAGATTATAAATTTATACAAATTTTAGTTTCATATTAATTTATCAAAATTATTAGCTAATTATAATTGTTCTAAGTCAACAATAGGACAGTTGCCCAAATAATAGAATATTATTATATTATAAAGATTTATTAAGTTTAGAATTCAGGATTGTGTCACCTAATGGTTTTAGTTTTTATGACTGGAATTATATCCGTTTGGTGATTTTTATTGATTTCTTTTTTTTTTCAAATTTGTATGTCTTATTTACGACTAATCTCCGAATCCCCGTCCCGAACCGAACCATACCGTACCATACCATTAGAACCGAATCTCCATCCCAAACCGTACCGAAAGTTCGGTGCGGTGATTTTTTTCTATGGTTCGGTTCTGAGATTTATTTTCAGAATCTCCGAACTTCGGGACGGTTCTGGAGATTTCAAAATCTCCGAACCGTCTCGTACCATGCACACCCCTAAGACAGACTTAAGGTGTTGTTCTACAACTACACCACTAGTGCTTATTGCGCAATTTCAGAATAACAATGTATGTAAACCCAATTCATAAATATGTCTAGTAATTAAAAAAAAATAAAAACGCCTATAAATGTAAAGACTAAGAATCGAACCCAAGTCTATTAAAAAAATGTGATACATTATCTCAATAAATGAATACTTATAAAAGTGTTACTTTAACTAAATCATATTTATTTTTTATTTTTTCTCTTTTGTGTTCCTAGTTTGTAATCGTATAATGAGATCTGATACTTTATCTCAACCACGGATACTTTTACTTATAAAAGTGTTACTTTAACTATATCATATTTATTTTTTATTTTTTCTTCTTTCCTTCATTTCTAATTTGTGACTATATTAAAAAACATGATATTTTATCTCAAAAAATAGATACTTTAACGTATAAAAGTGTTACTTTAGCTCTGTTATATATATTTATTGTAATATATTCGTAATTGGGAGTATATTAAAAAATATGTCACTTTATCTCAAAAAACAAATACTTTTACTTATAAAAGTATTACTTTAACTCTATCATATTTATTATTCATCTTTCTTTGTATTTATTATTAAAAATGTAATACTTTATTTGAAAAAAATAGATATTTTTACTCTTAAAACATGATATTTTGTCTCAAAAATATATATTTTTACTCATAAAGGTGTTACTTTAACTCTGATATATTTATTTGTCCTTCAATGTAATGTAATCATAATTTGTTGGTATATTAAAAAATATGATACTTTATCTAAAATAACCGATACGTTTTCTCATAAAACTGTTACTTTAACTGGAGAAGAAAAACAGAAAAAAAAAAAAAGGTTGGAGCTGCTGTTGACCTGCGGATCCGCGGGTCAAATAGGATCCGTCTTACGGATTGAGACCCGTAAAACGGTCCTATATGTGTTTTTATCAATAGAAGTAGCTTCAACCCGTAAGACGGTCCTATATAAGTTTTTATCAATAGAAGTAGCTCCACCGGTCACAATACCACTCAAAACTACTAACCCATAACCTACTTGACCTGCAGGCGACCCTTTGCTCCATTAACCTTCTCGACCATGATTTGGCTGGAAAAACAGAAAAGAAAAATCCTGACATTGAGTTCACGCGCGCCATAGTATCGTCGCGGGCCATTCCGGAGTCGTAGCCGCCCCTTTATGGGTAACAATTCCCCCAAGACAATTTCGAATGGGTAGCAACGGATTTGAAGTATTCATGAGCAATTTTGTTAGGGCTTCAACTAGTAAAATTGACGAAATGGATTCAGATTTCTCGAAATTGGTTGTCAATTTTGCAAATAAAGAAAAAATGGAAGAATGCCCAGTAATTATTTGAGGCCAATTTGCAGAGTTCTAAGAATACACCGCCATTTTACCTAATTGTAATCCAGGAGGAATATGAAAGTGACAAAGCCATGAATTTGATTCAGGGGTCCAACTGTCATTAGTATAAAAATGAAATATGATACATTAACTCTAAAAATAAAACTATAAATAATTATCAATTGATATCCAAAATAAAATAATAGAATACAGTTACATTAATATCCCATCTCGAATTAAGTTGGGCAATGAACTCTTGATGATATTCATTGCCACCATGATTGTGGCAACTAGTAATATAATGATTACTTAACTCTACAATTCTACGGCTTGAAGAAGAACCATAAATCACAAAAGAGACAAATAGAGGCACAATAGAATAACGTCAATATTCGAGCTCAAGTTAGTGGAGAAAAACAAAGTACAAAATTTGAGAAAAGAGAAAAAACAAAATGAAAGACTCAAAGATTTTGCAAGATTCACAAATGGGAAGGGAAAAGGAAGAAGAATTGAAAAAAATATATTGGACTTTTTTCCGCAATAATATTGACTAAAACAGCAACCAAAATATTATTGGTAGCAATTGGTACAAAAATATTGTCACGCCCAAAATCGGGAGTCATGACTCGGACGGTCTAACTTATGCTGGTTTACTATGCCGACCCATTTATTCATTAATATAACCCAAACAGAAATAGCAAAATCCCAAAATAGAATGAATATTAAATAAACTAAGTCAGAGTATAGTCGCAGCGGAATCAGAAAATAAAATGTAATCCATGTCACAATCATACTGTTAGTCCAAGTGGCTACGATAATCTAGATGGGGTGAATAGATTATGTCGATTTTTCGCAAATCGCCCTCTTTTCGAATGATCAATCAAATATAAGAATAAAGGTACGAAAATTAAACAACACGCCTCGATTTATAGAGGTTCAACCCACCTAGGGCCTACTCCTCTACCACCCCAGTATCTGCGGGATGGATTTCAAAAAGCAAAAATGATTTTATTAATTACCACACTTAATACAACACCACCTTTGAAGATTACCACAATCTTCTTACAACACCTTCAAGGAGATTACCACAATCTTCCTTCAACACCTATGAAGAGTACCACACTCTTCAACACCTAAGATCACCCAAGTGTGTTCTTACCACAAGAACACTAACAAGGATATCTTGTTTTGGATGATAGAAAATTCAAGATTACAACTCAATAAATGAAGTATACAAACTTTGAGTGCAAGTGTAATTAAGAAAAAAAAGCCTAGACCTCAAGATTGTGCAAGTGCAAGAACTTAGGCTATTACAACAAGAATGTAAAAATGAAAGCTTGGAGAATTTTGCAGATTTCTTGTTGTATTGTATGCTTGTGTGTTGTTTCTTGTGTTTTCAAATCATCCTCTATTTATAGGAGAGTCTTCATAGACATAGACTCCTCCTTCTTCACCTTTGTCTACAAAAAGAGGATCACAAGATGTAGAAATATTGTAAAAAAATGAAAAGTAAATCTTGTTGATAAGGAGTCCAACGACACAAATTTTTCTGTCAAAAAATTGCACAGGGCGACCGGTTGCGCTATAGAAAATTTTGAACGTTGGAAAGAAATAGTGCGATCCAGGTATCGTGCGGGGAGGGGTCCGACCGGTCGCCCTAGGGTCCGACCGGTCGGCCCAGCTCTGGACCGGTCGCCCTCTTCAGTTTTTCAAGTCCAGTATATTCTGTTTCAAGTTTTTCATTCTCCATGTACCAGTCGACCTTTTGCTCGACCGATCGACCTCTAACTTGAAATATTGTCCGATTTTTGTCAAAAATAAACTTCCAAAAATACTCCAAAAAAATTAGTAAAAATATTTTAAATCAATTGGGAGTATTTGGACAACTTTTATAAACATTGTTTTGGTATAAAATCTCATTTAAACAAAATCATCAAAATCTTGATAAAAATATTTATCTAACAAACTCCCCATTTTTTGATGATTACAAACCAAAAATATTTTAGGAAGTCGATTTTAAAAACGAAACATAATTTCTGGTCTAAAACATCAATCCATTATAAGCAGATTTAACATAAGTAAAACACACAAGGATAGGAGCAAATATTTTCAAAAACATTTTTGCACAAGCTCCCCCTATCAACATGCATAACAAAAATAAGTAGAAGCAAACAACTACAAGCTAAAAGCTTGAATTTCATGAGCTTAAAAGCTCCCCCTATCACAAAGACATCATTAGTTAAGCATAAAAGTCCATAATACATCACATGGACTAAGTATTATTCACAACTTTTGGCTTTTAAGAGCACTAGCTTATAGCTTTTCTTGCGAGCTTATTTACGCTTCTTTGAGCGTGTGAGCATTTTTCTTGTTTCTCTCCCTTTGGAATCATCAAAAAGAATGTTAGCACGTTAAAAACATCATACAATTATATCAAAGTGCGCAATTTAATCGATTTATCGAGCGTTTTGAAAATTTAAGCTTAAATTCCAAATAAAATGGAAAGGTTGCTCATTTGATTTGCAAAAGCTCAATGAAATGTCAAAACATGATCTCTATAAACTTATAAAACTTTTCAAATCAACAGAATCACGTAAGTGATGAATTTTTCATAGAAACATTTTGTCGAACACTTGGCGTGCGTCGAATAAAACAAGAGATATATACCGCCTTTGTAATTCGTTTAAGTCAGAAATTTTCATCACCAATTGCAATATAACAATATTCATCCATCAACAATCATCATATACAACATACTAATACAAGAATTTCATCAAAATAGCAAGATACGAGCACATTCTCAAGGGTTCAACCCAATTGAGATTAAAAAGAGAAATTCTTACCAATTGATCGGAGAAGTTGGATGATATGGACGAAATAGAAGTTACATAAACTTAAAAATATAGATTTTATAAGAAGAAAATCATTTTGAGTGAATTTTAAGTGAAAAATGCGAAGGGGTTCGATTTTGGAAGAAAATAGCCAAAATGACGAAATGAAGGACATAAAGCATTTTAATCCTGAAATCAGCAAGGGCGACCGGTCGACGGTGAGGGCGACCGGTCCCTGTACTGTTGATCGGTCGACCATGCCGTCGACCGGTGCCTAAACACCAGTTATGTTTTCTGTCCGAATTTTTCACCCCTAAGTTTTAAAAACGTGCAAATTGCAATCATAGACCTTATTCAATATGCATTATGCCTAACCGAGCTCGTATTGAGGCAAAAGTCTCGGAAGATAGCGGTTTTGTAAAGATATCCGCTAATTGATCTTAAGATGGAACAAAAGATATCTCAATTTTTCGTTTTGAAACACAATCCCTTAGAAAATGATGTCGAATCTCAATATGTTTAGTACGGTTATGATGAACCGGGTTTTGAGCAATATTTATAGCGGATATGTTATCACAAAAGATAGGAACACTTTCAAAAGAACATTTATAATCCGCTAAAGTATGTTTTATCCAAAGCAATTGAGTACAACAAAATCCGCAGAAATATATTCGGCTTCGGCCGTTGAAAGTGAAACACAATTTTGTTTCTTTGAAAACCAAGAAACTAGGCAATCACCTAGAAATTTGACATGATCCAGAAGTACTTTTACGATCATCAATATTTTCCGCATAATCCGAATCACTATAACCTTTAAGAGAAAAATTTTCATTCTTTGGATAAAATAGGGGGAGGGTTATATAGGACACCCCTATTATATGAGTACGTAGGACCAGATCCAAGCCGTAAATAAATTGATCTCAATGGCTGAGATTAATCCTGCTTATTTGCTGATAAGTCATTCGAAATGACCAAATGAGGGTAGATTAGTCCATATAATAATAAGTTATGGTAGCTAAATCTAGTAAATCCCACTAAAATAGGATGAGTTACAATCAAAGTCAATCAAATCTGTTATTCAATTAAATCGTCCACTTCATTTCACCTTCTCCACCGTTCTCAGAATCGAGATAGTCTCCCAATTCACCGAAAATTGTCATTTGCGGCAAAATCAAGAAAGAAAAGAATTGATGACACATATGAAGAAAAGCTTCAATACTAATGAAGAACAAGGTAACACATTTTCTTGCCTTCAAATTGTTTTCATTGTCAATTTTTTCAATCCCCTTAAAATTTGATTCGTAATGTTTCCTAAAATCAATGATTCGATCAATGCATTCCATTTTTTTGTAATTATTACCCAAAGAATATGCTTATGAGTGTCCGTAATATTGCTTATGACTTGAAAAATACATGCTTACAAATCTGAACTTCTTGGTAGTCCAGAAAAGGACATATCTTCATCCCATTTGTTTTTGTGTGTATGTTTACCTAGTGAGTTGCTTATTCTTTATGATAAATGTGATTTCAATTGCCTATAAATGTGCTTATACGTACCAACATAATTTTGAACACCTAAAATTTAGTTCCTCGTCCACATTTTTTTTCTTCATATTAACCTAGAAAGTTGCTTATTCGTATTCATAATATTGCTTATTTGTGAATACTAATATGCTTATAATTATGAACATATAGCTGAAGCATGAAATTTAATTCTTCGTCCCCATTTTTATCTTTAAAAAACGTATATGATATGATCGAAAATGCATTTTTTATGTGCTTGAATTGCTTGCTGTCATGAATAAACCATGTTGCTCACGTTTGTTCGGTGTTATAACCGATCAGGTTAATTGATCATTATTTAGGTTATATGAACTGAAATTATTTGATTATGACGCCATTTATTCTGATCCTGTGCTTTGCTTATATATGAGTATAACATTGCTTATAATAATTGACCATTATGCTAACGTGTTTTCAAAATCTTGCTTATTTATTTCTTTTATTGAGACAGTTCTAATTGCAAGTGTTCCGCAGCAACGGATTGAAATAACAACGGATTCGTCTCCGAATTGGATACCAGAATGTGATGAACATCTGACTCCTAAAGAAGGGATGAATTTTGGCTTGGTCTTTTGATGTACTTTTTAGTGATGTTTTGAATGTTTTTTTGATTAGTACCTATGTAAGCAGAATTCAAGTGGTAAATATGCAGAATGTTACTCTATTGTAAGCATTCATTTTCATGGTATGTTATAATGTTTATATCATTACTCCAAATATTTTTTAAGCAGTGTTCTTTTTCTTTGTAAGCAGAAATCAACTGCACTGTAAGCAATATTTTAATGTTTTAACTATTTCAAGTATGCAAATGTTTCGTAAGCAGAATTCAAACGTTGCGCAAGCAGAAATCAATTATCTTGTTAGCACTATTTCAAATATTATAACTTATCAAGTATCGCATACTATATAACAAGATTCAAGAGTGTGTTTTAAGCATGATTCAAATGTTGTGCAAGCAGATTTTAATGTTTTTGTAAGCATGTATATCACGTTATTTTATATGTTAGTAAATAATCAAAGTGCAAGGTAAAAAAAATTAAACAGGCAGTCACAATATTTATTATCGAGCACATGCCTTTTTTTTAGTTTCAAGGAACAAATTTTAGGTATATGAAACAAATAAGTACATAATCTAAAATAAACCTAAAAAAATAAGCGATAAAATATGAATAAATAAGCATTATCGAATGCTTTAATAAGCAGTCTCAAACACGCACTCCAAAAAAAACATCAACTACTTGTCGCACGTTCTGCTATTGTGCGAACATATTTCTCCGCATTTCCCACAACGTCTCTTCATTTTCTGTCCAGCCTTTATTGCTTTCTCCTTCTGACTCTCAAGTCGGCTTTTGACTCGACTGCCGCTCCCCTTATTTTTGGCCTGTGTTGGCGGCAACACTACAATGCCTAGCTGAGTTTTGTCCCCAACGAATCCTTCGATCAATGTTTGTTTGTTCACCGAACGAGATTTTGTTTGTTGATCTTTCAGCAATTGTTCTTTATGATCTTTTATGATCCTTGACAGGGATTCAATCTTGGATTTGTCGTATTTAAAAATCCCATAATAGCCAACTCTAGCAGACTTAAACATAGTATATAAGATAAGTAAGCATGATATAGAATTTGAGTAAGCATAATTATGAACACCAATAAGCTTACTATATAAGATAAGTAAGCATTATATAGAATGTGAGTAAGCATAATTCTAAACACAAATAAGCAGTACAAAACATCAACATGCAAAACTACCAGACTTGGAAAAAAAGGTAGGAAATGCATAGTTATCAGCAACAAAAATGTATTTAAAAATCCCATAAGAGCCAACTCTACCAGACTTCATTTTTCCAGATAATAAAGACAATTTAAACCAAAAACACAACAAAGTCCTAACCATTTCGTACACACTTGGATATATATAAGCATACTATACATAAGTGATATTGTTTCCTCATTAAAGCATACAACCAACACTTGTCCAAAACAAAGATGTGACCATGGTTATTGACAAACAATAGGCAATTTTGGGTTGATTAAAAACTATCTCCCCATAGTTATGACAAACTAGGAAAATACTAATTTCCACCATTTCTCCTTATACTTTTGGTACGTATAAGCACATTTATAGGCAATTGAAAGCACATTTATCATAAATAATAAGCGATATTGTTTCCTCATACTGTTGTCGGCTCGGAAAAAAAATTCACACTGTTGCCGGCTCGGAAAATTTATACTGTTGACGGCTCGGAAAATGCAATAAAAATAAAAAAATACGAAAATAAAAAGACAAAAAAAGTAGCCCTACCTACACTGTTGCCGGCTCGGAAAAAAATACACACACTTTGGTGTGTTCTTCAGCGAACTAATAGTTCCAAGACGAAACTTCTGTGAAAAACAACGTCTGACTTTCGCCCTCACCGGAGTTTGATTCTCGAACGAATAATTGGTAATTTTTCGACTGAAGAGATGGGGTTTTCCGCGGAGGGTTAAGTTGGGTATGGTTAGGACTTGGGATTTTTAATTCTCACTTTAATAGAGGTTGTTTCACGAATAATGATGGTGGAGGAGAGGATACTTTTTTGCAGAGAAAAATGGTGGAAGACGGTAGAGAGACCAGTTTGCAGAGACTTAGTGTGGAAGACGATGGAATGGAGGAAATGACTCTTCATTTACCAAATACTGTAAAGATATGCAATATCTTGGATTTACACGTCCATAACCGGTTCCTAAAATTTAGCCCACTACCAAAAATAATTTCCCTCCCAAAAATTGATTTAAATTAAAATTACCAATAAGCCATTTTTTAAATTAAGTTGCACATTAAATAATAGTAAAACTTGATTAATCTTAACCGTTTAAAAATTAAATCAATGACACAGATTTGGTCTCGTGTACTCACCTAAGATATGTGGACTCACCTGATCTAAATCCGGATAAAATAAACCATATTGAATAGTGCCTTTCAAATATCGAAAAATTCTTTTAACGGCACTCATATGAGATTCTTTGGGATTGCTTTGAAAAGGAGCACATAGGCATACGGCATGAAGAATATCCAGTCTACTTGCGGTTAAATAAAGTAAACTACCAATCATACCTCGATATTTGGATTCATCAACCGGCTTGCCTTTTTCATCTTTGTCAATTTCAACGTTTGTTACCATTGGGGTAGAGACGGTTCTTCTTTCTTCAATGCCAAACTTCTTCAAAAGTTCTTTTGTATATTTTGATTGTGAAATATAAATTCCTTCTTGGCATTGCTTAATTTGAAGTTCAAGGAAGAAGTTGAGCTCCCCCATCATACGCATTTCAAATTCATCTTGCATTAACTTAGAAAATTTCTTGCACAAAGATTCATTAGTAGCACCAAAAATAATATCATCAACATAAATTTGCACTAATAAGCAATCTTGCCCTTTTTCAAAAACAAAGAGAGTAGTATCAACTTTACCTTTTGTAAAACCATATTGCAAAAGAAAAGAGCTAAGTCTATCATACCATCCACGGGGTGCTTGTTTCAAACCATACAAGGCCTTTTTAAGTTTATAAACATCATTAGGCCTAGAAAAATTTTCAAACCCCGGAGGTTGTTTTACATAGACTTCTTCTTGATTAAGATCATTTCAAAATGCGGATTTTACATCCATTTGGTAAAGCTTGAAATTTTTAAAACAATAATAGACAAGTAAAATACGAATAACTTCTAAACGTGCTACGGGTGCAAATATTTCATCATAATCAATACCTTCTTGATAATAACCTTGAGCTACTAACCTTGCTTTGTTTCGAACAATATTGCCTTGGTCATCGAGCTTGTTTCGAAATACCCATTTTGTACCAATAATCATTTGAGATGGAGGACAATGTACTAATTCCCATACATCATTCCTTTCAAATTGATTCAACTCCTCTTGCATTTCTAAAAACCAATCCTCATCTTCAATAGCTTCCTTAGCATTTTTAGGCTCTTTTTAAGATATAAGAGCTTTCTTGGCAAATTTTCCTTGAGTCATTACTTTATCAAGGGGATCACCAATAATAAGATCTTTTGGGTGATCTCCCGTAAATTTCAATGTTACGGGAAGATCTGAAGTATCACCTTTGTCTTCTTGAGGAACATTTGAGCTTGAAGGTTGATCATTTTGAGTATCATCTTTAACAATTGATTCAATAACATCCTCTTCATCACTATCATCATTGGGTATCCTTTCAACATTCGAAGCTTAAATGAATTTGACTTGGATGGATTCTTCAACAACCCCACTAGTCTTATTGTAAACCCGATATGTTTTGCTCTTGGTTGAATACCCCATAAATATTCCTTCATCGGCCTTAGGATCAAGTTTGTCCAATTGATCCTTAGTATTCAAAATAAAACACTTGCATCCAAATATTTTGAAATAACTAATATTTGGAGTTCTTCCTTTCCAAAGCTCATATGGAGTTTTATTCATTTTAGGACGAATATAAACTCGATTAATGACATAGCAAGCGGTAATTATGGCTTCGGCCCAAAAATATTTTGGAAGTGAAAATTCATTGAGCATGGACCGACTCATTTGTTGAAGTGCTCGATTATTTCTTTCGGCTACTCCATTTTGTTGAGGTGTCCTTGCAGCCGAAACATTGTGATCACCCTTGGTTTCACAAATGACTCTAAATTCTCCATCAAGTTCTCCACCTCGATCACTTCGAATAGACTTAATAGTATCTTCCTTTTCATTCTCAATAAGTCTACACAACTTAACAAACTCATTAACGGCATCGCTTTTATTTGCAAGAAATAGAGCCCAAGTATATCTAGAAAAATCATCAACTATAACAAAAGTGTAATGTTTTCCACTTAGACTTGTCGTACCAATATCCCCATACAAATCTAAATGAAGAAGTTGTAGAGGCTTGGTTGTGGAAATTTCGTTTGTGGGCTTAAAACTACTCTTAACTAATTTTTTCTTTTGACAAGTGTCACATAAGCCAAGATTTTCAAAATTCAATTTGGGTAGTCCTTTTACATGTTGCTTTTTGTAAATAGTTTGCAGATTTTTATATCCAACATGTCCAAGTCGCCTACGCCATAAACTAGTTAAATCATTATTGGCGACAAGACAAGAAACATTTTGACTAACCAAATCACTTGTACAAATTTTGTAAAGATTGTCTTTTCTATTTTCTTCACAAATAATTTTATCATTTTTGGAAATAAGGCATTTTTCTTTATTAAAAACAACATTATAAATTAAATCACAAAGTTGATTAACACTTATCAAATTAAACTTAAGCCCTTCTACTAAAAGAACATTACTAAGAGAGAAAGAAGAGTTACCAATTTCTCCATTTCCAAGAATTTTTCCTTTGCCATTGCCGAACATGACCATACCCTCTTCTTGGAGCTTGATGTTGGTAAAAAGTTCTCTCTTTCCGGTCATATGGCGTGAACACCCGCTGTCCACAAACCATTTTGAATCCTCCATAGTTGTTATAGCCCCTATGACATACAAAAGAATTATTTTTAGGTACCCTATAGTTTTGGGGTCCATGGGGGTTAGCCTTAAGACCTTTGGGTCTCCAAACAAAGCTAAAATTGTTTTTCAATTTACAATGACTAAAATAGTGACCAACTTTACCACAATAAAAACAAATAAGATCATGGGCACTACTAGCACGTACAAAAGTCGGACCTTGGTCTTTTCTTTGAAAGAGGTTGAAAAGGATTATAGCCAAGTCCTAATTTAGAATTCTCACCTCTTTGTGCATCTAAAATTTTTGTAACTTTATCCGTACTTAAGATAAACGATGCACATCCTTTTTCAAACATTCAAGATTATTTGTGAGCATTTGTTTTCGGTTTCAAGAGTACGGACTTTAGTAAGAGTAATAGCATGAGCTTTATCAAGAGATTTATAAGAAGTAAACAATTTATCCTTTTCTAATTTAAGCTCTTTATGCTCCTTTTTTAAATTATTGTATTTAACAATCAAATTTTGAAACTCATTTTGTAATTCATCAAATTCATCAACTAAGGAAGAAGATGAAGCATTAGAGCTAACCTCGTTGTTTTCGTCGTCTATGGCCATAAGACCATGTTCGGATTCTCCTTCTTCATCGATTGTGGCAAGGAGTTCATCCCAAGTCTTGACGTCCGCATTTAAAGCCTTCTTTTTGGGAAAAGGCTTTTTCTTCTTTTGTTCCCCCTCCTCGAGTTTTGGGCAATCGGCTATGAAGTGCCCGGATTTTTCGCATTTAAAACACGAGTTGTCTCTCAGTTTTCTTGCCTTATTTTTATTCACAAATTTTGCAAATTTTTGGACAAGTGCGGCCGTCTCCTCATCATCATCATCATTATCATAGTATGCATTATTAGAAGAAGATGCAAGACCTTTAAGAATATTTTGCATACCCGATTGAGTAATGGATGGTTTGGAATTTTCTCTCCTCGAGATAGACTTCGTAGATGAGGAGGTTCCCGATGAGCTCATCGAATTTGAGTGTCTCGAGATTTTGTGCTTTCGTGATAGTCGTCACCTTTTCGGACCATGAGCCGGGAAGGGCGTTTAAAACCTTGGTCACCTTGTCTTCTTCGGAGATGACTTTTCCGAGGGCCACAAGAGGATTGACAATGTTGTCAAGCCTTTCCACCATTTTTGATATGCTTTCATCATCATGCATATTGAAATTTTCAAAATCTTTCAAAAGCATTATTTTTCTTGCTTGTTTCACTTTCTTTGTGCCCTCATAGATGGTTTCTAATTTTTCCCAAACTTCGTGTGCCGACCTTATGACTCTTATACGATTATACTCGGTGGCGGTAAGAGAGCAATGCAAAATATTTAAAGCCTTACCGTTTAGAGAGAAAACATTCTTGTCATTTTCATCGAACTCCTTGAAAGGTTTAGGAGTCGTGATGTCGTCCTCCAATTTATTGGTTGGTTGATCAACTCCTTCAATGACCACATTCCAAACGTAAAACCCGCACCCTTGTAGAAAACACTCCATACGATCTTTCCAAAATGCGTAGTTGTTGGCGTCGAATAGTGGTGGCTTGTTGGTCGAGGCGCCGGTGGTGAGATAAGCTTCATTCGTAGCCATGTATCTTTCCTCTTTACTCGGAACGAGCTAGCCAAAGAATTTGGCTCTGATACCACTTGTTAGTCCAAGTGGCTACGATAATATAGAGGGGGGTGAATAGATTATGCCGATTTTTCGCAAATCGCCCTCTTTTTCGAATGATCAATCAAAGACAAGAATAAAGGTGCGGAAATTAAACAACACGCCACGATTTTTAGAGGTTTAATCCACCTAGGGCGTAGTCCTATACCACCCCAGTATCTGTGGGATGGATTTCAAAAAGAAAACAAGATTTTATTAATTACTACACTTAATACTGATCCTTTGAAGATTACCACAATCTTCTTACAATACCTTCAAGGAGATTACCACAATCTTCCTTCAACACCTATGAAGAGTACCACACTCTTCAACACCTAAGATCACCCAAGTGTGTTCTTACCACAAGAACACTAACAAGGATATCTTGTTTTGGATGATAGAAAAATTGAAGATTACAACTCAATAAATGAAGTATACAAACTTTGAGTGCAAGTGTAATCAAGAACAAAAAGCCTAGACCTCAAGATTGTGCAAGTGCAAGAACTTAGGCTATTACAACAAGAATGTAAAAATGAAAGCTTGGAAATTTTGCAGATTTCTTGTTGTATTGTATGCTTGTATGTTGTTTCTTGTGTCTTCAAATCATCCTCTATTTATAGGAGAGTCTTCATAGACATAGACTCCTCCTTCTTCACTTTTGTCTACAAAAAGAGGATCACAAGATGTAGAAATATTATACAAAAATGAAAAGTAAATCTTGCTAATAAGGAGTCCAACGGCATAAATTTTTCTGTCAAAAAATTGCACAGGGCGACCGGTTGCCCTATAGAAAATATTGAACGTTGGAAAGAATTAGTGCGATCCAGGTATCGTACGGGGAGGGGTGCGACCGGTCACAGAAGGGTCCGACCGGTCGCCCTAGGGTCCGACCGGTCGGCCCAATCCTGGACCGGTCGCCCTCTTTAGTTTTTTAAGTTCAGTACGTTCTGTTTCAAGGTTTTCATTCTCCAGGTACCGGTCGACCTTTTGCTCGACCGGTCGACCTCCAACTTGAAATGTTGTCCGATTTTTGTCAAAAATAAACTTCAAAAAATACTCCAAAAAATTAGTAAAAATATTTTAAATCAATTGGGAGTATTTGAACAACTTTTATAAATATTGTTTTGGTATAAAAACTCATTTAGACAAAATCTTGTTAAAAACATTTATGTAACACATACTTCCTACGGGTCCTACCCCCGACTATTACAAGAATATTTCTTAGTATTTGTCCATACATAAAGAAACCATAAAATTCAAATTGTCTCAACAAATCAAAGACAAGAGAGAGCTAATCAAAAGAGCTTCAAATCTTCGACGTGGTCTTCTTCCGGCGAAACCTCATCTTCTGGTTGGAAATATAGGTGGGACTGAGACAAAAATTCTCAGTGGGTGTGGTGAGTGTGCAAGTGGGGCTTATACTTTATGCAGTAAAATCGTTGCATGAATTTTTGATGCAAGAAACGTGCAATGGCATTCTCGTATACTTAGTAGTTTTATTAATAGCTAACAGTCAATCTGTCAATTCATTTCAGTTGGTTGCGCACGAAAGTGTGACGCCAACCCAGTCAATCCATCAATTCATATCAGTTGGATGCGCACGAAAGTGTGACGCCAACTCGGACAGTCCGTCAGCTCATATCAATTGGTTGCGCACGAAAGTGTGACACCAACCCAGACCACCTTATACGACAGAGAAGTGTTGATCAAATATCATCTCCCCAAACAGTGCACCTTATCCCTCCTGTCGATAGTAGAGCTGTCAAATTTAGCCCGGCTCGCTGGGCCGGCCCGACCTACCCGATTTTTAGCATGGGTTGGGCCTTAACTTTACAAGCCCGAAAATGTCCGGGCTTAAAAGGACAGGCCCACCGGGCCGACCGGGCTCGGGCTAAAGAAGCCCGGAATTCTCGGGCTTGCCAGGCCCGGCAATATTAGAGAAGATTTTTATTAAAATCTCAAATGAGAAAGAAAACATATACATGAGCTTCAGTACTCTTCCTTCAAACTATTTGCCTAATTTCCTTTTTGCAATTTGGGAAAATAAAAACCCTATCAATTTCCTCCAAGCCTCCACCGCCGCACGCCTCATCTTGTTCACTCTCGTCGGTCGCCGATGGTTCTGGTACATCGCTGGACACATCATTTACCTTTTGCAAATTTTACAAACACACACACACACTCACAAACTCCATCCTTTCATCACTCCACTCGCTACCACCTCGCTGGCCACTGTCGCTGCTACCTTTCTTGAAAATATAATAGCCATATGAGTGCCGACTTAATATAGTGGCATATAGATTAAAATATTTTTATACATCTTTACTTTTCAGTTTTTCAATTTTAGAGGTAATTTTTCTTGTATAAGAAGCATTTGTTTGTTTAATAGAATAATACAAACATGTTCAGTGTTAAAATAAAATTGTGTAATTTGTGGAAACTGAAGCTAGTTTATGTTTGTTTAACTTAGTCCTTTATTTAAATATAATTTATTTTAATAAATTGAAATTAGGGTCAATTTGGCCCGGTAGACCGACAGCCCGGGGTGGGCTAGGCTGGGCTCACAAATCAGCAGCCCGGTTCGATTTTTCCGAATGGCCCGCTGGGCTGGGTTGGGCTGGCCCGACCCGGTCATTTTGATAGCTCTAGTCGATATGGCAGTAGCCGCTATCCCAGTTGGCACGACGTCTCCACAGTGGAGCCAGTTAAGCTCGGAGAACGTCATAATCATGATTATACCCAGAATCCTACGACCCAATCGCCCGCCAGAGCTCTCCTATCCGGCTCGAGGTAGGGAGTTGGACGATGGAGGCCGACATGAGACTGTAGCCAAGCTACCCATCCCATACGCAATATATCCATTCCACAAATCCATCAATTCATATCAGTTGGTTGCACACGAAAGTGTGACGCCAACCCAGTCAGTCAGTCAGTAGGACCGGTGCGTTCATAGACTCGCCGCGTCCGATATTCAGTCAGTCAGTCATTGACACGGCATAGATACCAGAAGGGTAACTAGCCGGCTTCTATTCATTAATTCTGTGTATTATACTGAAGTTCTTAATAAGGTTCGGATTATGGGGGCGAGGAAGTCGCCTTATTAACGAGACAATTAGTCGATATGAAAATCCCAAATAAATTCGGATAATAATTTTAAAAGTAGAATTTTTAGTTAAAAAAATTTAATATTTATATGAATAAACTGAAGTTAGAAAATAAAATAATTTCTTATGACCTAGGTAAATTTTATTTTAAAATAAAACATTTTAATTAAAGAGGAAATTTATGTCGGGTTTAAAATTTCATAAGTTGTGATCCCAAACTCGGAAAAAGGTAAGGTCAGTCTCCAATTTTTCTAATAATTCTAAGGAAATCATATTTTCAGGGTCTCGGGGTCAGATTTTTAAAAATTATAGGTCTGTCCCAAAATCTTTCCAAATTACTATTTTTGACCCAATACTTTTAAAAATAGACATCTCTTAAACCGGAAAAGGTATTAACAGGGTTCCAGGTCTAATAATTTCTTTGGGGTAGTATGTATATGGGTTAAAAGCAGTTTCAAAAAATTCTCAGATGTAGTACCGATTTTCTGAAAAATTTCATTTTGGTCGTAAGGGTAATTTTACCGTTAAGGGCTCGTTTCAAGCCCATTTTTCGTGAGATTTGGACTAAAGGTCCAGAATACTATTTAAATAAATTTGTATTATTCCCGGGGCAATGGCTGTCCTTATTTTCGAAATTTACAGTTTAGTCCCCTAAAGTTCGAAAAATTGTCATTTTGGTGACTAAATGTTTTTATATTTGCATATGCTTGACCCGGAGGATCCCAAATATTATTTATCACTTATACAATATTTTTACAGTAATTTCAGTCCAAAATTTCGAGAATTTACAGTAGGTTCCCACAGTTTTCGAGTTTATCACTTTTGGCTCTATATTTCGCCTTATTTGCAAAAATAGCCCAAGCTTGATTTTGTTCACAAATTCATATGTTCAGAATATTTATATAACATATTAAAATATATTTCTCATATTTCTCAGTCATTTTGAACATATATATAAAAAGAAAGCATATAAGGCATACAAAAGCTATTTTCTTAAGCAATAATCACTTTTTTCATATTTTCAAATACATATATATAATTTTCGAAATTTTACAGAAATAAAAAGGAACTGAAATTTTTTTCAGAAATATAAAAAAAAATATAACCACATATATTCATGCCATTTCATGCAAAAATCATAAGTTTTTAGAAAAGTTTCACCCGCCTTAATCTTCTTGTGCTTTTTGGTAGGAATGGTCTCAAGCTCTAGCTTTTGCTATCTCCCTCAAGTCCTTTTCTTCTTAGGACAGCCCCTAAATGGCGGTTTTTGAGGGTCAAAGGTGATGGAAAAATGGAGAAAATGAATAAAAGAAAGAAGATGGATGATCAACCTAAAGGAGTCTTACCTTTGTCTTGGTAGCTAGTCCCTTAAACACACTTGAAACTCTATTCCTCTTAGAATTTTCAGCCCTTTGGTTTAGTGAAGGAGATGATGTTGATTGTTTTGGTAGGATTTTCTAAGTGTGTGGAGTGAAATGCCAAGACTTCTCTTCCCCCCTCTTCTCTTAATGTTATGTACTCATTGTTCCATCTTGGAAGTTAGTTTAGGAATGCATGCTTTGTTGGGAGTAGAAGAGTTTCATTGGGCTTGAGAAGGCTTGCAATTGAAGTGAATAAGATAAGAACAAAAGACAAAAAGAAAAAGACAAGGCTTGTATCATCTCATATAAATCAAATCTTATATCTATCTTACTTAAGTCATATAGTTATAAGGTGTCTAGTAACCCCTCAGTAGTATCACTTATAATCTAAGGTATTAAATAGAATTAGAACCAATAATACAAGTCAAATATATCAATCAAGCAATTATTCAAATTATAGAAATTATTTCGAAATATATAACTATAATTTTCGAAATTAATAAATTATTTAAATAAATATTATGCTACAAGAAAATAATTAGTTGTTAAGAGATAAATTCAACCGATTAATGTATTAAATTAGTAGTAGATGTCACGCCCCAAATGGGACGCGACGACGATCCACAATTTAAATACAAATAACCAAACAGTCTAGACGAGTATCATCGAGAACCCAATGAAACAGAGTCAAAATAGAAGCGGAAATAAAATAACAAGCACAACTTACAGTCCACAATCCATAATCCAAATTACATCCTCGAAAATCAACCAACGATAACAACTTAAAAGTCAAGGGTCCTACGCCCTTCAGTTACAAACCGGAATGAAAAGAAAATAGAATAGTCCAACAACAATCACAAGAAACGAGTCTATCAACAACAACAAGAAGTAGTAAATCCAAAAGCGGAGTACAAGGGCTCAATCCAAGGCCAGTTCAGCATCTTCCACGGAGTCCTCATCTAAAGGTTAGAAAACAGGTGGGGATGAGACATACATCTCAGTGGATGGGGTGATCGTGTGCAATGTGGCGATATATATAGTTAATGCGAGAAAACAGTTATATGAAAACACGTGAGTATGATGCATGAATTCACACACTGTCCACAAGCATCGTGATAAATATAATTAAGTAATATACTTGTACCGTTCAAGAAAATAGTTCATGGTCACATAGGCACTATGTGATTCAGTCAAGACAGGTAGGATTGCGTCCGGAAATGTAACGCTAATCCCATGCAAGGCAGATAATGGTTGCGTACGGATATGTAGCGCCAACCAATGCAAAACAAGTAGCAGTTGCGTACTGATTTGTAGCGCCAACCAAACGGGTCCGATAACTCCGGAATCATGTGGATCGGACAAATGATTCCTTCGTTCTTCCTTGTAACTCCCGAGCAAGATGGTCCAAGACCCGTCACCTTATCGCTCCATAGCAAAGACAAATCCACAAGAGAGCTAGCTAGGCCCGGATTGTCATAATCATGATTATACCTCAAGTACTACGACCCGCTTGCCTTGGACAAACTCCGTCCCTCGATTCTGGGATTAGGGGACGATGCGGCCGGAAGAGTGGAATAGCGGCCGAAATGCCGGTTCCCATCCCCGACGTATCCATTCCGATCGTGAGCTTGACACACCAAGTTGACTCAGCAGAAAGTAAATTCAAATTCAGTGCGATGAACTAAGCAATGAGTACTATTGATTCAGGGAAGCAGTTCAGGAAAATTTTGAAAAACGCGAGTGGCAATTATGGCGTTGGTGGAGTTTTTGGATGAAGATGATTATCGGAAGGATAAGCAACCTTCGATATCTTGAAAGATTAGGTGGAACATAAGTCCCGTATAGATTCAAAATCGCAAGGCCAAGGAGTCGCTCCGCCGATCGGGTATTAATCGGTCAAATTGATCCGATAAGTCAAGGGTTTTTGGGAAAATAAAATACTTTAATTAAATCTCCAAGTCAGAGGGTCCAGGGCTATTTTAGTAAAATAGAAAATAATTTGAGTTAGGTCCTTTATAAAAGAAAATTTTCAATTTAGCCCCGTTTTGTAAAAACCAACACTTTTGGGGTTAAAAATTGAATAAATAAATATCCCGACCTTGAAAAATTATGAGGTCAGTTCCTAAATTTTCAAAAATGTCCAGAGATTCAGGTTTTTAAAGTTTTGACGTCGAGGTTTTATAAAATTCTCACATTGGCCCCAAATTTATAAAAATTGCCAATTCGGACCTTAAGTTTAAAATAATCGGAACTCACAAACCGGAAGGGATTTTAATGTGATTCCAGTTGGAAAATGTCACTAAGGTTAGTAGAATATTGGGACAAAATCAGTTTTTAAAAAAAATAAGTGTAGGTCCTTTAACTTTCGAAAATATCATTTTTGTCCCATTTTGAAATAATTGCCTTTAAGGCTTTTAGGGGTCCAATTGTTATGGAAATTTGAACCTTGGGTCCAAAATATAATTAAGTTAAAGTTAAGTTAGTATTTTCAGGTGCATGGGCTGCATAAGTCCTGGAAATTTCATTTGGGTCCTCAAGTTTAGTCTTTACACTTTAGTCCTTCAATTTTAGAAAAATTACTTTCCAAGCCCTAAACACTTGGATTTTTGGAATACATTTAAAATATTTCATTTCCAGTACCTTAAGAGTAAATATTTCAAATTTTAAAATTAAGGTATGGTACAGTTTCAAAATTTGCAAAGTAGCCCTTAAACTTTCAAAATTTTACAATCTAGTCCTTGGGCTTTTAAAGGTTGATTTTATTTATCTTAAAACTCTTAAAACTTTATTAAAATGTCTAAAAGTCATTTTTGAACCTGAGTACAGTCCCGAAAATCGAAATTTGCAGAGGGGTCCTTTAACTTTCATTTTCTTGCAATTTAGTCCACCAATTATCCATTTTTGCATTTTTAAGTTCAAAATTAAAATTTAATCAATTATGCTCGCCTTTTCTAGTTTATAAGTCATCCAAAACATGGATTTCAAAGATCATACACATGCATGTCCAATTCATACAATAATTCATCAAATAGAACATTAAAGTGTACATGCATGCACCTAAAATTCAATAAATAGCAATTTTGAGCAACTCTTGAGAATTTTCATGATTTGATACATAAAATTGACATGCAATACATAGATTATATATCTCAAGGGCTCATGATCAAAATTCTACATGCAATTTAATAAAAACACCTAGAAGTTGGAAAGTATTTTTCCACCCACCTTAAAATTGGAAAATTGTGAAATAAAAGGATAAATTTCACATTTTTTGGATGAGGTCACTTAGGTCAGCCCCTAAGTCAAGAAATATCAAAATTTTGGAGTTAGAAAAATGAGAGAAAAATTAAGGAGAAAAAGAAGGAGATAAGGAAATTGGAAAGACTGCAATTTACCTTGTGTAGTAGGTGATTTGAAACTAGTTGAAGCTTCAAATTTGGAAATTTTAGTTCAACTCCAAAATCACCTAAGGTCAGCCCCTATTTCTCAAAAATGAAAAAGGGGTGTTAAAATTTGAAAAAAATAGGAAGAAGAAGGAGGAAGGGCTCTAGTGTCCAATTCTTACCTTGTAGTCCAAATTGCTTTACTAGTTATTCTTCAAGTTTTGAAGTCCTCTTGAAAATGATGTCAAGCTATAATATTCAAATGGTCTTCTAAATGTACCTCCAAAACCAAAATTAACTTAAGTTAAGAAGTGAAAAGAGGTAGGTAGATGATATCAAGATGAATTGGAGAACAATATTTCTTACCTTGTAAAGGGGGGGTGTTCGAATTTTTTTGCTATAAGGAGGAAATATCTTGAAAATTTTTCTAAGTGTTGAAGAAGAAGGTAAGAAGAAAGAGTAGAGAGAAGTAGGAAGTTTAGAGAGAAGTAGCAGAATTTGTTCATTTTTCTTCATGTGGCCTTCCACATGCTTGAGAGGGGGGAGAAAATTTTGATTAATTTGTGTCTTGCATTTTGCCTCTTGCATGGGAGACATTTTGGAGGTCAAAGGTATGGACAAGAGATGGTTTGAATGGAATGTTGGAAGATTTCCAACATGTTGGCAAAATTAATAATAAAGAATTGATGTATGAGATGATGTGTATAATGTTTGAATTAATGGTATAATTATACACAAGATGACTAATATAAGGTGTAAGTGTACAAGAGTTGGATGATATTTTTACTCCAAAATCATCATCATGGCCGTCCATTATAAGGGTATTATGGTAATTCCATATATTTTTTTTGTCCCAAATTTGATGATAATAGATGAAATATATCAATCTCCAAAATAATTAGTGATTTCCTTGATCACTTATAAGTCTCATGATCACTTAATCTAAATCAAAATCTTAATTCTATAAAGTAAAAGTCTCTAAAATAAATAGTCTCTTAAAATTCTAAGGTGGCTAATAAATACAAAAATAGTAATAATGATCAATCAAGTGATCATAAATGCAAAATAGAACTAATAAAGATCATGATCACAAGTAATTAAATAAAATGAAATAAAATACAAAAATATATTATTAATAATTACCCGTCAAAGTGACGCGGTAAAATAGTCGATCAAATACATAGACGACAATAAAAATCAATTATAAGCTCGGAAAGATCGGGGCTTCACATCCTCCCCTCCTTAAAAGAATTTGGTCCCCAAATTCTCTTCAGAATAGTTCTGGATATTGATTCGTCATGTCTTCTTCCATCTCCCATGTTGCGTCTTCGTCTCGGTTGTGGTTCTGCCACACAACTTTAACCATCGGAATTTCTCTCTTACGCAACTATCGTATCTGCTGATCAATGATCCGGATCGACCTCTCGGTGTAGGATAGATTTTCCATTAGAGGAGGAGTATCTTGAGTGATGATATGCTCGGGATCTGGTTGATACTTTTTCAGTCTCGACACGTGGAATACATCATGCATTCCCGTATATGGTGCTGGTAACTCGAGTCGGTAGGCTAACTTCCCGATCCTCTGTAAAATCATGTAAGGTCCAACATATCTCGGACTCAACTTGCCTCATTTCTTCGGATTGATTAATCCTTTCCGTGGTTAGAGTCTGAGAAATACTTCATCACCGACTTCAAATTCCAAATCCTTTCTTCTCTTGTCCGCGTAACTCTTTTGGCGGCTTTGAGCTGTGCGAATCCGCTCCTTGATCAGCTTGACCTTCTCCATGGCCTCCTGAACTAAGTCGACCTTTGTAATCGAGGGCTTTCGTTTCTCTTTCGGAGTCCATTGGTCATCAATCTCCCAGTGTAGTGAAGATCTACATTTTCGCCCATATAATGCCTCGTAAGGTGCCATCCCAATCGTGGCCTGATAACTGTTATTGTAGGCGAACTCGGCTAATGGTAAGTGCGAATCCCAACTTCCTTGAAAATCCAATGTGTAGGCTCGCAACATATCTTCAAGGGTTTGAATCGTTCGCTCAGACTATCCATCGGTTTGTGGATGTGCTGCTGTGCTGAAACTTAGCGAGGTACCCAATTCCTCGTGCAAGCACTTCCAAAATCTGGAGACAAACCTCGGGTCTCTGTCGGATACTATGTCGACCGGGTACTCCATGCAAATAATGATTTCTGATATAAATGCGGCAAGTTTCTCGCAAGCTATCAGTTTTCTTGATGGGTAAAAAGTATGCAGATTTCGTGAGTTGGTCTACAACTACCCAAATAGCATCATGGCCTCCTCTGGTCTTTGGTAGATCCGTCACGAAGTCCATTGTTATGTATTCCCATTTCCACTCGGGAATTCTCAATGGTTGTAGTAAACCAGATGGTCGTTGGTGTTCTGCTTTTACTCGTTGACAAGTCAAACATCTTGCAACGAACTCTGCTACCTGGTTCTTCATGTTTACCCACCAATAACTATGTTTCAAATCCTTATACATCTTGTTTCCTCCAGGGTGTATAATGTATTTTGAACGGTGTGCCTCTGCTATGATTTTATTCCTAATCTGCTACTCGATTCCAGAATTTGATAATCTCATCTTCGTGTACCGAGAATTCTGATCTTTCTCCTTTAGGTATCTTTTCCTTCAGTTTTTGAAGATGTGCATCTTTCTCTTGTGCTTCTTTGATCTCTTTCACAGACGGGTTTAACCGAAATGTTAGCACACGAAATCGAGTATTGGTTCTCGTCGATTCCAATTGCTCACTCTTCTAATAATTCCCACTCTCGAATCATAAGCTCGCTAAGCTCACCTTTCGCTTAGAGCGTGCGCTCTGACGTTAGCTTTCCCGATGGTATTGAATATCAAAGTGATAGTCCTCAATCAACTCCATCCATCTCCGTTGTCTCGTTGAGGTCTTTACGAGAGAATAGATACTTCATGCTCTTATGATCCGTGAAAACCGTGAATATTGCTCCGTAGAGATAATGTCTCCATTTCTTTAACGCGAACACTATCGCCGCCAATTCCAAGTCATGCGTTGGATAATTGGCTTCATACGGCTTGAGCTTTAAGTGATGCATAAGCGATAACTTTTCCTTCCCCGCATGAGCACCGCTCCTAGTCCTTCTTTTGATGCATCACCGAGACGACAAAGTTTCCGATCCCCTTTGGAAGGGCTAAGACCGAGCCGTAGTAAGTCGTTTCTTGACTCTTGAAACTCGTCTCGCATTTGTCATTCCACTCAAACTTGACTTGCTTCTGGGTTAGTCGAGTGAGTGGTCCGCCTATCTTGGAAAAATCCTGGATAAATCTTCGATAATATCCAGCTAGTCCTAGGAAACTCCTGATTTCCGTTACAGACTTAGGTTGTTTCCATTCAACCACTGTCTGTACCATCGAGGGATCTACTGCAATCCCAGTGCCGGATAATATGTGTCCCAAGAACGCGACTCCACTAAGCCAAAATTCGCACTTGCTGAATTTGGCATACAGCTTATGCTCTCATAGTGTCTCCAAAATGATTTTCAGATGACGTTCATGCTCTTCTCTAGACTTAGAGTATACGAGTATGTCATCAATGAATATCACTACAAATTGATCAAAATAAGGTTGGAAGACTCGATGCATCAGGTCCATAAATGCTGCTGGTGCATTCGTCAGACCGAAAGGCATCACTACAAACTCGTAGTGTCCATATCGAGTTTGAAATGCAGTTTTGGAAATGTCTTCTTTGCGGATCTTCAGTTGGTAATATCCTTGTTGTAAATCAAACTTCGAGTACACCGTCGCTCCTTGAAGTTGATCAAATAGTTCGTCTATCCTCGGGAGGGGATATTTGTTCTTGATGGTCACGCTATTAAGACCACGATAATCTATACACAGCCTTAATGTGCCATCTTTCTTCTTGACAAACATAGGGATGTCAATGGGGCGGGGTAGGGCGGGTAATGATTACCCGAGGCCCGCCCGTGCTCTTAGCATTGCGCCCGCCCCGCCCGTGCCCGCCACGGGTCGAATAATGGCCGTGCCCGCCCTGCGGGGGTCCGTCCGCCCGCCGCCCCATTTTAATTTTATTTTTAAGTCTAAAATAATTCCAACAATCTAACAACACACCCAATGACTAATGCTGCAACATGCCAATATATATCACCAAAAAATCTGCCCATTACAACTTACAATGGACAACTTTATCAAATAGTTCATCAATTATTAATTAAAATGAAATGAGCACAACTACGGAAAAAGATAAAACTAGTACATAACAAACAATCCAATTAAAAGATACAACTTAAATCTTCACCAAGTCTTTTTAAAAACAACAATCCACTAATTCAAAATGGAATAATATGCAACCACCACCACCCGAGTCCACAATGGAATAACACTCATCAATGAATAGAAACTCATTTCCAAAGTTACTCCCGCAATAACAAAAGAAATATCAAATTAGCTAATCATACTTTATAAACATGTTTGAGATAGAAATAACTTAAGAAGAAAACTAACATACCACATTCTCACTCTTCTCATCATCTCAATCATAAAAAACTCGGCTCATACACTCCATTTGATGAATCCCCGCATTATTAGTATAAAGTAAAATGGTACATGTAAACAAATAACCATATAACATATTAATCTATCTACACATTAAATTAATTTGATATACTAATAAAAAGTAATTACCTTTCTCGCTAATATCCAATTTTGTGAACACATTAAAGCCTCAGCTTTTATTGTGAAGTCTACTACGCGAGGACTAATCAATCTTCCACTTGTACTGGCGCACTCAAGCAATCAGAGACCGGAATTGCTAAAACATCTCTTGCAATTTGATGCAAAATAGGATATTTACCTCTGTTGAACTTCCACCAAGTCAAGACATCAAAATCAGAAGTTCGTGGTAAAACATCCTCTTCCAAGTATTGATCCAACTCCGACCTCACGGATTTTCTTTTTCTTTGAGAAGCATACAAGTCAAATTCACAAAGTGATTGGTCATTAGCAACAATAGTCTCCACTAAGCCAACTTAAAGCAAGGGTTCAAGCTCTTAACAAAGTCTCTAAACCCTTCATGCTCTATCATCTTCAGAGGGTACTCGTGCATGATGATCATCTTTGCTAGTTGTTTACGGGATGACTCTTGATCAACATTGTAAGGAGAAAATTCAAATTTCTCCTTACTAAAGCTAGCTTGTAAAACTCGTCATTGCCTTATGTCCTTCATTTTCCTTCTAGGACATCTATCAAAATGCTTCTTCAAATGGCTAGTACCTTGTTTTGGATCACCTAGCAACAGTTGATCGCAATATTTGCACTTAGCCTTTAACTTCCCTTGGACAGTCTCCTTGATATAATGTGCCCAAATTTTAGAAATAACTTTTCCAGCTGTTCCGCCTGTTGACTTTTTGCTATCATTATTATTATCATTCAAATCCGAAGGAGTAACATCAACGGGACTTAACAAATCTTGATATGAGGAATGTGGTGTATCGAGAGAACTAACGGGCGTAGGTGATAAAGATGTAATATCAACATGTGGCACATCGACAGTTGGACTCGTAGAATTATATTCTTCCCGATCAACCATGACTTTAATGCTGCCAAGAAATCAATATTTTATGTCACTTTTTTGTAGAGAATAATTTAAAATGAAGAAATAACAAAAAATGACAAGGAAAAAAAAAACTGAATATTCAATAAAAGCCGAAAACTGAACAATTTTTAATCGCCAATGGTTTATTATGTATTGAAGATTTCTTTGAGATGATAGAAGCAAGGCCATGAAATACCTTAAACCAACTCGTAAAAAAAGAATCACATTCTCACAATTTTCATTGGAGAGTTTGTTGCAATATTTCAAAGCTTCAATACTAGAGTGAAAAAAAAATTAAAAAAGATGAAAACCAAGATAATATTCAAAATTGATACCCTTTCCTTCTCTTTTTAATACCCAAAATAAAACCGTAAATTACAGAGACCATGGCAATAGCAACAACCCAAAAATCTCAAATCACCGCATGTCCCAAATCAAACTCCATTATCATCAACCAAAGATTTTATACACTAAAAATAGGATACCACATCACCAAAGATTTTATCTTACTTAAAAAAAAAAGTTAAAGCACATCTAAATTCAACATAGCAAATCTGCAGGTTTTTTGTTTGGCTAAGACCACAACCATAGAACAACCATTTCTTATTTTTTTTCTTCTCTGCCCTATATTTAGCTTGCACAATTTAAAAACAAAAAATCAATTAATCACATGAATTAATTCCAGAAATTGAAGATTGAAAGAAGAAAAAGACAAACCTTTTTTGAGTGACAGAGTTTCAAATGGTGCTCGAGCGCCGGAGATGAATCGGTCCCCAGGAGGAGTGTAAAAATGAATGGCGAGTGTGAGATGAGAGTGGTGGTCTTCTAAGCCTGAAATGGTGAGCGGTTGGGAGAATAATGTTTGGTCTTTGAAGATAATTAGGGCAACAAAGTAGTCAACTACAAGTCTAAAACCTGATATAAGAAAATACATATTTATATATAGTTGATTTGCGGGGCGGGCGGGGCGGGGTAATTGTAATACCCGGGCCCGACCCGTGCACCTGTCGGTCCGCCCCGCCCCGTCTTTAGAACGGGTCGGGTCTGCAGCCCGCCCCAATCGACAGCCACGGGTCGGGTCGGGCGGGCCAGTCCATATTGCCATCCCTAGACAAACAAAGACAGTGCTCCCCACGGAGACGTGCTCGGTCGGATAAATCCCACATCCATCGGTTTTTACGTAATTGCGTCTTCAACTCTTGTAACTCAAGAGGAGCCATTCTATATGAGGTTCTAGCGATCGGGGCAGTTCCCGATAACACCTCGATGGTGAACTCGACTTCCCTATCTGGAGGGACAGTGGTGAGTTCTTGTGGAAATACATCCGTGTATTCTGATACTATAGGTACTTGGTTAATGTGTGTATCAACCGTGGGTTTGTTAATTACAAACGCCAAGTACCATGAGCCCCTCTAGTGATCGCCTTCCTCGCTTTCATTGCTGAAATGATTGGGGCAATCTTAACTCGTGCCTTTCCCAAAATTTCCACTTCGGGTTTTCCGGGTTCACATAGCTTAATGAACTTGTTATGGCAGTCCATTTGTGCATGGTGTGCAGACAACCAGTTCATTCCCAATATCACGTCGTATTTGGATATAGGTAATAGGATTAAATCACAGAAAGTTTATCTCGGAATCTTAACCCATGTATTATAGATAAAATTTGTTATCCGACTTGCACCCATAGAGTTGACACTTCTAGACATATAGGCATATGTTCCATGCATAAATGCGTTGATCCAGGATCGAACAATATTTTAGCGTAGTGGTTAAATACTAGAAGCGTACCTTCCACCACATCTGTTGCCTCCGGAGCCTCCTGTCCGACTAGTGCAAATGCTCGGCGGGCATCCTTGCCCGATTACCCTGGCCATTTCAGCCTGCGGCTGATCTGCTGTTTGGTTCGGTCCTCGTACTTGGCAATCTTTCACCGATCTTGATTATTACCACAACACAAACACCTTCCTTGTTTACGCCAACAGTCATTGGCGGTATGTCCCGGTTTCTGGCAATATGCACATAGTTGTCCCGGCTTTCCTTGTATTGGTCTATTTCCCTTATCTGTCTTATTAACTGGTCCCTTCTGAAACTTAGCAGGCGGTTTAGATGGTTGTCCCACAGTTGTCCTCTTAAGACTGCTTCGATGGCCTACTCTGTTGAATCATCCAATACGGTTCATCCCCGACTAATGCGGAGAGTCGCCACCCTTACCGGCCGAGTAGGTTGGCGCTTCAACATCCAACGATTGTTTCAAGTTCCGTTTCAATCCTCGAGTGAACTTGTAAATCTTATCCTCTTGATCGATTGTCCCAGGCATACTTGGACAATCGGTGAAATTCAACTAATCGAGCTACTGATCATGTTCCCTTGCCTCAACTGTGGAATTCATCTCGTGCGCCTCTTTCACAACCTGTGGAATGTCTTGTTCATTGAACTCGGCCAAGAAATTTCCCCATGTTCGCTACCCATCTGTTCCCACCTTCTTTCACCGCCATCCACTAGTCTCTAACAAATTCCGATTCCGCATTTAAAACGGCGAGTGTGACTTTCACTCATCCAATATTGGAGAGCATTGAAGATATTCTCCAATTTCTCTATCCATTCTTCAGTTTTTAAATCATCCGGCTCTCCTAAGAAGGCTGGTGGGTCGAACCGTAGAAATCGCTCCAACGTGCGATCGTTGGCCTCTCTCGGCGGGTTCGGGGCACGGTGTTGAGGCTCGCTTGTTGCCTCATGAAAACCAAAAAAAGATTTGTTGTAGGGCTCTCGTCAAAGTTGTCTCCTGCAGGTGGAGGAGGCGGTGGTAATTCGGGGAGGTACCCGATCCCGGGTACGCGTCATCCCCTCGGGAACGCAGCGAGTCTCCCACGTCCTCGATGTTCACCCATTCTCAGTATCTTGAAGCATTAGTTGTGATTCACGAGTAGATGAATACAATAATTATTCGCATAAAGCAAGTTATATCGTGAGGAAAGTAACATCAAACACAAGACACTGAATAAAAGGCATATCCATTAATGTAAAACTTGAATACACCCATAGTACAACAAGAGTAATACTAAGTCGATACATCGAACCAAAATACAAATCGAATCTAATACAATAAAATTAAGGTACAACATCGGAATAAGCGTCGTCTACAACAAAGAAGAGTACAAACCGACAATCAAGCTAACTAATCAGTGAGATCGCCATCATCGTCACTCGCATTTATGTCCATAATCGGGGCCAGGTCGGGCTGAGGTGGCGCCTTGACCTCAGGCCAATCAACAAAATCAAACCACTGCTCGAATCCCTGAGCCTCATCATGTGGAGCGGCCTCGAAGTGCCTCGGGCTCTCCAATGTCGACCGGATCCTCCTCGGCGTCGGGGCACGGGCTCCACCTCGGGTGGTGGCAATGGCCGGGCATTAGGCGCGAAAGCGGCCTTCGATCGGCGTCTCTACGAGCTAGGGCCTGTGTAAGGTCCTCTATCACTGTCATCTGCTTGATGAGGGTCTCCTCCAAGCGCTCAACGGTGTCGCGGGATAGGCGGGCGTCGATCTCCCATTTCTGACGGCCGTCACTTACCCTCTTCATCTTCTCTCGCATGTTATCTAGGTGCTCCTGGATACTCTGTATCTGGTCCTCCCGCGCTCGTATGGTGTTGTCGCGGTCCTTGATGATAGTGGTCAACTCGCTCTTTTCATCTTGGCTCGCCAAGCGCTGTGTCAGGTCCCTATTACGCTGGCGCTCCTCGGATAGGTCGGAGGTCGCTCGATCACTCTCCTGGTGCTAGTGAATCATCAGTGCTCGGTAGTACTCCCGCTCAACACGGGCGTGGAAAACATCCCACCAAGAAGGCGGTGCTGGCTCCATCCTGATCAAACAAAACTAAAGCGAATCAGTCAAAGGTAGAGGAAAGATAAGGAGAGAGTAAGGAAATAATGAATAAAGGAAATCAGTCAAGAATCAACTAAGTCAAGACAAGTATGACTATGGAATCTCAAAATATGCGTTCTAACTTAGTTCAAACATCAATAAGGCGGTTCTATGCCAATTTGAAATCGATTTCACACTTAATTGGTCAAGTCGCGATTACCCAAAACACGGACCGAGGTCCTATCCTGGGTCGGCTCGGTGTAAGTTTCCATCTTACTAGCCGAGCTCGATACCACTCTAATCACGCCCCAAACGGGATGCGGCGATGATCCACAACTTAAATACAAATAACCAAACAATCTAGACGAATATCATCGAGAACCCAATGAAATAGAGTCAAAATAGCAAAATGGAAATAAAATAACAAGCACAACTTACAAATCACAATCCATAATCCAAATTACATCCTCGAAAATCAACCAACGATAACAACTTAAACGTCTGGGGTCCTACGCCCTTCGATAAACCGGAATGAAAAGAAAATAGAATAGTCCAACAACAATCACAAGAAACGAGTCTATCAACAACAACAAGAAGTACTAAATCCAACAAGCGGAGTACAAGGGCTCAATCCAAGGTCGGTTCAGCATCTTCCACGGAGTCCTCATCTAAAGGTTAGAAAACAGGTGGGGATGAGACAGAAATCTCGGTGGATGGGGTGATCGTGTGCAATGTGGTGATATATATAGTTAATGCGAGAAAACAGTTATATGAAAACACGTGAGTATGATGGATGAATTCACACACAGTCCACAAGCGTCGTGATAAATATAATTAAGTAATATACTTATACCATTCAAGAAAACATTCATGGTCACACAGCACTATGTGATTCGATCAAAACAGTAGGATTGCGTGCGGAAATGTAACGCCAATCCCATGCAGCGAGATAATGGTTGCGTCATTTAATATGTAGCGCCAACCAATGCAAAACAAGTAACGGTTAAATGACGGATTTGTAGCGCCAACCAAACGGGTCCGATAACTCCTAATCATGTGGATCGAGGCAGTGATTCCTTCGTTCTTCCTTGTAACTTCCCGAGCAAGATGGTCCAAGACTCCGTCACCTTATCGCTCCATAGGCAAAGACAAATCCACAAAGAGAGCTAGCTAGGCCCGGATTGTCATAATCATGATTATACCTCAAGTACTACGACCCGCTTCCCTTGGACAAACTCCGTCCCCGCCGGGATTAGGGGCGATGGGGCCTAAGAGTGGAATAGCAGCCGAGCTGCCGGTTCCATCCCCGACGTATCCATTCCCGACTGTGAGCTCGACACATCAAGTTGACTTCAAGTAGGAAAGTAAATACAAATTGTGCAATGAAAGTATTATTGATTCAGGGAAACAATTCAGAAAATTTTGAAAACGCGAGTGGCAATTATGGCGTTGGTGGAATTTTTAGATGAAGATGATTATCGAAGGATAAGCAACCTTCGATATCTTGAAAGATTAGGTGGAACATAAGTCCCGTTATAGATTCAAAATCGCAAGGCGAGGAAGTCGCTCCGCGATCGGGTATTAATCGGTCAAATTGATCCGATAAGTCAAGGGTTTTGGGAAAATAAAATACTTTAATTAAATCTCCAAGTCAGAGGGTCCAGGGCTATTTTAGTAAAATAGAAAATAATTTGAGTTAGGTCCTTTATAAAAGAAAATTTTCAATTTAGCCCCGTTTTGTAAAAACCAACACTTTTGGGGTTAAAAATTGAATAAATAAATATCCCGACCTTGAAAAATTATGAGGTCAGTTCCTAAATTCTCCAAAATGTCCATAGATTCAGGTTTTTAAAGTTTTGAGGTCGAGGTTTTATAAAATTCTCACATTGGCCCCAAATTTGTAAAAATTGCCAATTCGGACCTTAAGTTTAAAATAATTGGAACTCACAAACCGGAAGGGCTTTTAATGTGATTCCAGTTGGAAAATGTCACTAAGGTTAGTAGGATATTGGGACAAAAGCAGTTTTTAAAGGAAATAAGTGTAGGTCCTTTAACTTTTGAAAATATCATTTTTGTCCTATTTTGAAATAATTGCCTTTAAGGCTTTTAGGCGTCCAATTGTTATGAAATTTGAACCTTGGATCCAAAATATAATTAAGTTAAAGTTAAGTTAGTATTTCCAGGTGCATGGGCTGCATAAGTCCTGTAAATTTCATTTGGGTCCTCAAGTTTAGTCTTTACACTTTAGTCCCTCAATTTTAGAAAAATTACTTTCCAAGCCCTAAACACTTGGATTTTTGGAATACATTTAAAATATGTCATTTCCAGTACCTTAAGAGTAAAAATTTAAATTTTAAAATTAAGGTCTGGTACAGTTTCAAAATTTGCAAAGTAGCCCTTAAACTTTCAAAATTTTACAATCTAGTCTTTGGGCTTTTAAGGGTTGATTTTATTTATCTTAAAACTCTTAAAACCTTATTAAAATGTCCAAAAGTCATTTTTGAACGAGTACAGTCCCAAAAATCGAAATTTGCAGAGGGCTCCTTTAACTTTCATTTTCATGCAATTTAGTCCACCAATTATCTATGTTTGCATTTTTAAGTCCAAAATTGAAATTTAATCAATTATGCTCGACTTTTGCAGGTTATAAGTCATCCGAAACATGGATTTCAAAGATCATACACATGCATGTTCAATTCATATAAGAATTCATCAAATAGAACATTAAAGTGTACATGCATGCACCTAAAATTCAATAAATAGCAATTTTGAGCAACTCTTGAGAATTTTCATGACTTGATACATAAAATTAACATGCAATACATATATTATATATCTCAAGGGCTCATGATCAAAATTCTACATGCAATTTAATAAAAACACCTAGAAGTTGGAAAGTATTTTTCCACCCACCTTAAAATTGGAAAATTGTGATATAAAAGGATAAATTTCACAATTTTTGGATGAGGTCACTTAGGTCAGCCCCTAAGTTAAGAAATATCAAAAATTTGGAGTTAGAAAAATGAGAGAAAAATTAAGGAGAAAAAGAAGGAGATAAGGAAATTGGAAAGACTACACTTTACCTTGTGTAGTAGGTGATTTGAAACTAGTTGAAGCTTCAAATTTGGAAATTTTGGTTCAACTCTAAAATCACCTAAGGTCAGCCCCTATTTCTCAAAAATAAAAAAAAGGTGTTGAAATTTGAAAAAAAATAGGAAGAAGAAGAAGGAAGAGCTCTAGTGTCCAATTCTTACCTTGTAGTCCAAATTTCTCTACTAGTTCTTCTTCAAGTCTTGAAGTCCTCTTCAAAATGATGTCAAGCTCTAATCTTCAAATGGTCTTCTAAATGTACCTCCAAAACCAAAATTAACTTAAGTCAAGAAGTGAAAAGAGGTAGGTAGATGATATTAAGATGAATTGGAGAACAATATTTCTTACCTTGTGAAGGGGGGTGTTCGAATTTTTTTGCTATATGGAGGAAAAATCTTGAAAAATTTTCTAATTGTTGAAGAAGAAGGTAAGAAGAAAGAGTAGAGAGAAGTAGGAAGTTTAGAGAGAAGTAGGAGAATTAGCTTTGAGAGATGAAGGTGTTGGATGAAAAATGAACAAATTTGTTCAGTTTTCTTCGTGTGGCCGTCCACATGCTTGAGAGGGGGGAGAAAATTTTGATTAATTTGTGTCTTACAATTTGCCTCTTGCATGGGAGACATTTTGGAGGTCAAATGTATGGGCAAGAGATGGTTTGAATGGAATGTTGGAAGACTTCCAACATGTTGGCAAAATTAATAATAAAGAATTGATGTATGAGATGATGTGTATAATGTTTGAATTTGTTAGGAAATTTATTGTTTAGATTTTGATGAATGCCATGTAAAACTTAGAATAGAAAGTTGGCACCCCAATTCTTGTTGTAAAATGCATTGTAATAAATAGAGTGGCCAAGCTGAGTTAAGTCGGCCACGCCCTAACATGCAAGAAGACAATCGAAGACTAGAAGGAAGACTCAGCTGCAGACATTGAGTATGGCAAAGAAGTAGACGGGGAACTCTATCGAAGAAGCCGAGATGCGGTGAGTGGAGTATCGGTCAAGTCAACTCAAGAAAAGCCAAGTCTCAAGTTGAAGTGACGGAAGAGTCATCCAATGATTGGAAGCTCGACTCTAAGTCACCTGGGAAAGCAAGGAAATGCAATCGAAGTTGAGATAATCAGAAAAGATCCGTTGCCGAAATCAAGAGATTTACTTAAACAAGTAATATCTCCATACCACCTTTCTCGGAGTGCTCGATCCCGAGGAAGCGTGCAAAAGGAATGAACCAATGGGAAGCACTACACCGTGTCGAACTCGAAAAGATGAAAGAACAATTCATACGAGGAAATGGCAATTCCAAGGATCGCAACAAGACAAGCTAACAAGCTGCAAGTGACTTTCAAAATAAGCATATCTCTTCAACGGGCAAATTTTTGAAAGATCACTATAAAAGGTTGAGGAGTTTGTTTGAGAAGAGAAGAAGTAAGACACGAGCGACACAAGTTTCTGGACCGAACTAAAAACGTTCAAGCAATTATTAGAAAATTTGAAACATTCTCAATCCTCAAGTCTACACTACGAAGAACATCAATCCAACACTCACCTGTGAAGGAAAGATAACTTCAATCGGGTTGAAGAGGAAAATCTTGAAAAATCAAGGGGTCTACATTCCACGAAGGATTGTAGGAAGGTTCAAGGTCGAACCAAGTCTTAAGCTTTTGGAGGGCTTCGTGATCAAATCCAAAGAGCTTGAGCAAGTGAGTCAGAGTAGTAAAGGCACACGCCTGTGAAGAAGAAAGGCCGAGTCGTCGAGAAGCTTGGAGTGATCAAGGCGTCTCCCATCGAGTCCCAAAGGATCAAGTCACCAGGTGTGATCAAGACTTGTATCTGGAGTATTACCACTTTGTATCGATCATTACCTAGTGGATTCCTCCGGGAGTTGGAGAAGAGAGGGGTAGAAGAATTACCCCATCTTCGAACCTCTATAAAAATTTCATTGTGTCATTTACATTTCGGCCCTTTAATTTACGCATCTTAATTGTTTAATTCTCACGACATATTTGCTATCCACTTGATAATTTATAAGTACTAAACCAAGCACTAAATTCTTGCTTAATCAAACTTAAGGGTGTTAAGTCTTCCAAAAACAAAACCACAATTGAGTTAATTTAGAGCCAACAATCGAGTTATTCCATCAACAAACTCGATTGAGTCTTTGAGAGATTAACTCTACCGAGTGACTAAATTGATTTGTCCATCAAGGACACAAACTGTGTAGTATCAACTCAGTATATTTAAAAGGACTAAATCGAAAATTTGGTAAGGTTTATTCAACCCCCCTTCTAAACCTTACACTTACACCCCCTTGGGACCTACAAGTGGTATCGGAGCGGTTGGTTCATTGAACCCTCCGCACCAGTTCTTGAACTAGATTTCCAAACTTTTCAAAGTCTGCTTTAGTACTTAAACTCTTTTTATCATTAAAAGTTATTATCATGGAAGCAAATTTGACACGCATCCCTATGTTCACTATTGAAGAATTTGATGATTGGAAAATTCGTATGCGGCTCATCTATCGGATTACATGATGAGATGTGGATAGTGATAGAAGATAGGCCTCTACAAATCTTAAAGGTGAACACAAATGACGAAGAGTGCGGTGAAGGAGAAGATGATGTTGCTCCCGGACACTGTCATGGTTGAAAAACCAAGAACCGAGTGGACAAATGATGACAGAAAAGATACAACCTTTGGACAATGTAGCCAAGGACATCCTTTACAAAACTTTGGACAAAGCCATGTTCAATAAAGTCAAATCATGCAAAACGGCTAAAGAAATGGGGACAAGTGACATTGATTTGTGAAGGCTCGGAGCAAATCAAAGAAAACAAATTATCGGTGGTCAGACAGAAATTTGAGAACTTCAAAATGATCTCGGAGAAAACCTGGATCAATTGGATGCTCGGTTCACGAAATCACAAATGAGCCGCCTGCACTTGGAAAGGAATATACTGAGAGAAGAAATGTGTATGAAGATCCTAAAAGTCTTCCTGTTGAATGGGAAATGAAGGTCATGGCACTTGAGACACTCCATGGACCTATCAAAGACATCCAACCATGAATTATTCTCGGACCTCAAAGCCTACGAGTTTGAGTGAGAAGAAAAGACCAGGAAGAGATACAACAGTACCCAAAACAAATGCTCTAATTGTTAAAGATGGGAAGAGAGCCGAGTCAAAGAAGTCATTGATCCGGAAGAAATAGCCCGATGGTCAAAAGATTCAACAAGTTCTTCAATAAGAACTACAAGAGAGGAAAGGGCGAATCTTCCAGGAAGACACTCGGCTCCTCCAAATCAAGGGAAGATAGGCCAACCAAGAGAACAAATCATCAAAAAGTTGAATATCAAAGGGTGACAATCCAAGAATGGAAAGAGGCGATCAAAAGGCTGAATATCTATGATGGAACTATAGACAACCAGGTCACTATGCCATTGATTGCTCATATCCCTAGTTAACAAATACGGAAATGAAGAAGAAAGGAAGGTCTTCGAGAGAAAGAAGACAAGAAAAGAAAAAGGCAATGATGGCTGCGAGAGATCTGCTGAGACAATTAAGTCAAGAGACAACAGTGATTCGAGAGCAAGCGAAGGTGACTACTCAAGTGACTCAAAGAAGAAGCCCGATCTACTTGATGGCTAAGGAACAAGTTCAACGACCAAGAAGATGAGTACACTTTAACTCATCAAACTCGGACTCTAGTGATAGTGACCGTGACACACACACACTTCATCACCCACTTGATCTTTATGATTCATTAGGAAAAATGATGAAAGATTTTGAACACATTAAATCCTCACACACACTATTAAATGAGGAAAACAGCCTACTCAAAAGTCAAAACTCAAAGTGACTAAGAGGCGAGTACTCTAAAGTCAAACAAATGATGAGAATGAAAGTTTAAAAATTTGAAAATGCTAAATTAATAAGCGAAAATTGCTTTATAGAGAAGAGGGAGAATGACCTCAAAAATGTTATTGCCTCATTCACTAAGGCATCTAAATCATTGGATGATCTTATTTTGAGTCAAAGAGAATGTGGAGACAAGGGGACAGGGCTTAGGATTTAATTCCTCTGTGCTATGTCAAACCTCAAAAGTAATTTTGGAAAAAGGATCTTCAAGCCATGAAGAGTCCGAAAAATCCAAAACTCTAAATGTTGCACACACATTCACTCCAAAACACAATAACAAGCAAACGGCCTTGGTTATAAAGGAAAAGGAAAACGGCCAGATTGAGTGTCTTTGAAAGGACACCGAGAAGAGATTCAGTGAGTCCTCGGAAACTCCAAACAAAAAATACTCAGTAAAGAAGAAGCGAGCTACCAAAACCCCATAAAATCTATAAAAGAAATACATATGATGGGAATGGTAGAAAATATCCAAGCCAAGTGATTGGAATAATGTGAACTATCGGATAGACTTATGGAATATAAGCCCCGAATGGCAAAGGCATAGAACTCAAAGAAAGGCCATTCCAAAAGTATAAGAGCTTTCATCGGACACATATGCACCTAGGCACTACACTCAAAGACACCACAATTACACAAGGAAGGCAATTGCTAAAACACATATGCGCATACGACAAAAGAGACAATTTGTATGAACCTAGAATCCCCAAGCAATTTGCCAGGATTAATTATGATTATGGAACGATAGATGGCAACCCCTTAGAGTCAAATCATTTGGCTATAGGTTGGTTGGATCATCTTACAATTCTAACCCCTCGGGACCTGGATAAGTATAGGTACCAAAACTTAATTTCCTTGATTGCGGGTTCAAGGAACAAGCGGAGTGCGGAAGAACCTGGTACATGGATAGTGGCTGTTTCCAGGACATATGACAGGAAATAAGAAAAATCTGTCAAAATTCAAGGAAGTTAAAGGAGCAAAAGTCATATTTGGTGGAAATGAAGCTCCTGTGAAATTAGAGGCATTGGATCCATCAAGAGGAATGGATTAGAAATCACGGATGTTGCATATGTTGAAGGACTTAACTTCAACTTGCGAGCATCGATCAACTCGTGACAAGGGTTACAATGTTGGATTCAACATGGGTGTATGCCAAATCAAGATACTAAATCGAATGAAGTTGTCTTTGCAAGGATGTAGACGAAGAATATGTATGTCGTGGATTGGTCAACCGCAACACCCAAAGACCAAGTCTACTAGCAAAGAGCACAATGAATCAAGTTGGTTGTGGCACAAAAGGTGAGTCACCTAAATTTCAAAACGATTAACAAACTTGCAAAAGTAGCCTTGTGGACGGACTTCCGGACTCGGTATACAAGAAGGAGAGTATATGTGACGCATGTCGAAGGGAAAACAAATCAAGTCATCATTCAAAGAAAAGACATGCCAATCTTCAACAAGAATATTGCATCTCTACATATGGATCTATTTGGCCCAATGGAACCGACATAAGTGGAAAGAAATACACCTTGGTGGTAGTAGATGACTACTCAAGATATACATGGACAATATTCATGTGTAAAAAGAAAGAAACTCTACAAAAACTACCACGGTGATGAAGAGGATTCAAAAGCGAGTAGAAGTCAAACCATTATCAAAATAAGATCGAGACAGAGGAACGAGTTTGTCAATGGAATAATAACTCGATATTGTATTGAGAATGGTATTGGTCATGAACTACCAAGAAGAAGAACTCCACAACAAAATGGAGTTGCGAAAGAAGGAAACAGAACCCTCAAAGAAGCGGCAAGGACCATGTTAGGCTGACGGGGTTACCAAAAAGATTTTGGGCTGAAGCAATCAACATAGCTTGCTACACTCAAAAGCAGATGTATGATAAAAATGACGGTGACAAAGACTCCTATGAGATTTGGGTGGAAGAAAACCAAATGTTGCATATTTGAAATATTTGGATGTAAATGCTTCATCCACAACAATGGCAAAGACAATCTAAAGGCTTTTGATGCTAAAGTGATGAAGGTATCTTCTTAGGATACTTTCGGTGAAAGCAAAGCCTACAGAGTACTCAACAAAAGGATTATGGTTGCGAAAGAATCCATTCATGTGGTATTCGATGAGCCAAATGTAAATGGAGAAGACATTGAAGAGTCACCGATAAGTTGAATCATCCAACCATCGAGAAGAGTCCCTATCTTTGAAGGTCAAGCCGAATTATCAATTTAGAAGAAGATGAGATAGCTGCATCTCAAAAACAAAATGGAAAATTTGCGGCTAAGTGATTACGAGAGAGTCAACCACGCAGAACACAACCGCAAGTCGATCAATCGGCTAACTTACTCCAACTTTGATGTAAGATGGCCGAGACCATCCACCGAACTTGTCATTGGAGATATAAGAGAAGTGTCAAAACAAGATCCGAACTCAACAAGAAGCCATGTTCACATGCTTCATCTCGCAAATAGAGCCCAAAGACGTGTCACAAGCATTGGGCGACACACATTGGATTGAAGCTATGCAAGAAGAGTGAATCGGTTGAAAGAAATAAAGTATGGGAATTAGTGCAAAGACCCATACATCAAAATGTTATTGGCACCAAATGGGTGTTCGAAATAAGATGAACGAGGAAGGTTCTATGGTAAGAAACAAAGCAAGATTAGTAGCCAAAGGATATTGCCAAGAAGAAGGGATAGATTTTGATGAAACATTTGCCCCTGTAGCAAGATTGGAGGCTATAAGGATGTTTCTTGCCTATGCAGACTCACAAGAATTTCATTGTATATCGAGATGGATGTAAAAAGTGCATTTCTAAATGGTTTATTGGAAGAAGAAGTGTATGTTGAACAACCTCCGAGGATTTGAGCGGAAGACTCTTGGAGATAAGGTATACAAACTCAAGAAAGCTCTATATGGATTGAAACAGGCACCCGAGCATGGTATGATACTTTGTCACAATTCCTAACCGAAAAACGGATTCACAAAGGAAAAGTAGATAGAACACTTTTTCAATTCAAGACAAAAAAGTATCTTGCTTGTTCAAATATATGTGGATGACATCATTTTTGGATCCACAAACAAAGAGTTTGTGTGAAAAGTTTTCAAACCTCATGCAAAGTAAATTTGAAATGAGCATGATGGGAGAGGCGACATTCTTCCTTGGACTTCAAGTGAAACAGTGAAGGATGGAACCTTCATAAGTCAAACAAAATACACGAGAGATTTAATGAAGAAGTTTGGTATGGAGGAAAGTCTTCTAGAAAAATACCAATGAATACATCAGTCAAAATGGACATGGATGCGGATGGCAAGCACAGTAGATCAAACAAGATATAGAGCACTTATTGGATCATTGCTCTATCTCACATCAAGCGAGCCAGACATCACCTTTGTTGTAGGTGTATGTGCAAGATTTCAATCTGCTCCAAAAGAGAGCCATATGACAAAGACTAAGAGAATATTGAGATACTTGAAAGGAAGCCAAGAAGTTGGCCTATGGTATCAAGGAAGGTGGATTCAAGCTAATTGGCTATTCATATTTTTGACTATGCTTGATGCGAGTGGAGCGGGAAAACACTTCAGGCACATGTCAAATCTTTAGAAACAGTGATTTCTGGTTTAGCAAGAAGCAAAATTCAATAGCCACCTCTACAAACGGGAATACATAAGCTGCGGCGGTTGTGCCCAAGTCCTATGGATGAGACAGCGGTGAGAGACTATGAAGTTGAGGAAAAAGAAATTCCAATCATTAGTGATAACACAAATGCAATTGCCATTACTCAAAATCTGTGTTGCACTCAAGAACAAAGCATATCGATGTTAGATATCACTTCAAGAGATCACATTGAAAGAAGGACATCATCTTGGAATATATCTCACCGATAAACAACTCGTGACATCTTCACAAAACCATTATGTGAGTCAAGATTTGAAGAACTCAAACATGAGTTAGGGTTAATTGAGTGAGTTACACTCATAAGAATCAAAGAAAAGAAATGGAACACAAAAAGTGAAAAAGAGTCAACACACAAATCATTTCAAGAAATCGATTATATCGGAAAAACTGACTACACCGAGTCGGTGATAGGTTTGTCACTAAGAGAACTGTGAGAAGAAGAGTTAAATCGGCTAAAGGATAAGTTGAGTCACTTATGAGCAAAGTGACAAAAACGCAATCGTTTGACTAAGCGGGAATGTTTTAAGGAATACGTCAAGATAATGATGATGTGTACGGACATAAAAATGTCGCACACCAAGCTTATGATTGGATATAAATGTTGTCGCATTAAATACGAGACATTAAATGCTAAATAGGCGTGCAAAATCTAAGCCGTTGATTTCGATCACATTTCAAAAACCACCCGCACGTCCTTTCATAAACCATACTTAAACCATTTTAAAATCTGTTTCTCTCTCACACTACCAAAAGCTGTTCATTTCTTTCTCTCAAAAGCAAAGGCAAAAATTCTCTCGAAACCCAATCTATCTTCAAATCAATCTCCGAGTTTTTCTTTGATAAAATCCTAAAAAATGGCACCAACCTACGACTTTGTCAAATTAGGGAAGCAAATCCACACCGGGTCTCTTGTGGATTTTGACGACATGGTGAAATAGGGTCCCGACGACACCCTAGTGAAGAAAATCGCTGAAAAATTGGAAACGATCGGTAAAACCGTTTAAAGCGTTAGAATATCCGATGACCTATGTGGAGGAGGTCGCGATTCTGCGTGAATGCCGAGATTCACGATGAATGAATAAAGTCATGCTCATTCACGGAAGCGGTGACTATCTGCGCGAGATTTGGCTGAACATTGCTCACTACCAAGCGAAGGAGCCTCGAAATTAACGGCGAAGCTGATGTAAACTTGGCGATGCTTGGAAAAAATAGCCAAGCCCGACTATCTTTGATAAAATAGTGTACCACAAAACAAACAAGAGATGGCAAGGAGGATTATCACAAGTCGTTGGACATAGTTGCCAAATGTATTGACATCAAATTTGGCGGCTTTGACCAACTTTCAAAAGGCAGGCGATTGTAATGGCTGCAATCATCGCGAAAAAATAAAATAAATTGAAATTTGGTTTGTCTCTGACAGACTCTGCCCGCGTAGGGAACAAATCCTTCAAGGAAGATGGCACATTTGGAGGATCCCTAGAATATGGCCTTGTGATTGGCCGGTGATGGAGGTGAAAGGAGTCCCTCTTAGACATGGGAAAGCATTCCATGTTAACAAGAGGATGTTGAGCAAACCTCTGCGGCGCAGAAGAGCCTACGCCAAGAGAGCGACACGAGTGAGGGGGAATCAGTGACCAAAGATACGATTGTTTCCTCTCCACCCAAGAAGAAAGTTGCCCCTGTAGGCATGCTAAGAAGGTTCTTTGCCCTGCAAAGAAAAGAAAGTCAAACATGCTCCTTTGCCCCTGCGGCCGTGTCCCCTGCCCCTACAATGGCGGTCGAGAAGGACTCACAAATACCTTCTCCGATCGTCAAAAGGAGGAGAATCGATAAGCTGGCGGCCACTCCTCGAGAAAAAAAACACTAGCACCGGCCCCACCGCCCAAGACTCGAAGGAAACGTCTCTAAACCGTAAAATCCCTCGGTACAAACTAGGAAGAGCGTGAGAAGAATCATCAAGCACTCAGAGCAGAAACCCGCCGAGTCGACCACTCAGTGGAGCAGAATCTGGGAGATCACTGGGAGAAGTAGAGTCTCCGGATGTAATTGATGAAACGACCCAAGTCTGTGAAAGAAGCGTCGAAAGAGGCAACGAAGACACAACGTAGTCCACACAAATGGGGGAAAGAAGGCGATAGGCGGATAGTGATGTGATGATCCTATCTCCACCTTACCGGACATCCAAAATCGTCTGCGTGAGTGGAGAAATGGAAGTTGAGTAAATCGAGGAAATGTAGTTCCAACGGCTTATGAGTTTATTGAAGAAGAAGAGGAAGCTTAAACTTCCTTGGACTAACCACGTGCTCAAAGATCGGGATGAAGACAATCGCACCTGAGACATCCTGCGGATCTTCAAGGACAAGGAGAAAGAAAAGCAAGCGAGGAAGCCGAGGCACGTGAGAAGGCCAGCATCGCCCTATCTCGGCACCACCGGAACACACACATCCTCTCCTTGATGTCTTCTGCGGCGGTGATGAGGATCCTGGAGAATCTTTTTGCTGCCGCCCGAAAGAGTTGCAAATGCAGCAAGCATTGCGAATCGAAACCTTCACGAGCAAAGATTGATGGAGGGACCAGGAGAGTCCTCGAGAATACAACCTGAAATTGATCAATGGGAGTGGTTCAAAAATCGCCATGTTGTTGTCGTGCCACCACTTCCCAAAGACACTCGGAAGAATCGATAAGGGATTTGGCGATGGCGGGATAGTGGAGACCCCGGTCGAGCCAACCCCTATTGAAGGTGTTTTACCACACCTTCATTTGACGGTGAACATTCAATCAAACAGTGGGAGTTTGGAGAGCGAGTGACCTATTCCAAGTCACTCGGTTTGCGCCGGGGGGAAACTCCTCCACCGGCAAGGTCGGAGAATCTTTGCGGATGACTCAACAACGAATCCGGGAGGCGAAGTAGACAAAATACAAACACAAGAAAAACGACAAGTTGCCATCAATGAAGCTCCGAGACGATTGAGACTGTCTCCGGTGAGTACCAATCCCCGCTCAAAGGCTAATGACGGCTGATGCGGTCGAGGCACGAGGAAGGAACAGCCACAGGGAGTTAACACTGGGCGATGAAAGTGCAATCCATGGGGTTGAGACTCCAATGGATGCCACCATAGAAGACCCTAAGGCAGTGACAGCGTCGAAAGGGAGAACCAAGGCCTCATTGCGGTGAGAGACTGTTGGAGGTAATGAAGGCCACGGGAGGTTGAGACTTCCGGGGTAAAGAAAATCAAGTAGAGAACATCCCTCCCCGCTATCATCGACCCATCCGAGAAGGAGATAAGCGCACTTCATGATTCCCAGGATAATCGATGTAACCTTTCGGGATCGAGAAGCGAAGAAGAAAGGCGAGTCATCCCCGTGACAAATCCAAAAGACTTCGAGTGCGGATGTTCCAAGCACGAGCAAATCGATCCCAAGACTACTCGTCAAACCTTTAACTTTGATGATGAGCCACCAATGGAAATCTCATCATCGTCCGATGACGCTCGATAAGGCGAGGACCAGTCTACTCAATTGGAGAAATCACCAAACCAACGGTTTGTTGGAGGCAGTGAGGCTCGGCAAAGTCGGGTCCACTTCACAACAAACCCTACAATGAACCCGGAGACCATGCGCGAGCTCCTCAAGCTGCGGCGAGTCGATTCAAAAAAGAACTTCACGCGCACCACTCATCATCGAACAAATCCCGGTTGGCGGTGATGAATCCTTTATAGAATCTTTTCCTTTTTCCCCCTGGAGGTACCCGACCTCCATGAAGAGTCGAGAAAACGAATGCGCACGCTACCACACAGACCGACTCTGTTTTCCATCGTGCACCATTGTTCTAGGCGATTATGATTTTGACGCATAGCCATCGGTACCGCGGAAAATCGATTGAAATCAAGCGAAGTGTTCAAGGCATTATTCACGAGATTGAGCGGATGGAGAGCATCGAACCTCTATGGATATCTTTGGACAATGAAGATGCAAATCTCACTGGCGATTTAAGAGGCATAAGCGTCGGATCGGGGAATGGTGGCAACGAAGAAACAATGCGTGTGGAACAAGTTAGATACTTGGGACATTGTTCAACAAGGCTGGCATGGAGAGTGAAAATCTTGATGCAAAAGCGAAGGAGAGAACATATTGAGCACATGCATGAAGCTCACATTGCCGAGATAAAGGCTGGCGCATGAGCAAAACAAAAGTGATCTCTGGCGTTTGGAAGAGACCATGAATACAAAAAATTGGCCTTCTCATGGGTGCGAGATGAAGCCGATTTGTGAGTCCAACGCATTACTCGATCAATTTCGTGCTGCATACTCTGCGCGAGACTCAAGACAGAACTCTACCATCGGACTGGGCTAGACTTCACCTTTGCAAATGCATTTCCAAAGCGTTCCTCTCTCCTTTGATGATGCCAAAAAGGGAAGAGGAATAAAAAGCGCGAAGGAGGAAGCGGCTTTGAAGGGAAAGTCAGGCGAGGAAGTGTTGAAACAAAAGAAAGGAAAGCTTGTTGAGGGGAAGGATCAACGGATGTGACCTTGATGATTGCGCAAACCCTCAATAAGGTCATCACGGTGACATTATCGGCAAACTCCGCATGACTCGCCACTCCAACACTCTGCTATATCTATGGTGAAGAAAAAACATTTGAAGCGGGGATGAAGGAAGTGGAAGGAAGAATGGATGCTCGAGTTATGAACATCTTGAAAGAACATGGAGGCATTCCGGTGAGCGAGAGACACTTATGCCATCTCGAGATGTCGGAATGAGCCACGATCGGAGTTGATGAATTTAAAACGCCTTCGAATCTGAAGGATACTTTGCAAATATGTCTATGGCTCAAGCTTGGGACTTGTCTTGGGAAAAGGGTCTCACGGTATGTGAAGAAGGCTGACAGACAGCAGACTACGCGATCGCTCTGCTGGTCACTCCGCTAGTCACTCAAGCTGGAAAGAAAGACCCCATCTGAGTACACGCCCAGAGGTAGAGAAGAAGAAGCGTGGTGGAGGAAGAAGCTTGAGACTAGGCCTCTGCCCAAAAACATTGAATACGTGGATCGGGGAAAGAAAGGAGGGATCTACTGGGCTGGTCTTGACCAAGTAGCAAATTTGCAAGTGGCTAAAAGTAACAGCTGAGTATGCAAAAGATTAGAAGAAGAAAACAAGAGACAAACTCGGCTATGGGAGGAAAGAGCGGGAAAGATTAAGAAGAGATGAAGGCTGCCAGGAAGGCATATGAAAAGAAAAAGAAGGCGGTGACGATGAGAAAAAGAGAAGAAGAGAAAGAAGATGTTGAACAAGATGAAAAAGAAGGAGACGGCGAATGAGATGAAGTGTTCTTTATCCACCCCCGTGTATTTTATTATACAATGTAAGTCTTAAAATAAAGCTATAAATTCTTTATTTTACGTTGGCAAATATGTGCTTTCACGATACACCTTATGTGTTGTGTAAAGAACAAGAATGTTATGATCAATAAAAAATTGATTAACGCGCATACATTCTATGTCGATACACTATCTGTATGTATCTTTCTTTGTTTGCATTTTTGAATGGTTTAAGTTTTGGCATCATCAAAAGGGGGGAAATTGTTAGGAAATTTATTGTTTAGATTTTGATGAATGCCATGTAAAACTTAGAATAGAAAGTTGGCACCCCAATTCTTGTTGTAAAATGCATTGTAATAAATAAGTGGCCAAGGTGAGTTAAGTCGACTACGCCTAACATGCAAGAAGACAAGCGAAGACTAGAAGGAAGACTCCGTGCGAGGGACTAAGTATGGCAAAGAAAGTAGACGGGAACTCTCTTGAAGAAGCGGTGAGATGCGGTGAGTGGAGTATCGATCAAATCGACTCAAGAAAAGCCAAGTCTCAAGTTGAAGTGACGGAAGAGTCATCCAATGATTGGAAGGCGACTCACAAGTCACACAGGAAAGCAATGCGATCAAGTCGAGATAAGCTGTAAAGATCCGTTGCACGAGAAATCAAGAGATTTACTTAAACAAGTAATATCTCCATACCACCTTTCTCGGAGTGCTCGGCCCCGGAAGCGTGCAAAAGAAATGAACGATGGAAGCACTGCAGGTGTCGAAACTACGAAAAGGTGAAAGAACAATTAAATCGAGAAATGGCAATTCCAAGAATTTGCAACAAGACAAGCCAGCATTGCAAGTGACTTTCAAAATAAGCCTATCTCTTCGGGCAAATTTTTGAAGATCACTATAAAAGCTGAGGAGTTTGTTTGAGAAAGAGAAGAAGTAAGACACGGGCGACCAAATTCTGGACTGAACTAAAAACGTTCAAGCAATTATTAGAAAATGCGAACATTCTCAATCCTCAGAGTCTACCTCGAAGAACATCAATCCAACACTCATGTGAAGGAATGATGCTTCAATCGATTGAAGAGGAAAATCTTGAAAAATCAAGGGTCTACACATTCGAAGGATTGTAGGAAGGTTCAAGATCGAACCAAGTCTTAAGCTTTTGGAGGCTTGATCAAATCGAAAGGCTTGGTAAGTGAGCTGTAGTAACAAAGCGGCTTTGCAGCGAGGGGGAAAGGCGAGTCATACGGCTTGGTGAGTGATCAAAGCGTCTCGGTGAGTCCCCAAGGATCAAGAATCATTTGTGTGATCAAGACTTGTTTGCAATTTTGTGCCACTGTATATTGATCATTACACGTGGATCCTCCGGGAGTTGGAGAAGAGATGGAGTAGAAGAATTACCCCATCTTGAACCTCATAAAAATTTC